>CANSZD010003824.1:485000-813565 GCA_947648045.1 Beta corolliflora
CTGACTAATAGTTGGCATAAGATATGGAGGAATCCTTATCTTATAAGGAAAAGAAAAAATCAGTTTTTATAAAAGATAAAATTGGATTTTGAATAGGAAAAGAATTCTATCCCTTTATTTTAGGAATAAAAATTGTTCAAAAAGATAATACATCTTGGAGAAGGATTTTTATTCAGTTGACTGAGATATATAGGGGATAGAAATCAATATACAAGACCACGTTTTCAGATTTGGAGAGATAAAGATTTTGAGAGCTGAAAACGGACTCCCAGAGCACAGTGTACGGCACAGAGTTCTAGTAAGTTAAGGTTTCTAAACAAAGCTTGTAACGATCCTCTATTTGCTTGAATAAGAAGCACGTCTTTGAGGAATCTTTCTTTCTGTAATTCTTATATTATAGGAGAGTAGCAACACTTAGGGTTAACTGTTGGGGAGCACTACTAGAGTTAGTAGTGGGGGAATCGAATTGTATCAAGAGTTTGATATTTTACGATTCAAATAATAAAAGAATAGTTTGTGTGGACGTAGATCTCAGAGGTGAGATTGAACCACGTTAAATTCCAGTGTTTTATTATTTTATTTCATTGTTTTATTGTTTGATTCATTTTCGGTTGAGCAAAAACATAAATCGGAGATTTTACGAGTGAATAACACAGTGCACGGCACTGTGCCATAAGGGTGTTTTTGCGTAAATCGATTAGATTTAGCCACTCAATTCAACTCCCCCTTCTTGAGTATCACCTTGTGTTCCAACCAGTGGTATCAGAGCAGGCTATTCTCGAAAGGCTCATCCCTAGAGAATAGAAGTCATGAACATGCAAAACGACTCTCGAGATAGACACACAAAGTGTCCAATTTTCAACGGAAAAGACTACGGATGGTGGAAGGCTAGGATGAGGATCTATATCCAAGGATTGGACTATGAATGCTGGAAAATCATAAGGAAAGGACCAATCCTTATCCAAGCCAAAAACGTTGAAGGAAAGATGGTCGACAAGGATGAAGACGACTACAATTCAGTTGACTATGCAAAAGCCGAAAAAAACTTCAAAGCTATGAGTATTCTCCAATATGGAATTGGACGTGATGAATACTCAAGGATCTCGGCTTGTACTACAGCAAAAGAAATATGGGACACGCTGGAGTTGGCCCACGAAGGAACGAATGAGGTAAAACAATCTAGAATAGATTTGCTTGTCCAACAATATGAATTGTTTACTATGAATAAGGACGAATCTATTAAAGAGATGTTCACTAGATTTACACTAATCACTAATGAATTACGTTCTCTAGGCAAAACATATACTTCTGAAGATTTAGTGAGAAAGGTGTTAAGAAGTTTAACAAATCGATGGCTCCCAAATATAACCGCTATTCAAGAAGCTAAAGATTTGACTAAACTTTCACTAGAACAACTTATTGGATCATTAATGACTCATGAACTTGTCTTAGATTCTAAAACTAATGAACCAAAAAGTAAAGGTATAGCCTTGAGAACTGAATTGGAAATTGAAAATAGTGATAGTGATGATGATATTGATTTTCTTACTAGGAGATTTAAAAAATTTCTCAAAAAGAACAAAAACAACAATCCTAGAAAATATGAAATTTTCAAAGGTAAGAGCACTACCTCTAACTTTAAGAAAAGTGCTACTAATTCGGGTTGTTTCAAGTGTGGAGAGTTAAATCACATAATTAAAGAATGTCCCTTATGGGATGATGAGAAGCCCAAAGGAAGAAGGGAGCAATCGAAGAAAGAATTCAAAAAGGCAATGATTCTTTGCCGTTTGGGGAGATTCGGATTCTGACGAAGAACAGTCAGAGGCACAGTGCCATGAGGAAAAATTATGTCTGAATGCTTCGTACGGACATCACGAGAAAGGCACCAGGTGCCAGGACGACTCTCACTTGTGTCTAATGGCGAAAAGTTCGAACTCACAAGATGAAACTGAGGACAGTGAGGTAAGTCTTCTTTCTCTAAAACCTTCAATACATCTTCTTTCAAAAAACCAACTTGTTACTTTGCTTGGAAATATCATTGATGATTGTCAAGAAATGAATGATAATTTTTCAATCATGAAAAAGGAAGTAAAAAATTTAACTAGGCAAAAGATTGGGTTGGAATTGGAATATAAGGATTTATTGAAGGACTGTAAAGAACTGATGAAGAAGACTGATGAACTTGAAAAAATTATTGAAGAGAAAGATACTGAGATAAACGCTCTAAGATACGAAAAGTCTCTTGCTAACGAAATCGTAAATAACACAGTGCCATACACTGTGTTAGAAGCTGAAAAATCGAGTCTTGAAAAGCAAATTGAATCGCTAAATCATGAGTTAGTTGAACTAAAGAATTCAAGACAGAAATCAAGAATTGTTCCACTAATGCTGCCTAGTGATGCTAAGATAAGTGAAGAACTTGATAAAGTTAAGAGAGAATTAGAAATTTCGAGAAAAAGAAATAGTGATCTAAATACTTCTGTTGAATTCTTGGAATCACAATTGACTATTGCTCGAAAAATGTATGAAAAGTGGTCGTATGGTCTAAAAGCTCTCGATTATTTGTCTAGTACAACTAACAATCAAAACAAAACTGGTTTGGGATATACAGGTCAGCAACACAGTGTACGACACAGTGCCAAAAATTTTGAAAGAGACTTTCGTAAAAGAAAATATGTCGATCTACCTGAATATTTGATTTGCAACTTCTGTGGAAAGAATGGACATCTTATGGATAATTGTAATGTCAAGAAAAAGAGTGTTGCAAAAAATGTAAAGTATGTAACTCAAATATGGGTTAGAAAAGACTTATTAGAAGCTCAACGAAAGAAAAAGGGACCCAAACAGATCTGGGTTCCTAAAATTAACAAGTGATCTTTTTGCAGGCAAACGTGAGAGGAAGCAGCCTATGGTATCTCGACAGTGGCTGCTCAAGACATATGACTGGTGATAAATCTCAATTCCTATCACTAGTATCCTACCATGGAGATTGTGTTACATTTGGCGACAACAAAAAGGGAGAAATAAGTGGTATTGGAAACGTCGGCAATTCCCTAACACACTCCATAGAGAATGTGATGTTGGTAAGTGGTTTGAAAAAAATTTGTTAAGCATATCCCAATTGTGTGATCAAGGTAATTCTGTTGAATTTCATGCATGAATATTTTACAATACAATTTGTGGCTTTGAGATTAATTTCTGGAAATTAGTTGAGTATTATGCTTGTTGTCCTCCTTTAAATATGTTAATTAGAGTGTTGATGCATGTCTTTGTGAAACACTGTGAGAAAAAGTCTACTTGGTATAAAGAGGACTCGTAATGGTCTAATGATGTTGTCCTAATGTCATGATCCTAAGTTGTCGAACTAATGAGCTATATGATCCTAAGTTGCCGAGTTATTGAGCTATGAAATGCTAATTCTTTCTCCTATGGCAAGCTTGATCTTTATCTCGATATTCTGATTTTCTATTTATGAGTTTGACATTCGTGCCTCATTATTTCTTTCTTTCATATGTCTCACCTTATCGTCATTTCCCTATTATTATCCTTCTTTTCTTCACCCATTGATCCAAAGTTCAACAAGTGCTTTTAATCTTGATTAATAATAATTTAAGGGGCAAGAACATCTTGATAAGATGATGGAAGAAAAAGACGCATCAGTTAAGGGGGAACATGAAAAGGTTGGAATGAAACATTACGTGAAAGAATGAAATTAAAGTATTGATTCACACTGTGCAAGGCACAGTGCCAGGAGATGTATCAAAAGGAAAATAAAGTCCGAATTAACTTATTATCTTTGATCTCTTATTGATTGACTCTAATAATATTGTATGGTCTGCTTCTCCTTCATAAGAAAAAAAAAGAAAAGAAAAGAAAAGAAAAGGAGAGTAAGACACTTATTTTAGATAAGTCATAGAGTTCAATTCAAATGTGAAGAAATTATCAAAGTTTTGAAGATCATCATTTTGGATTCCAGTATATCCGAAGATTAGTTATATTTGGAAGGGAATAGATTGTTCTCTGGCACAGAAACACACACAGTGCCACAGTGAAGAAAGTCCTATGATGCTTATTTGTGGAAGTTGAAAATCTTTAAAGAAAGGTTTAAGCACTTGTTGAGCCAATTGCCATTTCAAATCTTCAAGCTTGCATTACTTTTCTTTATCTTACTTTCTTAGCTATCAGCCATGATCCTTCATGATTATTTCTTGCTTCATAATTTCGGATTGTGAGTTGGATTATTTTTTGCTTAATGACTTCGGATTGTGAGTTGGATTATGACATAGCACCAGCATCCTTAGTATTTATTGCTTGAGCTACTTGCATTATTTTGCTGACTATATCTCACTTTGACTCGCGAAACATGTTGATGCTCTCCTTTTTTATAATGTCAAAAGGGGGAAGATGGGTATAATACTTAGACTAATGAATTGGTTATCTTGGTTACCATGTTAATTGTGAATGATGTTGAGTTATTTTTCCCTAATGTGATTAATGGTGCATATTTTGAGGGGGAAGTATTATTTATTTGTCATCATCAAAAAGGGGGAATTTGTTGTGACTCTAAGTCAATGTTATTTTGATGATGATAAACGCTTTATGCTATAACATGTATGTATGTAACAGTGATCTAAGAAAGCTATCAAGATTGGATGTTCATGAAAGATCAAGAACTTGAAGATATGGAAGCTTAGGTCTAGTTATGTTCTTAGTCATGTTTATGCAATGTAATTAACGTATTGGAACTTTGTGCTAAATTAGAAATATGAAATTAGGATGGTTAACTATTTTCTTAGAGTTAAGAAAATAGGTAATTATATTAATTTCATGTGTCTATATTTAAAGAATATAAAAAGGGGAGTTTTTAATTTCGAAAATTAGTTTTGAAAGGAAAATATTTAGGGATATTATCTCAGATAACCCTGACATATAGGCCTTTTTCCCAAATAACCCCGACATATTTTTTTTTTCTCAGATGACCCTAAACTTGTATTTTGTCATTAAACATAACGAAATTAGTAACGGCGTTAATTCTATTTTAAAACAAACATAATTACTGCTTTTTTTAATTTAAAAAAAAAACCCAAAATCATATCTTTATTGTTCTTTCTTCCTCATTCTTGTCAAGCACCCATTAATGGTGCCCACCACTTTCTATCTCCTCCAGCCAACCCCCATCTCTCTCCTCCAATTCCTTAACCCTGCCTTTGTTAATTCTATCATCACAACCATAACCACCCCCCATTTCCCCACACTCAACATCAACAACGCATCCATCACTCCCACCACCCACGAATCAAGCCAAGATGATCTCAGCTTCAAACGAAGTCAACAGGGGCCTTGCGAATCCCCAAATCAATCGATAATCGAGCACATAAGTATGAATTCAGCCATCCACCGAATCCTCAAACAACCCAATCCAAGCAAACTGCATTTCTCTCACCTTTGACCCTTCTTCTTCCTCCCTAACCGCACTCTTGACTGCACTGTTGTTAGTTAGGGTTTACAGTGGGTCAGGTGGTGATGGTTTCGTGGCTGTGCTGGGGTGGTTTCGGGGCTGGACTAGGGGTTGTATTTTCGGGGTTGGGCTAGGGTTGTGTTTTCGGGGCTTGACTGGGTGTGGTGGTTACGGGGTTAGGCTAGGTTTTCGATGGGTCAAGTGGTGGTTTCTGGTGGAAGGGTGGTGGTTTTAGATCTGTGTGGGGTTTTAGGCTGGGTGGAGTTTCAAAGAAGAAGAGAAGAGAAATAATTTGGGCTTTCTTTAAAAAAAAACACAAAGTAATTAAACTTTTTTAAAATAGTTAACACCGTTACTAATTTTGTTATGTTTAATGACAAAATACAAGTTTAGGGTCATCTGAGAAAAAAAAAATATGTCGGGGTTATTTGGGAAAAAGGCCTATATGTCAGGGTTATCTCGAGATAATATCCCAAATATTTATAGTAAAGATTTTTGGATAAAAAGTTTTATAAAAAGAAAAACTGATTTTTAAAGAAAACGATTTTGATAAAGATTTTTGGATAAAAATTGATTTAAAATCTGACTAATAGTTGGCATAAGATATGGAGGAATCCTTATCTTATAAGGAAAAGAAAAAATCAGTTTTTATAAAAGATAAAATTGTATTTTGAATAGGAAAAGAATTCTATCCCTTTATTTTAGGAATAAAAATTGTTCAAAAAAATAATACATCTTGGAGAAGGATTTTTATTCAGTTGACTGAGATATATAGGGGATAGAAATCAATATACAAGACCACGTTTTCAGATTTGGAGAGATAAAGATTTTGAGAGCTGAAAACGGACTCCCAGAGCACAGTGTACGGCACAGAGTTCTAGTAAGTTAAGGTTTCTAAACAAAGCTTGTAACGATCCTCTATTTGCTTGAATAAGAAGCACGTCTTTGAGGAATCTTTCTTTCTGTAATTCTTATATTATAGGAGAGTAGCAACACTTAGGGTTAAGTGTTGGGGAGCACTACTTGAGTTAGTAGTGGGGGAATCGAATTGTATCAAGAGTTTGATATTTTACGATTCAAATAATAAAAGAATAGTTTGTGTGGACGTAGATCTCAGAGGTGAGATTGAACCACGTTAAATTCCAGTGTTTTATTATTTGATTTCATTGTTTTATTGTTTGATTCATTTTCGGTTGAGCAAAAACATAAATCGGAGATCTTACGAGTGAATAACACAGTGCACGGCACTGTGCCATAAGGGTGTTTTTGCAAAAATCGATTAGATTTAGCCACTCAATTCAACCCCCCTTCTTGAGTGTCACCTTGTGTTCCAACATGAACAATACAAATGAAATATTCAAGAACATTAATATTATGGGTATTTAACTAACATTCTAAAATACTTCTTTGTACACTACAATACTGGTAACATTCGAGGTCCCACGTTTTTTTGTCACATATTAAAATTTTTAAACCTTTTGGTGGTGACTCTTGATATGGCCACATAAAATTGTCCATGGCTGAAAAATAGCCGAGAAAATATACGCCAACATGAGAAAGAGACTGCCCTTGGCTTTGATTGATTGTCATTGCAAAGCACACAACCAAAGGGAACTGTCTTCTCTGGAACTATGGGAAATTTTGCTGCGTCTGATTGTCATTGCAAAGCACACAACCTCAATAATGCGCTCGCTAAGGTGACCAATCTAGTACCATTACATATAGCCCATAACTCTCTTTAATATTCCTTAGGAGCATCATCAGTGCGCCTACCTTTTGTCTTATACTATGGTTTGGTAATCCTCCACATTTAATTGTATTTAAGAACTCGGAAGAGTACATCTCATGAATTCCAAAGTTTCTTTCCTCCACTGCAACTGCATCTGAACTCAATTAAGTTCTTTCTTTCCCTGGCAATTAAGATAACACATGATCATTAACTATCTCGGCAATTTCATTGGTTGGAGAAAGAATATCTCTTTCTTGAAGATAATTTGCTTCCCAAATGTAATCCTCTGGGTTAGGATATGTGCTATCGACTATTGCCGCAATAAGGTCATTTCCCCCATTTATCATTATCTCGTTGGGTATTTCTATATCGGCCTCACCATCATTGAGCCCTCCAACTTTGCCATCCCCAACATTCAATATCCATTCTGAAAATTCTCTAATTTCTTCCATATTTGAATTACCTGAAGCTCTTCTGGGTTAATCTAAGAACATGACAGAAGTCCTATAAGCAAGAATTATTAATTGTTGATCAAAACAATATCTTGTCTGCTTCCTTTCGAAACAACAGGCAATATTTGTCTTAAATCACCAGCAAACATGACAACCTTGCCACGAACTGGGATATGTAGATTAACTGGATTCACGGACTGTGTAACATCCTTTAAACTTCTATCAAGAGCTTCAAAGCAGTATTTATAAATCATGGGAGCTTCATCCCAGATAATCAACTTTGTCTTCATAAGGAGTGTGGTTAAGCCGATCATGGCTTAATGCCCACACCTATCGAGTTCTCTGCAACATTTAACGGATGTCCAAATTTGGAATGAGTTGTTCTCCCTTGCGGAAGCAATAAAGAGGTAATACCACGTGAAGCGAATGGCAAAACAATCTCTCCTTTGCGCCTTAATGCAGCACACAATAATCTCCAAATTATGGTATGTCTTACCTGTTCCTCCATATCCATATACAAAGAACACCTCCTTTGTCCTCGTGAGACAACTGACATAATTTTCATGATAAATTCCAGGCTGCTCAATGGTTAATCCTGTAAAAAAGCTGTTGAAACTCCTCGTCTAACATTCCTCTATCAAAGGAAAGCTTATCCATTATCAGTTTATTTGACCTTTTGAGATGATCAAATCATTATGAAATAGCATTTCTCTGAATTTACTGAGTGTGCTGCCATTACTTTGTAACTTAACGCTAAGTTTTGCATTTGTTTATCACTTAGGCGCAATGATGAGAATTATACATGTTGGTGATTAAAACGGTTAAAATGTTGTAAAAGACATAATATTAATATTTGTATATCTTTGTCTTGGAGGAGCTTGTGCTGTTTGTGTAGAATATCATCAAAAAGAAAATGTCAGGTCTTTTCCCAAATAGTTTATGGTTTTGTCAAACTGCAGGACACTAGTAGCATGCAGAAAAGATTACGTAGATATTGTAACTCCCTGGAAATTCATAACCTTAGTTGGCGTGAAACCGAACTTAAACATGTGGGTTAGGGGCACACTAATAAAATTATAGTCTAAAATGGTCTCTTAAATACACAAATGATTATCGTAAAATAATAATGTTCATCCATAATAGAGAATATCCTAAATATCCCAAATTATACAGACTTACTTCACATAATCCATAATAGCACCCTTGCAACTTATTTTCCATACCTAAAACAGAAAAGCAAAACGTCATGAGCCGAGGCTCAGTAACATACTATCCTAAATTTGTAAATATATTTCAATTCATTTTATTTACAAACAAGGAGGAGAAAATAAGTATAACCATCTTAAAAGCACATATCATAATATAATCCTTATATTCTTTATCATCTTTACCGTCATAAATTATTTTTATTGGTAACTTGGCGAGTATAACAGAAGCCACGGAGAATAGTAGTCCTCCAACAGAAGGTGGCATAAAAGAGTATGGGAGCCACGGGAGATTATTGTTAACTCGTAAGGAACACTACAAGAGTGGGGGGTGAATTGTAGTGTGGAACTTATTGCCCAAATAATAAGCAATAAGGAACTGAAAGTGCAAGAGAGATTTTTACGTGGAAACTTCTTGTCTCAATACAAGAAGAAAAACAACGACCTCCTCAGGATTTAAACTCTTCACTATAATAGGAAACCTCCTCTGTTTCAACCTATTACATACGCAAGTTCCACTCGGAACTCCAACTCTCTCATAAACTCCACTCTATACTCTAGACTTAACTCAAAGTCTCTCTTAAGAGTTCCCACAACTCTTTACGAACGGTTTACTCTAACTCTTACTTCACCCCTGAATAGACTTCACCCTAAGTCTACGCATACACAACAAGAACTTACTCAAGTTCCTAACTCGAACTTGATACAAGACTTCACTCAAACTCTTAACCAAGTCCCCATTACAAGAGTTTACTCAAACCCTTTAACCCCAAACTCAAATACAGACACTTGATAATTTGGGTTAACTCTAGTATATAGAAACTGAAGAACTGTAAAGGAACATGACACTCGTAGGAACTTGGAACTCACATGAACTGACTCAAAACAAGGAATAGAAAAATATAATTCTTTTGTAATATTATTCCTTAAGCCAAACCTTATGGAATGACACAAGTCAGACACTATGGAATGACGCTAGTCAGTCAATTTGAAACTTAATTTAACTTGTATATTTTTAGCAGTCATTTAGAATGAACGTGGGATTAATCATGAGTTAGTGGTTTAAAGCATTAACCCATGTTGTGCCTTAACTTGGGGAACAAGCTGCATGATCTACCACTAACTCCACGTTTATCTTGAACGTGTGTAACAAATTAATACTGCTTCATAAAATCTAGCATTTACTTATGCAACAGTATTTTAAATTTGGTATTTAATTAAAAACTATTCTAATTAATAACACCAAAATTAAATCTTTTTATAGAATAATATCTTTAAAGGATTTTCTTTTAAATCCGAAAATGATTTTATTTTGGAATAAAGATGAAATCTTTTCCATAAAAGATTTTCCTTTGAAATCATATTTAAACCACATAAAATCATTTTCCTAAAATTTAGCCTTTAAAATCTCAACAGATTCCTTTTAACCGTTGCACAATATTTTACACGCCTAGTGCCTTTAACTGCTACTTCGTTCCTTTAACTTAGATTAATAGTACCAGCACGTATGTTCCTTAGAGAGAAACATACAGACAATTTCTTTACAAAAACTCATTATACGCATTATAAATCTAGGCTTTTATTTTCCAAAAACTAAATCTTATCCTAAAACAACTAATGCATATTATCTAAAAATAATTAACCAAGTAGAGATTTATTAAGAAACAAACTCTAAATAAATTCCTATAGATTAAGATAATAATATGCATCAGACTTATTGACTTTTAAATACTTTTGACTCTAAGTTCCACGGGTTTCTTTTGACCTTACGAGTTCCTTTTGACCTTGATCCATTACCTTTCACGTTTCCACATACTTATGAATCCTAGAAAATAAACTCATATTTTCTGCCTTCATGCTCCATGCTGCTCCAACTCAAGAACTGCATGTTGATAGCTCCACCTCTGGAACTTCATATTCAATGTTCCTCTTAGGATGTACCTAGGAACCGCTCTGTTTGTGTTCCTTATAGGAACTCTTCTAGGAACTTTGTGATATATTCAACTTTCCATGACTTGTTCCATGTTAATGTAATATGCACATTTCAAAACACATGTTAGCTAGATAATCATCATTTGTTTGCAATCATCAAAACACTACATGACTCAACAATTATTATCCCCAAAAGAAGGTGGCATAACAGAGTACGGGTGTCACGGGAGACTATTGTCCCCCAACAGAAGGTGACAGAGCCGTCGGGATGGCACATGCCCGACCATCAGAACAGAATACTGCCAAGAACCATTTCACTTTTATTTATCATGTTTCATTACTTTAAGCCATAATCATAACCAGCATGGTGTAGACACATAATCATATCTCCCCATTTAAGGATCCAATGATGAAACATACCGCGGTATTAGTTGGCGCGACCCAATGGAAGAGCAATCCGAATAACCAGTCCATGTTGTGTTTTGAAATGATATTCTAAAGCCCAATTAATTATCCATGATGATTAATTGTATTTTAAGCCCGTAAAATATTTTAAGTCCATTTAAAGTGTATTTTAAGAGCCCAATCAAATATTTATTATTTTAATAAATATTTTCATAAATGCTTTTATTATATCTTTATTAAATATTTTGAACATAAATCATATTTTACATCCGTAAAATCCAATCCTCGGATTTTAGGGAAAAAAAAGTATATTTAAAGCACGCGTTGAATCAAAAATTCGAATATGCTGGAATATATGCCGGACGCTGCGGCCGCGCTCAGCGCGCCACGTGCGTCCAGCGCATTGGCTAGAACGCGTCAGACACGCCAATGAGCGTCTGACACGTGGACTTGTGACTCACACAGAGTCCTGCGCCTGACGCAAGTCCTGTGTGAGACGCAAGTTTCTTTTCTATCTTTTTAAAATACGCGTTTACACATGTTCAAACCTGATTGGGCAGACCACGTCAGGTGCGCCAATCTGCGCCTGACGCGTGGCCTTACGCCTGCCATGTCGGACTGCGCCTGGCGCAGTAGGCGCGTGCGGCGCAGTTTTCCCTGTGCCTATAAATACGGGCTGATTTCCCGAATCAGAGACGTTTTTCATTATTATTTTACGAGCATAAAATACTTACGAATACTTATGAATCCTATTACGAATCTCCAAATACTTAAACACTTTCAATACATCAAATCAATTTCCAGTTCCTGATCATACTACGTTCCTGGTTCCACGATTGCTCCGCCTGAAAGTCGTTGCGCTCTTCGACCTTAAGCCGCATATGTATAATTCCTCAGGATCCTTGAATAATTCAATTATATTTATTGCCTGGAAGTTATTAACAATTTATTTCCTGATGTAGATCTTTAATTAATAATCGTTATACTGTATATTCTAAAACTTTTTCTTTCTTTTTATTTCTTTTCATACACTATTATATGCTTGCCTGATTTTTCTATACATATTATATGATTGTCCTGCTTTATTAATTTTATCACCCACATGTTATTTATTGTTAATCAAGACCTAAAGAACTGTAATAATATTAATCAGATAATTTGGACAACCTGCTAGGTTCCCTGTAATTTTGATTGCATTATAAGTTGTCACTAAAAAAAATAGTCTTTTTATGTGTTTCCTGAACCAACCTAGACTAAATATTTTTAGGGTGCTTAAAAATATTATATGATTATTCTTTGGCATAAAATTTGTTGTGAATCGATATTTAGTAGAGGCCAACATTGGGCAACATGGTTCCTAACTGTGTTGTACCCTCACCCTCGAACTCAATCTTTGGTTCATTTTGACCATATATGGAGTCAGGACGGGGAAATCTACATTGGATAAGTCCCTAATTTGTCCATACAGTTTTCCAATATCCAATTAGGTTTATGAGTCTTCCTTTAAAGACTTGTTGGCGACTTCTTTTAATACAAAACTTTTTTCAATAAAACCTTAAGAATGGGGTAGTCAAATCAAATACGCGCTCATCCCGTTTAGGCGAAAATTGATAGCTTTGACTTGGTGAAGACTGGGGTTAGAAATGGGTTGGTCCGAAAGTTGATTTGGAGGGGTGGAGGGGTTTTTCTCGTCTACTTGGGTGATTTGGGTTTCAAGCATTTTATTGTGGGCTTGGAGCTCTTGAAACCTTTACTCATGGCTTTGGAGAATTTGGTTCATGTGGCTTGGAGTTGTTGGACAATTTAGAGAGAGGTTGGCTCGGGAGATGGGGTAGGTTCGGGATTTTATTTAGGGAATAGAGGATTAGGAGGAGGTTTTTGGAGATTACCTCTTTGATGTGGAGTTTGGTAGACGTTGGACCGTTGTGAAAATGAACCACCTTGGTTGTAGTTCTGGTTATGCCCTTGCACATACCCTTGGTTTTGAGCTTGGTTGTACCCTTGGTGAGGTTGATTCAATCCTTGTTGAGGTTGGTTGAAGCCTTAATTGTAGCTTTGTTGAGGCTGTTTCCAACCTCCTTGTTGATTGCTTCTATACCCTTGGTTTCCTTGATAACCTTCTCCTCTTGAATTTATCGCCGCCACATGCTCCGATTTTGTACCTCCACAATAAGAAGTATCATGCTTAGTACATCCACAAATATCACAAGAAAAAGACCTTACCTGTGATGGATTAGATGATGCGAGGTTGATCTTGGAGAGCTTCTTGTCAAGCTGATCCATCTTAGCTTGAATTTGATCCATGGGATCCAATTCAAACTTACCACTCTTCTTAGGTTGAGCACCTCTTCTTCTTCAGCCCCATGAAGAGTTCTTAACCACCTCTTCAATTGTGGACTCAAGTTGGTCTTGCGGGATCTTTGAAAGTTGACCTCCCGCTCCGACATAAAGGTTGGCACGTGACATAGGATCAAGGCCATCATAGAAGAACCACATGAGTAGATTTTTGTTGAACTCATGGTGAGGGCATGAACGGATCATCTCCTTAAACCGTTCCCAAGCTTCCGCAAGTGTCTCATCGTTCTCTTGCTAAAATGAGGAGATTTTCCTCCTTATGTCTGCTTTTTTCCACTATGGAAAATATTCCTTTAGTAAAGCCAATGTTACTTCCTCCCAAGTAGTGAGGGAATTAGCAGGTAAGCTCTTGAGCCATGATTTTGCCTTTCCGGTAAGAGAAGACCGAAACAGATGCATCTTAATATAGTCCGGAGAGACGTCATTTGTTGTTATCATGGAACATATCTCTAGAAACCTATCAAGATGGTCAAGAAGATCTTCATCTCACCCCTTCCCCCAATAAATTATTCCGCTTTCGCCATCCGAGTGTATTGAGGATGAATGTTGAAATTAATAGTAGTGGTAGGGAGTCGAATACCACCTTGTAGAACATAGGAACTCGAATTTCCGAAATCCCTAAAGAGTTGCGCATTTGCTTCACCCATATCTAATTCAACTTCACTTATTGTACTTGAGACTGGTGAAGATGGTTCGGAACCCAAAGACAAATGTTCCAAATTTCTCCGAAGCTTTCACAAGGAACGATCGATTTCTAGATCTAGTGGCAAAGTGGGTGAACCGTGAGCTCTTCTTATCATGTAACACAAAGCTAAGCAGAGGATTAGCAAATAACAACCGCAATTTAAAATAAAATAAAAGAAGAATCAACTAAGCAATACTAAACTTAAGTAAACTTCAATAAATAGCACAATTTCCCCGGCAACGGCGCCATTTTAATAAGAGGTTTTAAGTGTGTCGTTAAGGCACCAAAAATCACTTTTCAAATAATATTTATATCACCTAACAAGCAATTACTAATAAGAATGTAGTAAAGGCAAGTCAATGGTCGATCCACAGGGAAATTGGGATTAATCAAAGTCTAACAAGTTTAAATTACCTAATTGAAGGGTATTTGGGGGTTTGAGAATGGTTTAGTAACAACTAATGACTAAGTAAGATCAAACAAACTAGCATATAAATGACATAGGATATTTTGATCGTTGGACAAAACACCTAAGGTCAAACTACCTAACTAGACCACTAAACTATGTAAAGTGGTAAGCAAGGGTCATTCTTCCACAAGGACTAAGGAACACCGAAATGTATCGATAAATCAATAAGCTAAGCCGGAATCAAGTCATAAATTGTCAATAACCAACTAAGAACTACGAAAATAACTAAATATCAAAGATAGCTAAAGTTAGGAGATGGGATTAAACACCAACTAATCATGAAATAGGCATAAGAATATCAAACATAGAGATAATGCATGAACACTACTTGAATTAGCTATTGACCCAACATACAACTCTCATCCTACTCTCATAGGCGGAGAAATTCACAAAGACTTCAAATAAGGACTCTCATCCATTACTAACATATCCCGAGGTTCAAAGTAACCCAAGTCAATAATAGAAATCAATAGGTCACACTCTCATGCCAACCTACATCAATCTACTCCAATCTAATACAACATTCAAGTGATCAAAGAGAATGCAACATAGATTAGAAGAGCTAAACAAGCAATAATTTAATCACACAAATCTCTAAATCCAATCTCAAATTCCCAATTCAATCATGATTGGGTTTTCACCCAAATCCTAACTCACTAATTAACTACTCCATAAACACAGAAATGAGAACTTTAGAGAAATTAACAACTAATAATATGATACTAAACATTAATCTAACATTAAACTAAACAAAATAACCACAAATAATTAAACTAAGCATTTAACAACTAATCTAATGAAAACAATTAAAATAAAGCAATAAAGGAGGAGGGAGAGAGTAAGAAATTCTCATTGATAGATGAAAAGAAAACTTCAAATATTCTTGTCACTAGATGATTATCCAAAATCCTCCATTTCTCATTGATTTTCTCACTTTCTCCTCTTTTTTTTTTTGAAGAGAAATTTCATTAATTGAAGGCCAAACGACATCTACAATAGGTATTAAAGAAAAACAAGATACAATTAAACAAGACTAAATCAAATTCGTTTTCGAAGAAACTACAATGAACCAGATCGAGCAATACAAATAAGCAGCCTCTTGTATTTGCTTGAATCAAGCATATTATTGATGAGGAAGTCTATCATTCTGACATAGTTTGGGAAGAGCATTCTTGATCGAGCCATGTTGACCGCATCCGAGATTCCAATACCTTCATGTTGAGTCTCGAACTTCAACCAATGAGAATAATTTCTCATACCTAAAAACAAAAAAACCATACTCACAACTCCCATAGGGGAGAAGGAGATCTCCAAAACAAAGACTAAAAACCCCATAACAGGGTTTGAAAAAATCTCATAAAGATAGACTAATTTATTAAACAAAATAAGAAAATGAACTAAAAATTGAAAATAAAAGAGGAAAAGGGGCTTACCATGGATGAAATCATCTATGGTAGCCCCAAATTAATGAAAAAGGGGTAGGGGAGGCTAGGGTTTGAGAGAGAAAAAGAGAGAGGGGGTAGGGGAGGCTAGGTATGGGTTTATTATTAGTGAGCACCATCAACTCACTTTCTCCTCTAAAGTAACCTATGGAGGCTAATCCTCCTTAAACCCTAACTATTCTAAAAATAAGAGTGGTGAATAAAATAAAACTTAGCCTAAAAACTTCTTACTTGGCTATATATACTAGTCCTAAAATTAAAAGAGAAAAGAAGCTAAAAAGAAAAAGGAAAATAAAAGAAAAAGGATTGAAAAAGGAAGAAATAAAAAAGGAAAAGAAAAATAAATGAACAAAATGAGAAGTACAGTCAACGGGAGAAAAGAGAAGAGGAAGAAAAGAAAAAGGAAAATAAAAATGAGAAAAACAAAATCAAGACCCCAAAAGCATCAGACCCTCATCTTTCTCCTTCGTTCTTCTTCGCTGCTCACTGCTATGGGAATCCATTCCCTGCTTCACACTTCGTCGCGTCACAATCGTCCATCAGCAAATCAAGGCCTACAAATTCGCTGCATCATCATCTTCATCATTGGCGCAAATCGTGACCATTGATTTTCATGGTTTCGATTCAATCCCTTTGATTTTCAATTTTCACCATTGATTTACTTTAATAAATCACAGCCCTTGATTTGTTTAATGAGTATTCTAGCACGTTTTTTTTCTTTGAGCGCCCGCTCCATGGTCGCTCATGGGTCGCTCGTACATTCTGCCTACCATTCTGTTTTTGGTGAATTCGAAACGGAGCGCCCGCTCCGTTATACAGAGGAGCGCCCGCTCCTAGTGGCTGGCACAGATTTGTGGGCTGCGGTGGAGATGACATTTGGTGCCAGAGTGGAGGTGGTGTTTGGTGCTGCGTGTTGTATGGGTGGAGGAGGAGTTATGGACTGCTTGAGATGGTGGTGTTGTGGGTTGTGTACTTGTGTAGGGTAGGATTAGTGTGGTGTAGGACAGGTGGGAGAGGTGGTGTAGGATAAGCTCTATATTATAACACTCAATTAAGCCACCAATCTAACTTTGAAACTCGAACATGTAGCTCCAAAACGCTTACCTACATAGAAAATCAAACACGAGGGGAGAAACTTGACATATAAAATAATAAAATGAAAACAAATAATAAAATGAAAATAAATAATAAAAACAATAATAACTAAAAAGGAAGTAAAAATAGAATAATAATTACAAAATTAAACTAAAACGATTCTAATTAAGCACAAATTACTACCCTATGAGTGACATAAATGTCACTCATCAATAAAATATGGGATTAAAATATCAATGAGAAAACACTAGAGTTAAGGCTACTAGTATGAATCAAAACGGGACAATGATCATTAATGCAATCGTGATTCAAAGGCGACAATTATACAAGGTTTAGTTTTCCTCTAAAATACTCGAGTCATCTCTATGGTCCTCAAGAATAATTACTTAATCAATCAACTAAATTCTCTCTCGAATGGTCTTCCCTTAACACCGAAATTAAAACCGCACGCCTTAGTTTCACTTACACGCCAAAGTTTCCCGCAAATACTATTATACACACACCAAAACCCTAACCTTTCCCCCTCTCTCTCCCCAGTCCTCGATTTTTCCCTCTCTCTTCGCAGCTCTCCTCACCGGCTCGCTGCCGTTCGCTCACCGGAGAATTAACCGATGAATCACCATCTTCGTCCCCAGAAATCGAAGGATCGGTCGTAGTCGTAGGAGGAGGAGCGAGAAAATTGGCGACGCCCCAAAATTGACGAGTTAGGGTTTCTTTAAGTTCGCCCAAATCATCTTTCACACTGCGTCGATCTCCTTCAAATCTGTCACTTTCTCTCTCCTCCATGACGTCATTTTCCGGCGTCAAGTATTTCGTCGTCAATGCGGAGAGAATTGGCGATTGAACGAGCCAGCCATCACATTTGGGTAGTTTTTTTTTGGTTTTGAATTTGAACGAATCCTTCATCTCACGTGCCGTCGCACGCTTCCGTCCCTGCTCGTGTTCTGTCGGCGCTTCTGTCCCTGCTCGTGTTCTGTCGTACGCCGGTGTTCCTGAAGCACCAGAGGTACTTTCCGTCCTGTTTTGTGAGATGTTGTTTGTTATTTGTTGGTGGTGGTTGTTGTTGGTTGTTGTTTGTTGTTGTTGGTTGTTGGTTGTTGTTTGTTGTTGGTTGTTGTTTGTTGTTGTTGTTTAGTTATTTAGCTGAAATTTGAATCTGAGTTTTAATTTGATTGCAATGATGTTTATCATTTTTCATGAATGTTGCATTATTAGTGGCTTGAGGATTCTTCACGCTTGAGGATTTATTCTAGCATCGTGAGCTCTGTTCTTTTCATTTGCACACCTTTTTTTATAATTAAAATGAGATGCTGGAATTATTTCAAATGCAAGCTCATCATCTCTGATACTTTGATGAAATTTTGAATATTATGTTATATTATATGTACTGAAACAATGAAATGCAAGAACCTTTAAGTACCATTTCAAGTATGCCCTATTGCATAGTCAATCGTGACTACTATAATACTATCATGCTTGATCACTTAGGCTCCGTTTGGTAGAGCGTAAAACACTTTCAACTGAAAATGAGTTTACAAGGAAAACCTTTTACATAGGAAAACTCAATTTCATAAGCATTTTCCTTTGTTTGGTTGCATGGTAAATGGTTTTCCACTATAAGCATTTTCCATTGTTTGGTTCAATGGAAAATCAATTTCAACTATTAATCTAGTTGCTACCTCTTGAGTGTTAGTTATTGTTCTTTTATTACTTTTTTTTTTAAACTCTTATATAAATATATATCTATTGGCTTCCTTAAATTATTATGGGAAGATGAATATAACATTTTTGCTAGAAAAACAAGTCATTCTTATAACATTTTTGCTAGAAAAATTATTATTGGCTTCCTTAAAAATTTTGAGCAAACTAATTTAACATTTTTGCTAGAAAAAAAGTCATTCTTATAACATTCCCAAAGTTTCTAACATGTCATAGCACAATACTATTGAGACTATTAGGCATAACAATAGTCCACATCAAAACCTTCAAAATAGTAGATGGTTCACAACACAAAGTTAGCTACAAAAAAAATTAGAGTAGAGTCTTGACATATTTTTGGAGCCAAAGCTTGCGAAGAGATTCACTTTTGGTCAAGAAAGCTTTAGCAAGCATCTCACGCTCAACCAAGTGGTCAAAAGCAGCAACGCGGATTGCTTCTTCAAAGTCATCCATCTTCATGATTTCCTCGTAAAGTTTCCCCACATCAAGTTGGTTGTCCGAAATTTTTTTCAGAGCACTAACAACTTCACCTAGTTGAGTAGAGATATGTTGCAAATCACCCCCTTCGTCTTCAACTTGAGGCCTCTTCCTATGAGATCTGGGCTCAGAAGAAGTTCCACTGTCTGACTTGGTAGACTCAATTTCAGTAGTACTAGGCTGCTCACTTGAAGTATTTTGAATGTCGCCGAATGTCTTTGAGAAATTACCTCGTGCCATGTCTTTACCCACCACTATTGCTATCTCCTCATACATATCAATTTTCTTGTTCAAATATTTGTCATGAGATGGATATTGTTGTTAAATAAGGAAGAAAATTAACAAATTTCAGATTGCCACATATAATACCTATAGCATTTCACATATAATAAAAAGTTTTACAGCTTGAATTAATCATCAACATAAAGAGGGCTAATAACTATACCTATACATACATTACTTATGTTACTTATACCAAAGGATGTCATCTTTCACACCCAGGCATATTAACATGCCATGCTCTTTGCCAAATTCTATCCCAGAAAGATTTATAAAGTTCTGTCATTAAACAACCCATAAGAAAATCCCTTCACCAAAATATTTAAACTATGTACTTCATATACCAGTGGCTATTTGGCAGGATCTTAAAGTAGTCATTTAAGCTCTAAAACTACAATTGTTGTTTCCATTTCACTTACCATAAGAATGCTATATTTGGAAGTATAAAAATAATCCTAATCCTTGGCATATACTTAATGCCCCTATTCTATCAATGAACTCAACATTTCTCTGTAGTCCTCAAAATCAGAAAGTTCATTCATTTAGCAAATATTCAAACCTTGAATATACCAATCCACCATAAGCATCAGCTATCATGTAATTTGTGTCACATAAAGCATAAAGATGTCCTGTAAAATAACTAAGGTATTTATTCCCCATAAACAACCATGTCAATGTTTCATTACCACAGTCGTAAACTCCCAAAAATAGCATTCCTTAATTTCAACAGAAGTTTGATTCCTATTGATTGAACATAAGACAAGATTGTAAAAGAGAGAGAAAACAACAACATACCTGAACATAAGCAATATATGTTTTAGGAGATGCAGTTACCATCTTTATATTATCATCCCAACCAAACCCGAGTTTCCCGAACTTGTGATATAGTTCCCCAAGCAGTTCTCAATGTCCTCATGTGATTCTCAACGTGGTCAGCATTGCAAGTAGTCTGAAATTTTTCTGAAATTAACTTCGCAGCAGCTACAAAAGAACTAGTTCTGAAAGTGTTATTTGGTCGGTTTCCTCTTTTCACTTCTTCTGCAAGAAATCCCAATAATTCCTTGGACATTTGCTTCGACCAACGAAAATTACTTTTCTTCTCTTCTTTCACCACCTGATAACATTATCAACATCGTCCATAAGTTAGTAAGAAAATAACCTATAAAGTTGGAACAAATGTACTTGATTAAACAAAGTTATAAAGTTGATGTACCACCTCATTTAACAACTTTACTTGATTAATACCACCTGATTGCTTCATTAGACAAAAAGAGGGATAATAAAAATAAGGCAAAACAAGTATTGCCATTTCTGCATTCAGGATTCCAGTAGCAGAATATACAAATGAAGAAGCAGGGAATCATCTAATTAGAAAATACTAACATCAACAAGTTCAACACCAAAATAACCATCTAATTTCCCGTTTTCAGAAACGTTCAACATCCCAAAAACTAATTTAGAGCTCAAAGCACCAAGGTGACAAAAAGAAACATTTATACATGTACTACAATGAGAAACTTCATGAAATTCGATGCTTTTTATACGAATCCCACATGGCTAAAGCTATGGCATCTCGTTTTTTCGCACATTCTTTGTTTTCTTCACGCACTTCCCTTCGAGTAAGTGATGGTCTGATGTCTTGTGAATCAATATCTAAGTTTGCAGCAATCTCTAAGTCCGTCTCTCTTGTAATTGAGTCATTTGGATCAACGCCCCTAAGGTAATTATGTATCACACAGCAAGCAAGAACCACATCCACTTGGGTTGTAAATGACCAAAATGGCTCAGCATCTAAGACACGAAATCGCTTCTTTAGAACTCCAAACGCCCTCTCTATACACATTCTTAGTGAAGAGTGCCGAAGATTGAATAACTCTCGTTCATTTTCGGGAGGGTTGTTGGTATACTCTTTCAAATGATAACGCACTCGCCTATATGGAGGCATAAATCCTTTACGATCACCATACCCTGCGTCGGCAAGATAATACTTCCCTACATTGATAAATCATCACCAATTTTCCAATCAATTTAAGTGCACTACACCATAATAAGCAACAAAAGAAAAAAGGTTAAAAATTACCTTCGGGAACCTTAAACCCCCTTTTAAGTGCATCACTTAAAACCCTTGAATCATGGGCAGAATCCTCCCAACCACCAAGTACAAAAGTGAATTTCAGGTCATAATCAGCCGCTGCTAGTACATTCTGTGTAGTCTTATCCTTTCTTCCCCGAAATCGATCTTGCATCTCAATAGGAACAGATGCACGTACATGGGTACCATCTATAGCTCCTATAAAATCTTCAAACCAAGGAAAAAACCTTGAATTGTTCTGAATTTCAGGTTGCACAAAAGTTTATGGTGGTTTTATAACATATGGGTACAAGTGAAGGATTGCTTGGAGCACAATATGGAAGTAGTAATGTATAGTCCAAGTAGATCGAAAGAATCTTCCCCCGGCTGCCCGAAATCTTACATTATGACCCAACAAGTATAAAAATACTAATACTTGCTCCTTAACACTCATTTGCTTACTTTCCGACAAAAGTCCCCTTTCAACTAAAATATTACACAAGCCAAAAAAGCACCGGGCCTCATACGACCGCCCAAGACAATGAGAGTCACCACAATATAAAACACTATTGATATTCGCCTCCCTCAAACTATCCCGGTTTACATAAGGTTGTCTAACTATTTTAGGTCTTTTAGTCCTAGACTTATCTACTTCAATTAAAGCAAGGATGGAAGCAATAATGGCAGCAACAGCACCTATAATCATGCCTTTATGGATCATCTACAAACATTAACAAATCAAGAATTTTAGTTCCTTAATAGAGAAGACACATAACAAATAATAAAAGCGCAAAGAATAGTATTACCTGCGACTTTTGAACATCATTCGACTCCATAATAGCTCAAAAAAATGCCAACAATATGATGAATTAAACACAGCATCATGATCATTTCTCAAAGAAGAACCCAAAATCCTTTTAAAATATTACAACCCAACAATAACATAATTTGAACTTATATTTATGTTAGGTTAATGATTCAAACTTTGTATTGTTATCTTTATTGATCCCCAAAATCCTTGATTTTTTTATCATGATAGATCATGGGTTAGTATGCAGTATGTCATTTGCAACTGTCCTCTTTCCCTTTCCTCAAATATACTCCATATAACTTCAACAAGTTGATGGAATGGAAACAAGTATGCAGTATAATATAACTGTTTTACAAATTTTATGTCCATCTAATAATCAATTTCCACAGCTGGTTCAACAGGATTCTGACGATATCCTGCCAAGTTTATCACAGAACTCAGAGTAACACCCAAGTAAATTTATGCTTGTTCAATTTCCATTTCCAAAACCACCATTAGAGAAGTATTCATAGACATAATTTTATCAAGAGATTATAAAGTGTTGATTTTCAAATTAAAATATATGTATAGCTCTCAAATAACTAATTTTTATTGAGACAATAAATCAAACACCTTGTGTGCATGACATCAAATATTATTATTCAAACTAAAAAAACAAAAAAAAAACTCTCAAATAACAAAACAAAAGCTTCTGATTCACAAAAATATGCACAAAATGAATCTGTAAATTCGAATGAAAAAAAAACAAGTTGCTAATCAAGCAAATATAGAGATAGACAATAATCGATTATCAAATGGAACCCTAAATTTGTACCAAAACAATAAAATCGATCGAAATTGCAGCAAAACAACCCTAAAATCATTCGAAATTCCAGCAAAAAAACCTAAAATCATTCGAATTTGCACAATAACAAATTAACAATGAAAAGAATATAGATTAGAACAACGAGGTTTACCGGATTTCCGTGAGATTGAGAAGATGAGTTGAGAGAAGATTGACTAGAGTGAAGATGAGTTAGTGTAGCGTGAAACATAGGTTTGAGAGAGAGAGAAAGGAAAACGTGGTTTCCTTTCAGATTTTAGGGAAAATTTTTTCAATTGGGTTGAAAACAACTTTTCAGCCCAAGTTTTCCATTTTATTGTCCGGCCCATACCAAACAATGTAAAATAGGGAAAACTGTTTTCCTGGAAAACATTTTCAGGCCTACCAAACAGAGCCTTAATCTTTTTGAAAGAATTTTAATTCCCCCCCGCATACCCCCCCCCCACCGTTCGCCCCCCGCCGCACTTCCCCGCCCGGCCTCCCCCCCGCCGCGCGCTCCTCCCCTGCGCTCCCCCCCGCACACCCCTTGTACACCCCCGGCTAAATGGTTGATTTGGGGTTTTTTTGCTTAGTTGGTTGATTTTCGATGTGTAGTATGGTGGGATTTCATAATACAGTCACTAGGGGTTTCACTATGTGACTGTTTTCTCCAGAATGCAATAATGTCAGACACTGTTCTATTGATATTAGCGTAAATTTTGTTGATTGTGAGTGATTTTGGCAAGATTTATTTGATGGGCATTGCTTATTTCAAGGTTTAAATGATGGGTTTTCCATGATTTCTCAAGTTAATTGGTAATTAGTGCTTAAGAAGTTCAACTTTCCATTCTTTGCCCTTTTGCACCTGTAATTTTTCAGTCTAATTTCAAAGAAGTTTCAATTTTTGAAATGAATTTGAACCAAAAGTTGAAGAATTGATAAACCCAGCTCAATTTTTGATTTATTTTTGTTGATTTTAAGATAATATGTGGCAATTTGATGGTTTGCATTATGTGATTTCTGATCTATCTGATTCTTTGATGTCCTTTTTGCTTCACCTGCTTTACTGTGTAACTGTTTGTGGCTCAGTCTTTTTTTTTCTTTCTCTTTGACTGATTTTTTTATGGATTTATTCTTTTATGATGATCAAATTTTTCTTCTCTTTCAGGTGTGATGAAATTTTGTTGCTTTTATGTAGATATTATAGTGGGATTTCTAGTTTGTATGTGTTAGTTTATGGGTTCTTTGCAAATTCTTCATTGCATGCATATTTTCTCCTTTATCAATTGGTACAAAGTGCTTCTATCATCAGGCTTCATATTACAGTGTTGTGATTTTTTTTGTTCATGTAAGTGCATTTGCTTGTTATCCACTGCCATGAAATAGGAATGATTCTATATTGTTTAGGATTTGGATGTTGGTTGATCTTATCTATTTTTTCACTATGAGTTGTTGATGCCTTTAGGAAAAACTTTGTAGTTACGGATCAAAGTTTTGTCGTATGATGTGAATATCACAGGTTCTGAGTTTGTAGGTTGCTCGAAATTTGGAAATCATCTATGGAGGTCCGAAATAAATTTGGTTAGTTATTTTGTCATTCCCTCCATGACCATGGCTCCATCCCAAATATAAGCTGCATATTCGGTCTCCTTATTATCACAAAATTTGTATACAATGGGTGTACACAAGTATACAACAAGAATTAGTCACCCCATATTGCCCAAAAGAAACCTTTACACGAAGTTGCCGTTTATGTGATTTGAGGTGAATTTGTTGTATAAAGATACAGCCAATGAACAGAAGACATGTTGCTTTATTTTAGATTGTCCACAAGCATTTTGTTCTTAAACTCTCCATTGAAATTTTTAGTTCAAGTATTTCCCGATGATAAATTGTTTGGATGGATGTCATGCTATGTTTGCAATTTGGATGGTTCAGATGTTAATGTATATTTTTCTGATTGTTTCAGAGCTCTATTCATGTGATTAATGATACATGTATTTGACTGTTGAAAAGAAAGTCGAACTTACCTTGCTATTTGCTTGCCCTATTGCTAGGTGCTATTGGTCTCCTGCCTGGAATATTGATTGATTGGTGTGTACAATTCCACTACTAGCATTCGCGCACTCTAGCTTTTTGCTACCGCAAAGTAGTAGTTGTAACTCATAACTTATTTTATCAAGAATGGGTACATTGCGCTCAAATTACTCGATGATACCTGAGGCAGACAGAACATTTAGCATCTATATTTTTGTAAATTTCTTATATTTTTATAAAAAACATAATTTGCAATGGAAAATGATACTTATATATATATATATATATATATATATATATATATATATATATATATATATATATATATATATATAACTGTTTGGGGATCATTTAGGACTAAAAATGCAAAAAAAAAATTATTTTTTTTGGGTCACAAGGGCTGCGGTTTTCATCAAAACCCACATCCCTTAATTTGTAAAAAAGGTTGCGGTTTTGGGCCTAAACCGCAGCCCTTAGGAGTGAAGGGCTACGGTCAAAAATCGCAGCCCTTCCTTTTTGCCCAAGGGCTGCTACTCCAAGGGCTGCGGACCAAAACGCAGCCCTTAGGGCTATTTTGACCGCAGCCCTTGACGTTTTTTCCACTCGTGGTACGGAAAACCCTTAATAAAAGGATCCCTTTAATTTCTACTCAATATCTTGGCCTAAAAATTAAGTTGATTCATGGGGATGATAAAAAAGTTGAAAATCCGATTAAGAATATTTGTAATCAAAATACCAAAGCATAATTGTGATCAATATCCATCTTAAGACCTCAAAACACCAAGATTAATGCATACTCATCATTAAATCACCACAATTACATTAACAATCAATGACAATCCTAATTCATACTTTCACCCTAATCCTAGATAGGGGACTACTCACTAATCATGAAATCTAAACATAAAAATATGAAATTTATAATTAATCTATGGCTAAACATGATTATGGGATGATTAATAGAATGAAAATAAGCAATTAACAAACTATAAACTATAAGATCTATAACTATGTAGGAAGAGAGAATAACAATGAGAATAATGACTAAAAAGATGAAAACTTGCAATTAAATTGATCAAAGTACCTTGAAGATGTATAAATTAACAAACTTGTAATCTAGAAATCCGAAATAAAAAAGCTTCCAAATGTATTTCTCTAAGAGGAACCCTAAAAGTCTCTATGATAATCTAGGAAAATAAAGCATAATTCGAATAACAAAATATAACATTGTTTTAATAGGCAAGAAGCCTTACAAATCTTTGATGGAAATAAATGGTGCGCGCACCAAAGTAAGCAGTGCGGGCGCACCACATAGGTGCGGGAGCACCTCATAAGCCTGTGCGGGTGCACCAACACCACTGATCTTCAAGTCACACTATCCGTTGAAAGGTGCGGGCGCACCTCAGCTTCTGCCCAAAACTCCTCCTTTCTTCTCTTTTTGTGCGGGCAAGGTGTCATATGGTGCGGAGTTGCGGACACACCATATCTTCAATGAGGTCTCAACACACTCAGCTCATGTCATTTCTTCCAACTCGCATCCTGAGAAATGGTCACACCTACAATCAAAACACGGTAAAGCACGATGAAAGCAAATGTACTAGAAATCCGGTCAAATTGACCGAAAATCTAGCAAAATGTCACTATTATCAAGAATGATGAAGTGAATGAAATAGAAGGGAAAAGGGAGAAGAAAGAAAGAAAGGAGAGAAAGAGGATCAAAATAAGCTAAAAAGAGTCTGTAAAGTGCGTTAGACACACACTTATCACATTGCCACCCCTAACAGTGAGAAGAGAAAGGAGAACAAAGGGTGTAAATGGAAGAAGAGATTCAAAATGGATAGTCACATGGATAGTCACTATTGTTTTTTGACTTTTCAATTCATTTGACTTTTTTACTGCATCTTCTAACTCACATGGATAGTCACTATCAATTCATTTGACTTTTCAACTTTCAATATTCTTTTTCTTTTTCAAATCAAAGACAAAGTAAACACATTATAATACTACTGTTCATTAATATTATCTATATATTTTGTTTCCATTGTACCCGATTCACTCAAGGGTAGCGTTCAGTGTATCCGTTTTCGCACCTCGTTTCGAATCGAATATCGTCCCTTGTAACATTTATTTTGAGAAATATTGGAAGGATTGGATTTAGTATCATTGGAGATCCATGTTAGAATAGTTCAGAATAAACTAATTGCTTGAGGAATTATATTTAAGAATACCAATTGTTATATGAGAAAGTTGAGTTTGGTGATTATTGTAAGGTTTAGAGTTCTAACATCATTTAATGGATTCATAGGTTTGATACAAGAACTTCATGGGTCATAAAGTGATATGACAAAAATAAATGTCAGAGACTCAGAGTTAAGAGATATTAAATATTGGGAGGTAAGAATGGAGAATGAATTGTATATCAGTAATATAAGAACTTAAGACCACCGTGAGGGTTCGAAAAAGTATCAAACAATATAGTGTAACCTATAATATCGAAGTTAGAAGAAGTCATATGTGAACTGAGATAACAAAAAGAGTTTAGAGTTATTATTTTCGGATTGGAGGAGTAAGATTATATAATGGAAATTTGGGGAAATATAAATCTTGTGTAATGGAGCGATTAGGAATTGGTGATATTATATATTCTTTTTAATGAAATGAAAATGAAGTTAAGATTAATATGAACATTGAGTTTAAATATTTTGGAAGCATTGTTATGGGTTATATATTTAAGATTAAAAAGGTCATTTTAGTTAAATATTTGGGATTATTTATGACAAATGACTATTTGAGTCATTGAATTGGAAATCACAATATAGAATTCGGAGTAAGATGTTCTCGAGTTATGAGAATTATAGATATTTATCACAACATAATATGGGTATGAAAGTATGAAAGACTAATGGAATAAAGTTGGAAATACTAACACTATTTTGGCAATGCTGAGTTGATGTATTGAGTATGAACTCAGTCAGGATCGAGAAGTTATATGATAGAAATTTAGAGTCTATGGTGGGGTTGTTAGAAATTATATGTGGAAGATCTAGTATGAGGAACTTAACTATGCTTTGAACAACAATTTGTTTACTCTTAAATGATTTTGAGGAGATGAAAGTATTTTGAGATTTTGGATTTTAGATACTACTAATAAATTTAGAGTTGTGTAATCGCTTTGGCATATGATTTCTAAGTCAAGTTTCCATCATTTCAAAAGTATGTTTTCAAAATCTTATGAACATGAATTTGTTATCCTTTTATGAGATATGAATACATGTTATATGAACTTAACATTCGTAGAGCGAGTATTGCTCATAATGTATTATGGAGCGGGTATTGCTCCAGAGCCGATATTTTTTTTTTGCCAAGTAAATATTGCAGCAAAACAGGAATACATCCTAAGCTTAAAACCAAGTCCAGTTGTACCTTCTAGGAAGGGCTCACCAGAGCAAGGCTAGGCAAAACAACAAGCTCAAAGAGCCAAGCTATTACAAGCTGTCAAACCAATCTCTATCAGTATTGTTAACTTTATTTCCTAAGACTTTACAGATTCTATTTTTTTATACAAAACTTAATGGTATGTATGGTATGATCAGGCTTTGGAACAGTCATATCCCACACAGCTGAATTTCTTTGCTCTTCAGACCTGATAAGTTGTAGCAGCAAAAATCACTTTCCTTTTGAACAAAGATTTACAGTTTCTATTTACCCATCCTAGCATAGGATATATCTTAATCTTGATACCCTAAATGCCAAGCCATAAGAGAATGGCTGTAAAACACATCTGACTGTAAGCACACTCAAAGAAGAGGTGAGTGATTGATTCAGGAGCCTGGTCACAGATAGGGCATTGGATGCTGTCACAAACCCCATATTTAGACAATATGTCTCTTGTTTTCAGCCAATCATGCAGAGTGAACCAAAGGATAAATCTATGCTTTAGAATAGTAAAGCGATTCCAAACATAAGAGTGCCAACTCACCTTCTCCTGAGCTTCACACAGAAGCTGGTAAGTACCTCCAATTGAGAAGTTAGTATTATTGAGCCAAGCTGTACAATTGAATCTAGCACTGCATGCTTCTTTGGCTCTGCAAATATACTTCATAGCCCAACTAGCATTGACTGGATGTTGATACACCAGCCAATTTTTATCCTTGATATAGATAGCATGCACCCATTTAACCCATAGATTGTCTTGTTTCTTGGCTATTGCCCAAGCTAACTTACCAACAGCTGCTTGATTCCACAAAGTCAAGTTTCTAAACCCAAGCCCTCCTTGATTATTTTTGATACAAAGAGTGTTCCATGCCACTGGCCCTGGTCTGCTGTCATCATAGGTACCAAACCAAAGATAAACTCTACAGACTGCATTGATTCTATTAATCACTTTTTTGGGAAGAATGAATATCTGATTCCAATAGACACTAATACTCATTAGCACCGAGTTCACAAGTTGAATCCTCCCAGCAAAAGAAAGATGCCTTGAACTCCAAATTTTAATCATAGCCACCATTTTATTAACCAATTGCTCACATTCACTAGCTTGAAGCTTCCTAGTGCTGATAGGAACTCCAAGATATCTGAATGGAAGATCACCAAAAGAGAAGCCTGAAATATTACCAATAGATTATCTGGTGTTATCATCCATCCCACATCAATAGATGGAAGACTTAGCTGGATTAACACTAAGCCCAGTAGTGTCAGAGAAGGTTTGGAAAGCACTCATCATAACTTGCACAGCTTGCACATCACCTTTGCAGAACTTGAGTAAATCATCAGCAAAAGATAAGTGGTTAAGCTTGAGATATCTGCATCTTGAATGGAATTTAAAGTGAGGGTGATCACCAACAGTCTTGCATACACCTTGAGAAATACTCCATACAGAGAGTAAAGAGGAGAGGGGATAATGGGTCTCCTTGTCTGAGCCCTCTCCTAGGATGGATCAGATCAGTAGGAAAACCATTAAGCATGATTGAGTAGCTAGTTGTGGACAAGCAAGTCATGATGAGCTGAGTGAAGAAGCTAGGAAAATCAAGCTCAGTCATGATCTCCCTGATGAATTCCCACTCAACAGTATCATAGGCCTTTTTAAGGTCCAATTTCATCAAACAGCAAGGAGGAGCATTCCTTTGATTATACATCTTGATCAGATCCTGACAAATAAGAACATTATGGAGAATGGACCTGTCTGAGACAAAGGCTCCTTGGTTCTGAGATATTATATCAGGGAGAACCTGGTTAAGTCTTTGACATAGGAGCTTTGAAATGCATTTATAAAGTGTAGAGCAGTAAGCAATGGGCCTGTAGTCTGCTACTGAGACTGGGACAGGAACTTTTGGGACAATAGTGATTGAGGTCACATTAACCTCTTTTAAGATTTTTCCAGTTGTGAAAAAATTCAAAATAGCAGCACAAACCTGGAGCCAGTATTGCTCATTAAGTAGGGTTATGACCTAAAAGTCTTGCAAGCAAAGTATAAATAAGGTGGGGAGACGTCCTCAAAATTCTGGAGACGTGCTTTGCCCTTTCCATTGGTGTTCCTTCCTTGAGTTAAATTTATTTATGTTAAGTAATGAGAAATGTTTGAGTTATGTTTGATAATGATGATGATATATAAGATAATTTTATGGAAAGCATTTGGGAAATTACTTGAGCAAGTATAAAGTATTTGAGAGGTATAAATATATTGGTTTTACAATAATAATCATAAAAGATTATATGTTTTGGATTTGAACTATTTTATGAATCCGTACTTTGTTTCGGTTTATCTTGAGATACGACAAGTTTGTGTTGTACTTACGAGATATCAATATGGTATTGGTATTGTTTCTCTGATGTGTGATTTTGATAGTATGGTGACAATTTCGATACATTTTCAAGTACACCAAAATTTTCACACAACTTTAATTTCTTTTCTAGCTAATTTAGTATTTTGTGTTATGTGAATTGTAAATTTGGTTATCTTATAATGAGTTCAACAAAGCAAATACGTTTCAAGTCACCAAAAAGAATTTCTGGTTGGACATTGTGTATTTTGTTCTTGAAACCTGTCCCGGTGGGGGGGCAAAGTTCAATGTTAGTGAATTTGCAGGGATTATGAAAGATCGAAATTGAAACAAGGTTTTCAGGCATTGTAGGAGGATTCGATTGAGCGTATCAAGGAAATTATGTAATAGATATTAGAAAAGTCAATTGGTAATTTAATGTATTATTTTGGAGATCTTATTACAGACATTATTGTGGATATGTAACTATCTGGACTATGGTTTGTGGTGTCATATCCCACAGGATCGAGTCATGAGTGAAGTTTTCACTGCAAGTAAATGTAATAAGAGGTTTGTTTAATGTTAATTGAGATATGTGAATGTTAAGTTATGAAACAGTATGCTCCATAATTTGTAAAGCAAAAGACATCCATACATATCGAATTAATATTTTTAATGTACCGGATTTTAAAAACTATAATGATGATAGAATGGTATATAGTTAAGATATTTTAGGAAATAAGAGATTATGTTATATTTCATATTTTAGGCACATTTGTTATCTTTGGTGACTTTCCTCCTCAAAGGAGATTCTTGTACTGCTATATACTTCACGTATGAATGAGAATAGAGCAAGTGATTGTGTGTGCCTTCATTGTTCTTAACATGGTATCGAGCAGGTTAACATAAACATCTAAAAATCAAAATTTTTTCCTAGCCATGGCTGGTGATGATCCTGCCACTTCTAAAACTACAAAAATTGAGTCTACTTCACCGTTCTTCCTTGGACCCCAAGATCGTCCCGACGACTTTATAACCCCCACGCGTCTTGGTCACGACAATTATGCGGATTGGGCGTGCCGACATCCAATTGGCCCTGGTTGCTCGCCGTAAATTCGGCTTTGTTGATGGTTCTATCTCTTTGCCCGTTCCTCCATGCACCGAGTCGGACTGGCAAACTATCAACGCCATGATCGTTTCTTGGATCACCAACACCATCTCTTCCGAGGTAAAAAGTACTTTAACTAAATTTCGTGAACCTAAACGTTTATGAGATCACCTTCAACAACGTTTCTCTTTAGTTAATGGTCCTCGAATTCAACAAATCAAATCTTCAATTGCTCGTTGTGAACAAACAAAAACCATGTCAATCTCTACTTATTATGGCAAATTGAATGCATTGTGGGAAGAACTTTTTCTTCTCGAACCTCTTATTACTTGTACATGTTGTTCTGAATGTACCGCGACCGAACTTCACACTCAACATCGTGAAACTGCCAAATTACATGAATTTCTCATGGGATTATATCCTGACTATTATGCTCATTTACGCATCAATATTTTGTCTACTTACCCATTGCCATCTCTTGATCGTGCGTATCATCTTGCTATTCATGATGAACGAGTTCGTTTATCTAATCTTTCGTACGCTCACAAAGAAACCGAAGCCTTTGGCTTTGCTTTTAGAGCTCCAGCCAGCGCTGGGCGTGGTACCTCTTCTCGGCCCATCTCCATATGTGGTCAGTGTCATAAACCTGGTTATGAGACCTCAAATTGTTGGGCCCATTTGACATGTTCACATTGCAAGAAGAAAGGACATGGGGCCAGCCACTGTTATGATCTTCATGGATATCTAGACAAGCCCAAATTGCTGGGCGTGGTCGTGGAACTACTTGGGTCTCTATGGGCCCTACCGGGCCCGTCGGCTCTCTTGGGCTGTTCGTGCCAACGCCGCCTCCAGCGGCTCTGTCACGGCTTCTCTCGTCTTGGGGTGGTCAATCTTCTTCCACTCTCTTCACTCCCAGACCAGGTGGAAGGCATTAGCGGGTCTCTTTGGTAATACCAAAATTTCTGAAAACCGATTAAATGGTGAGTTTGATACTAAATTATGGATAATTGACACAGGTGCCACTCATCATGTTACGGGTACCAAATCATGGTTGTTTGATACTCATGTATTTGATTGTCCCGTTGGTCTCCCCAATGGTGATATTCGTTATCTCTACCTTGATCGGCTCTGTCCGTTTAACGGATCATATCACTCTTAAGAACGTTCTCTTTGTTCCTAATTTGAGCTGTAATTTACTTTATGTCTCTCAACTTAGTGATGATTTACATTGTGTTGTCCAATTTAACTCCTCCATGTGTGTCATACAGGACCCGACGAAGGAGCTGATTGGAACGGGGATTAGGAAGGACGGTCTCTACTACTTTACGGGCATCGATTCTCTTCACCATGTTTCGCTTCCTCTACATCTTCGGTTATGGAAGCGTGGCATCAAAGAATGGGTCATCCTTCAGAAAAAGTTGTAAAATTACTTCCTCCTCTTTGCCATCATAAGGGTAGTTTAGATCCCAATTGTGAAATTTGTTTTCGTTCAAAACATTCTCGCAACAAATTTCCTTCTAGTGACACTAGGGCTTCTAGAGTTTTTGAGAAAATTCACTGTGATTTATGGGGACCTTATAGACATGTTTCTTCATGTGGTGCTCGTTATGTTTTGACTATTGTGGATGATTATTCTAGAGCTGTCTGGACCTATTTGTTGGTTGATAAATTGGAAGTATTTGCTATGTTCATGTCTTTTGTGGCTATGGTTCAACGTCAATTCTCTCAAACTATCAAAATTGTTCAAAGTGATAATGGGACTGAGTTCAATTGCTTACTTGATTATTTTGCTGATACTGGCATTTTATTTCAAACTTCTTATGTGGGTACCTCTGAACAAAATGGGAGGGTAGAACGCAAACACCGGCACATTCTAAATGTTGCCCGTGCCTTAAGGTTTCAAGCTCATTTACCTATTTATTTTTGGGGGGAGTGTGTCCTTGCTTCCGCTCATATAATAAATAGAACTCCTTCTCTGTTACTTCAATGCAAATCTCCTTTTGAGTGCTTGTTTGGTCGCCTTCCCTCCTATAATGCTCTTCGTGTCTTTGGTTGTCTTGCTTTTGCCCATAATCAGAACACAAAAGGTGACAAGTTTGCAAGTCGCAGTCGCAAATGTATTTTCATTGGTTATCCTTTCGGTAAAAAGGGATGGAAATTATATGACCTTGATGCTAAACAATTTTTCATTTCTAGAGATATCAAATTTTTTGAACAAACTTTTCCATTTCTAAATCCGGAAGCTGTTCCTATTGAACCTGCCAACATGCTCTCTGATCCTGATTATATTCATTATGACTTTGATGATTTCCATGATGAATCTCCTCCTCACATTAACCCCCCATCCAGCCCACAAAATTCCCCTCTTCACAATACCAGCCCTCCCCATGTTTCTGAACCCATAAGCCCATAAAATTTCCTACCTACCGCTTCCTCAAATTCTCCTCCCTCACCCGCTTCAGATACTCTTCCTTCGGCTCAGCAGTCTTCAGCCCACAATTCTTCTCCTTCTCCCACTACAGCGCATCACCATTCCTCGGTCCGAATGATTCTTGGCCCCATTCGCTTTTTTCCCACTCCAGCGTCCTCCACTGATTCGGCCCAGTCCGTTTCTTCGCTGGATTCTTCTTCGGTTCCAGTCACGAATACTCCTCCCTTTTCTACATCCTCTGAACCGGCCTTAGGCCGTGGCCTTCGTGATAAACTTCCTTCTACTCGGCTTCGTGACTATGTTACTCATACGATCATTGCTCCCAGTTCCCGTCCGTCTCTTCCTTCCTCCAGTTCCTCTCCTCCTTCAGGTACTCCTTATCCTTTGGCACATTATAAACATTGTGACAATTTCTCTGTAAATTATCGAAAGTTTCTTGCAGCTCTTATTTCTCAACAGGAGCCTCGTTCTTTTAAAGAGGCCATGAAAGATGAAGGTTGGCGGGCCTCCATGCAACAAGAGATTCAGGCTTTGGAAGATAATGGTACATGGACTCTTGAACCTCTTCCTCTCGGCAAACATGCTTTAGGTAGCCAATGGGTCTACAGAATCAAATATCACTCTGATGGTCGGATAGAAAGACTTAAGTCTCGGTTGGTTGTTTTTGGCAACCATCAACAAGCTGGGATAAATTATAATGAAACATTTGCTCCGGTTGCTAAAATGACCACTGTTCATGCTTTTCTTGCCATTGCTGCTTCTAAAAATTAGGAGCTTCATCAGATGGATGTTCACAATGCCTTTTTACATGGTGACCTTGATGAGGAAGTTTATATGAAACTCCCTCCTGGTTTTCCTCGTTCCAATCCAAATCTTGTTTGTCGCTTGCGTAAGTCTTTGTATGGCTTAAAGCAAGCTCCTCGGTGTTGGTTTGCCAAGTTGGTTACAGCCTTGAAAGGGTATGGATTTCTTCATTCTTATTCTGATTACTCTTTGTTCACTTTTACCCAAGGTCATACTCAGATTAATGTTTTGGTTTATGTTGACGATCTTATCATTTCTGGGAATGATTCCGCTGCACTTTCTTTATTTAAGGCTTATCTTAGTGATTGCTTTAAAATGAAGGATCTTGGTTCTCTTAAATATTTTCTGGGTATTGAAGTGGCTCGTAGTGCCTCTGGTTTGTTTCCCTGTCAACGGAAGTATGCTCTTTATATTATTTCTGAGGTTGGTTTGTTAGGCGCTAAGCCTTGTGCCTTCCCCATGGAGCAGAATCATCGTCTTCGTTCTGACATGGGGGCTCTGTTTGATGATCCGGAGCGATATCGTCGTCTTGTTGGTCGACTTATTTATCTTGCTGTCACTCGTCCAGATCTTGCTTACTCTGTTCACATCCTCTCTCAGTTTCTTTTGGCACCTTGTATTGCTCATTGGGAGGCGGCCCTCCGAGTTGTTCGTTACTTAAAAGGTACCCCTGGTCAGGGCATCTTACTTCGAGCAGACAGTGATCTTACTCTTCAGGGTTGGTGTGACTCTGACTGGACTGCATGTCCTATCACCAGACAATCCTTGTCTGGTTGGCTTGTTTTCTTGGGTCATTCTCCTATTTCTTGGAAGACCAAGAAACAACATACTGTTTCTCTCTCCTCGGCTGAAGGCGAATACAGGTCAATGCGATCTATTACTTGTGAGCTTAAGTGGCTCAAGGGTCTCTTGTTGAGTCTTGGCATTCACCATCCTAAAGCCATTGCTCTTTTCTGTGATAGTCAGTCTGCTCTTCACATTGCTAATAATCATGTGTTTCATGAGCGCACAAAACACATTGAAGTTGACTGTCACTTTGTGCGTGATGCCATCAAGGATGGCTTGATTGCTCCATCTTATGTTCCTACTTCTACTTAGTTAGCAGATATCTTCACCAAAGCTCTTGGCAAGTCTCAGTTTGACTTTCTCTTGTCCAAGTTGGGCATTTGTGATCCCCATGCTCCAACTTGATGGGGGTGTTAAGATATTTTTGGAAATAAGAGATTATGTTATATTTCATATTTTAGGCACATTTGTTATCTTTGGTGACTTTCCTCCTCAAAGGAGATTCTTGTACTGCTATATACTTCACGTATGAATGAGAATAGAGCAAGTGATTGTGTGTGCCTTCATTGTTCTTAACATATATATGTATATTGATGTAATACCTTTTTTGAAACTCAACTATCTCGGACCGGTCGGAGTCTATGAATAACTTGGTTGCATGACGAGAGCTTGAAAGACAAACCTGGGTAAAAATGAATTGGTTCATGCAATGAAAAAGAGAGAGAGAAACTCTCGTCTCTCTCTAAAATTTTAGCACTGTTCCATTGTTTTCTGTTTTGTTCTTCAAAGAATTGCTTGAATCCATGGCAAAAGGAGCAAAAAAAAGGTAACGGGGGCAAAAGGCGAAACAAGTTGTGAAGATTGTGAAGAAACCTCAAACCGAAGATGCTAAGAAGATGAAGAATGTAAATGATATCTCCGAGGTAGGCTGCGCTAAGTTGGACTTCGCAAGAGGATGTTGAAGATGGTTACGAAGCCTCGGGCCGATTTGAATGCTTTGAATCCGGATAGAGAGAATTTCATTCTTTGCTCGTTCTCAAGTAGCGAGTTGAATTGCTTCGATTCGAACTCCCATTCGTCAATCGAATGATAATCAGGTGAAACCCTCTCCTCACCCTATGCAACAAATTGACTAGCAATACTGGTAATCCTGCTAATTAGAGACAGAACCTATTTGCTACTATTAGGGAGGAAGGTATTGATTTAGTTCAGGTGAATAACTCTGAAGCTAGTAAGGAGGATAGTGGTGAGGTGGTTATAACAGAGGAAGATGTTCAAGGAGAAATTGATTTCTGGAATAATGATTTAGTCTGTTATATCTTGGGGATGAAACCTCCTTATAGGATTGTTAATGGATTTATCCGTCGCATTCGGGGGAAATTTGGTGTTGATAGGATTGTGATGAACAATAATGGTGTGTTTGTAGTCAGATTTCGATCTATGGATGGTAAGTAGAAATCTATTGATGCTGGCCCAATCTTATATGATAACAAACCTGTTATCATGAAGAGTTGGTCTCCAGATCTTGATTTGTTAGCTGAAACAGTCAAGGTGGTTCCTACTTGGATCAAGCATCATGGTTTACATTTGAAGTACTGGGGGAAAAGTGCTCTGCACAAGATTACATGACTTTTTGGAAAGCCAATTCGATCTGACAGGGCTACTGCTCAGAAGGATATTATTGATTTTGCTCGTGTTTTGGTTGAGGTTAATATGGATCAATCATTTCCTGATGAGATTAGGTTTGTCAATGAGAAGGGAGAAACTGTGACTCAGAGAGTTCTCTATAAATGTAAACCTATTCGATGTGGAGATTGTGGTGGTATTGGGCATACTGAGGAGGAATGTAGAAAGAAGAAATATGAAATTACTCTTGCTAAAATGCAACCTAAGAAAAGGTGGGTAGTTAAGAAGCAAGGTATGCCAATAAAGATCAGTAAACAGCAACAACAATGCACTTCTGCTGCAGGTGTGCCTGAGAATACAAGTATTACAGTTGCACATGTGGAGCAGAATCAGGATATGGTACCAGCTGGAGTTCAATCTATGGAGGTAGGGGCTCATCTGGGTGATGAAGGTTCAGGAAATGGGCAGAAAGGTAGGCAGATGGCAGATAAGGAGGTTCAGGAGGATGTTTTACAAGTTGGAGAGGTAGTTGTGTTACCTCATGGATAGTATTGGAATATGGAATGTTAGAGGCCTAAACAGCCCTCAGAAGCATAGTGCGGTAAAAAATTTCTTATCTCAATATCATTTAGGGTTGTTTGGGTTTCTTGAAACTAGGGTTAAGGCTATTAATTTTCCTAAAGTCTTCCCTAGAGTTAGTCCTGGTTATTCAATTGTGACCAATTATCAATTTCATCAGGGTGGGAGAATTTGGATGGTGTGGCAGGCTAATGTTTTTGATGTTAATATTGGTTTGTCTTCTGCTCAACTTATTCGTAGTGAGGTTTTGCATAAAGCTAGTGGCAAGTATTTTCATCTCACTATTGTTTATGGATCTAATGATTCTTGTAAGAGAGAAGATATGTGGAAAGATTTGGTGAACATTAGTAGAGTTATAAAAGGTGCTTGGGTGGTTATGGGTGACTTCAATAATGTGTTGAACCTTGAAGACAGAATTGGGTCCAATGTTACTTTAGCTGAGGTGGCTAACTTCAGACAGTGTATAAGGGACTGTGATATACATGATGTTGCAAGCAGTGGTCCATTTTTTACATGGTCGAACAAGCAGGATGGAGATAGTAGAGTTTTTTTCTAAAATTGATCGTGTTTTGTGTAATGAAGAGTGGCATAGTCAGTTGGAGGGAGCTACTGCTGTGTTTCTTCCTGAAAGTATATCGGATCATAGCTCTTGTGTTATTAAGCTTGATAATGCAGTTGTTAGTAGAGTTAAACCTTTTAAATATTGCAATATGTGGAGTTTGGCTGAAGATTTTGGTAGACGAGTGAGTGAAAGTTGGCAACAGGAGGTTCATGGGGTGCCAATGTATAGATTGGTTACTAAGTTGAAAAGATTGAAAGCCTCTCTTAAGCAGTTGAACAGAGAGAAGTTTTCAAATATTAAAGTGGAAGCTAAGTTAGCTCTAACCAAGCTAACTGAGATTCAAAGTGCTATTCACTCTCATCCTCACAGTAGAGAGTTGCATTTACAGGAGGAGGAAGCTTTGAAGAATTACCAATCATTAAATAAGGCTAAGTTGAGTTTTCTGAGACAAAGAGTGAAGAATGACTGGATTAGGGTGGGGATGAGAACTCTTCCTACTTCCATGCTTGTCTTAGGAAGAGGAAAGTTTTTAATCAGGTGGCAAGAATTAAAAATATTCAAGGGGTCTGGCAGGATGATGTTGTTGGCATTGAGAATGCTTTTTGAAGAAGTGAAGCCAGTTAGTAGCACGATTGTGAATGAGGGAGCTGTGGTTACTTTGGTGCAACAGCAGGCATTATGTGCTGCTTTCACTAGGGAAGATGTTAAACAAGCTATTTTTGAGATCAATGATACTAAAGCTGCTGGCCCTGATGGCTATTCAAGTGGTTTTTTTAAAGCCGCTTGGGAATATGTTGGGCGGGGTGATGTGACCGATCTTTGTCTTGGATTTTTTTCAGTCAGGTAAAATCTTAAAACAAATCAATTGTACAACTCTTTGTTTGATTCCTAAGTGCGAGCAACCTGAAAGTGTCACTCAATTCAGGCCTATTGCATGTTGCAATGTGATCTATAAGGTGATATCTAAATTACTTTGTAGCAGGCTGAAGATAGTGCTACCTAGTATAGTGGATCAAGTGCAAAGTGCCTTCATTGAGAAAAGAACTATTATGCATAATATTCTCATATGTCAGGATATGATGAATCATTACAGAAGCAAGAGTTTGCCTGCTAGATGTACTATGAAGGTAGATCTAAGGAAGGCGTATGATTCTGTCCACTGGAGTTTTGTTGAAGAGTTGTTGTGTAAGATGAAGTTTCCAAGTCAGTTCATTCAGTGGGTTATGAATTGCATTTCTACTCCTTCTTTCTCTCTTAGTCTCAATGGGAATGTTTATGGTTTTTTTAAAGGCAAGAAGGGGCTCAGACAAGAAGTCCCTATTTCTCCCCTGGTTTTGTTGTGGTTATGGAATATTTCACTAGGATTTTAAAAAGAATGAGCAGAGATACAGGGTTTAAATATCATCATAGATGTGGTGATTTGAAGCTCACGCATTTAATCTTTACTGATGATTTGATGCTGTTCTGTAAGGGTGATATTAGTTCTGTCATATTGATGGTCAAGGCTCTGAAGGCTTTCTTTCAAGCTTCTGGGTTACATGCTAATACTGAGAAAACAGATTTGTTTTTTGGAAATGTGAAGGAGGAGGTTCAGCAAAGAATTATGCAAGCTACTGGGTTCACTAAAGGTGTTTTCCCTTTTAGGTAACTAGGGGTCCCAATTACAGCTAAGAGGCTTAGTGTTGCAGACTGTGATGTGTTGGTTGATAGGATCCTTAAAAGGATTCTGTGTTGGTCCTCAAGGAACCTTTCTTATGCTGCTAGGAATGTGTTAGTTAATGTTGTTCTCATCAGTATTCACACCTATTGGGCTCAAGTTTTCTTGTTGCCTAAAGGTGTTTTGGTGAAAATCATTCAAATTTGCAGAGCTTTCTTGTGGGAGGGCAAATCTTTTCTGCATAAACCCCCTACTGTTTCTTGGGGTTGGGTTTGCAAACCAAAAAAGAAAGGTGGTCTTGGCATTAAAGATTGCTTAAGATGGAATCAAGCTGCTATGGCCAAGTATGTTTGGCAAATTGAGCAGAAAGAAGATGTGTTGTGGGTGAAATGGATTCATAGTGTGTATATTAAAGAGGGCATTTGGTGGGAGTATGAAGCTCCTAAGAATGCTAGCTGGGGGTGGAAAATGATATGTAAGATGAAAGATTTGTTTAAAGAGGCTCATTTACATAATAAGTGGAGGAATGGTACAGTTAACTATACTGTCAGGAGTGGTTACCAGTGGCTTGTGGGTGAGCAAGAGAATGTCAGGTGGCATCATTGGGTTTGGAGTAAATTGAATACTCCTAAACATGCGTTTATCTCCTGGTTGGAAGCTTTGGGCAAATTGAGAACTAGAGACAGACTGCAGTTGGCTGGTTTGTGTCCAAATGCAGAGTGTTTGATGTGTTGTAATGGTGTGGATTCTTGTCCTCATATGTTTTTTCAGTGTATTTTTAGTAAGATGGTGTGCAAAGGTATCCTGGATTGGCTTCAGATTGGTCACAGCAATGCTGAAAGCATTTATACTCAATGGAGAAAATGGGGAAGGAAGTATAGATCAAAGAAGAGACAACAAATCTGTTATGCTTGTTTATCTGCTACTGTTTATTTTGTATGGAAGGCAAGGAACCATGCTTTCTGGCAGGGGGCGGTGTTGTCTCCAGACTTTCTTATTCAACAGATCAAAGATGCAGTTTGTGTGAGAGTTAGGAGTAAAATTAATAGAAAATGGAGTGAGGCTGATTTAGTTTGGTTTGATTCCCTGTGTAATGTAGTTTGATTGCAGGTGGGTTGGTCTGTGGCTGTTTTGTTTTTGTTGTTTTAGTATGGCTGGGTGATGGTGTGTGTTGTTCTCGCTTTTTAGTGAGGTTGTAATGGTTGTTTTTGGTGGTTCTTCCCTGATTTTGGTAATATATCTCTTACATTTTACCAAAAAAAAAAAGAAAGACAAACCTCCATTATCAACAAAATTAGGGAATTTATATATAGTTAATATACAAATTTTAAAAAAGGCTTAAATATGTAGTATATAAAATTAGAACCCATTAAACTAAGTGCAATTAAATATGTACATAACAAATATCGTTATATCCAACACGTTTTCCTAACTGCACAACAACAACCATATTCATGTCATCAACTCTTTTATTAAGAAAAGAAGTTAATTCATTTGCATAGTCGCCCCATAACACAAAAGTGACACATTTGTTCCTGCAAAAATTCATTAAAACATTATTTACATTCTCTTCAATAATATAGTTTGTGTATAGAATTTTAAATTTAAGGCAACTTACTCCAGATCCATTAGCTCTACAGTCATCAACTTTGATTTGGCATTTTCCTTAATAGAAGTATATCTAGTAATTTCCCTAATAAAATCTTGAAACACAATGAAACATAATATATTATTAATACCATATATTTAAAAATATTATATTATCTAAATATTAACAATAATTATAAAATTAATATTTACACAATATTGTCTCATTTAATGCATACCTAGCGAGACGGACATTAGACTCTTTCTTGTATTCATTGAAAGAAATGAAACCCATCCATGCAAGTCCATATCTAATTCATCACTTTTTTTTTTATGTGAGAAGAATAATTCAAATACAATCTATAAGAGTGTTATATGTGGGTCGATCTAGGCCGACATTATCGCTAAACTGCGAAATTAGTTATTTTAATAAACCTCCATTGAATCAAATTAAAAGAAAATGTAGACATAAGAGATTTCTTGCAAGAAACTTGTATTTGTGTCCCTACAAATTTGGCACCCAAATATGTTAAATGTCAACATAACTAAACGTAAAATAATAACAACTATACGGGCTTACTATTTTTAAGACAAAAAGTAAAATATTAAATAAAAAAGAGTAGCAAAACAAACCTCATCAACTATTAAAACAATTTCTATGTTGTCCACCACATTATCGTTATTAAACTTTGGTTTTGATCACATCCTAATACCTCTCCCTTTTACTGTGCTACGCATATTTGACTTTGTTATTTCAGAAATTTTCATCATATCCCATTTTCTACCATCACTAGAAGTCATTTTATTTCAATAATACAATAACCTAAACCTGTAATTGTAATTGGAGTTGATTTTTTCTTCTTCAAATGCTGCGCAATTAGGGTTAAAGTAGTTTAAATAGTATAAGACCTTTATGTGGTGGACATGGGTCTGCAGCTTAATAAGATCTAAAGAAGGTTTCATGACATTAAATGCATCCACATAAAACGATAATGTATATATGGCAAAAACGTGATTGAATATAACATGTATATTTAGTCGTCGAACATATATTTTTTGCACTTATAATGTACAAAGTAAAAGGCATGATAGTTGGGCAATTCGACTTTTCTTAAAAAAATTATCATATTAAAAGATTTGCACTTACCATCTAAACATTTAATCTTTTTAATAATTCACAACTACAAATTTGGAAATTAAACATATTAAATAATATATCAATTGTAATATGTAACAGAGAGTTCGTAGTACAATTTTTGATTCACAATTCAATAATAAAACATATTTAAGCACTGTAATACGACTTTAATTGAGAAATATACATTTTATCACTTCATTGATACTATATTTCGGACATATAGTTATGGAATACATGTAGCTAATTTTTTTTATAATACATAACATAATAACAATGAAAATATCGTATTTAGTACCCATGATCCCACAGATCAAGAAAGATAGACTTTTGAGAAAATTTTAAACCGACTCAACAGAGGAAGGATTATAAAAAAATAATGAAAAAATCCCTCATCTCATGCCTATTAAAATCAATCACAAAAGTATACTTTTCCTAAATTATAGTATGACTGGACTGAACAATCCCTTAATATGTGGAAAGTAATTAATTATTGTCCGAAAAAAAGGGTATAAACATTAAAAATATTAATTCAGTATATAATCATATAATATGATAAAGTTAATTGGACTTAATGAGTTTTTTTTTTTTCGTGAAATCATAATGATGAAGTGTTGATTACAGACTCAAAAATCATGAAAAGAAGTTATGTTCAATTAACTTTAAAGTGTAACCTAAACTCAAAGACCTAACTTGAGACTATATATGTGTTCAAGAAGAATCCAAAAGCTGATATGACATGAACATGACTTAATGTAGAGTGTGAGGAACAATGTATTAATATTATCTTTATTTGAGACATCAATTATATAGCAAATGGAGTGGTATCATATTGTCAGTGTGTAAATTGATTATCAAATGATATATATTTTTTTTGCTTTGTGAATATTCAAACTATAATATTAAAGGAAATTGATGGCTAGAAGGCTTCAAAAAGTTATGAGCTCCCTTATAGAACCACTTCAATCCTCTTATATTGAAGGTCGTCAAATCCTAGATGGAGCCTTGATTGCGAGTGAGTTAATTGATACGTGCAAAAAGAAAAACATTGAAGCTACTCTTCTCAAGCTTGACTTTCATAAAGCCTATGATTGTGTATCATGGCGCTTCCTTGAATGGATAATGATTCAAATGAAATTTCCGCCAACTTGGCGTAAGTGGATCATGGTATGTGTCTCAACTGCTTCAGCTTCAATTCTGATTAACGGTTCACCTTGTGCACCCTTTAGACTCCAAAGGGGATTGAGACAAGGTGATCCACTATCACCCTTCCTTTTTGTCTTAGTCGCGGAGGCTCTAAATCAACTCATCAAGAGAGCAACAACTTTGAAAATGTGGAACGGTGTAGGAATTCCTCAAAGTGATGTGGTAATCTCTCACTTGCAATATGCAGATGATACATTGATATTCTGTGAAGCAAATCTTGATTCACTCATGAACATCAAAAAAATGCTTATTCTATTCCAACTAGCCTCGGGGCTTCAAGTGAACTTCAATAAAAGTTCACTCATCTAATCAATAAATCAAAGTTGTGGATCCAACAAGCGGCATCATCTCTCTGTTGCAAGATTGGCAACATTCCCTTCACCTACTTAGGGTTGCCTATAGGTGGAAATGCCCCTCGAATTCAACTTTGGGATCCCATAATCTCAAAAATCTCAAAAAGGATTGCCTCATGGAAAGGAAGAATGCTATCAATAGGTGGGAGGATTACCTTGATCAAGTCATCTCTCACAAATCTTCCATTATACTACATGTCAATCTATCCTATTCCCAAAGGAGTTGCCCAAAAGATCAATAAGCTCTCAAGATTGTTTCTTTGGAGTGACAATTCGGAGAAAAAATCACTCCCACTTGTTTCATGGTCACAAGTCCAATTCCCTAAAATCTTTGGTGGTCTAGGCATTAGTAATGTGATCCACAAGAATCTAGCCCTCTTGTTTAAATGGGTTGGCATGCTTCAAAGGCAAGTCCCTTCTTCAAGAAGGTATGGCATGCTTGTTTCTTTATAATTGTATGGATAATTTGGAAAGAACGAAACTTGCGTATCTTTGAAAACTCTTCGAGTTCATCAAAACATCTTCAAGATATGATTTTATTGCGGCTCGGATGGTGGATTAAAGGGTGGAGTGATGACTTCCCTTATTCACCAACTGACATTCAAAGAAACCCGAAATGCTTATCATGGAAAAGTTGCCAATCAATTGCGAGCAACCTCAAATCAATCCCAGATCCATGTGTATGGTGTCCTCCAAAACCGAATCAAATAAAGTGGAATGTTGATGCATCAGTGAATCCTCTCTCATCCAATTCAGCCATAGGAGGTATTTTGCGCAATGATAAAGGGAATTTCATGTGCTTGTTTTCTTCCCCAATTCCATTTATGGAAATAAATTATGCGGAAATCTTGGCCACCATCATGCGATCAAAATCACGCTTGCTTGTGAGAGCACTAGAAATTGCACAATTATACTTGAATCAGATTCCTCAAATGCAGTAGCATGGAGCAACAATGATAATGGAGGACCTTGGAACATGAATCATCACCTGAACTTCATTAGAAATGCTTGCAAGAGGGATCTGAACATCAGAATTATACACAAAGGGAGAAGTGCCAACTTTGTGGCTGATACTCTTGCAAAACAGGGCCTCCTAAGGCAAGAAGAATTCATTGCTTGGGTATAAAAAGCATTGAATCAGATTCAAGTAATGGGGCTTGGCGAGCTCAATTTTTTGCCTTAATTCTCATATACTAACAACTGCTCATGTCTTGTTTTCTTTGGGCCGGATGTGGCTTCTTTTAACTTTATGATTCATATATAGTCTATTGATGGACTAGGTGTATTTTGAAAGGAGATTATGAGACTCCCCTAAATCGGGTGTGCTTGCACTATGAAAGTTTTCTTCCTTAGGGAAGGAATACCTTGTTTAGGGTCTAATTTTGTAATCTCTTGAGATATTAATAAAATAAAACTTCAATTATCAAAAAAAAATATTAAAGGAAATTAATTGATCAATGTATGAAAATATGGTTGAGCATTTCATTAGTGCCAAACAAATATCAAAACATTAGTTTTGGATATTATATCTCAAGAGAGCTTTAATTTATCGGCTAAATAATATAGCAAAATAATAATAATAATGTAACCAATATTAATATGATATATGATTTAATAACACAATAAAAATATAAAGGTCCATAAGCAAATCCGGATGACATGCATAAATTTCCATTAGGTATTTAGCACATTCCTTTTATTTCTTCAATTAATAGATAAGCATATTCTTCTTCCCAATCAACATATGTTATATGAATAACCTCAAAACATGGCAAATTTGGATTACCGATGGTTGATCTTAGCACAAAAATAAAATCATCTCCTATAAATGATTGAAGTATATTATATAGTTTTTTTGCTTGTATGACATGTTCATGACAAAACAAACGCTTCTCTTAAACAAATCTAAGACATAATTTATTTTGTTCAAAAACTACCAAAACATTAATTGACTAAAGATTCATTATGTACCTCAAGAATATCGTTTTCTAAGACCGATTTAGAAGTTTGTAATAGAAAACCAATTTTCTTGCACCATATAGTGACAAGTGACAACAATGGATCCACTTCTGTCCTTAATTGTAGCACTCAATGACAGTCTATACAAATTAAAAAAAAAATATGTTTATACAAATAGTATATATATATATATATATATATATATATATATATATATATATATATATATATATATATATATATATATATATATATATATATATATATATATATATATATATATATATATATGTACTAGTATTTTGGCTCGGGCGATTCCCCGGGTCAGTTACAATTATCCAATATATTATTATTCATAAATATCATACTCGATTTTATTAGTTTTTCTTAATATTTTTGTTGAGTGCAAAATTGGAAAATGGACATTATGACATGATAATTGTTTTTTTTAAAGAACTTCTAAGGAATTGAGGATAAAAATAACAATTTCAATGGAATTAGGGTAAGAGAATGTTATTACTTAATAAAAGTGTTACGTAAAAAAAACTTGTCTATGTCTTTATGATTACATATAATTATAAGACTTTGTTGTGTTTTACATTGAAACATTAATCATTTAAATTGTTGTAGATTAGTGGTTAAACTCTCACATTTTATTTCATAGGTCATGTGTTCGAATCCTAGTAATTACATATTGTTAATATTTTTAAATGAGATTATAAACATGTGTATTAGAAGCTTGAGCAGAGTGTCATCCACCATTCCTTTAATAGGAACGCTTATTAATATATTTGTATAGATATTTACTATTTCTTTGGTGGTAGATTTTTATTTCGGCATATATAGCAAATTCTTTGTGGTCCCGTGATATTTACTCTTTTGTTGCAAAAAAAAGCAAGCATTACACCATTTTATACTGTCATTATTTATATAAACTGATCTTCCAATGATTTGACAACTCTTTTCCTACGATAAATATCTAGATAATGATAGTTAATACATAGCATTACTTTCAAACTTGGCATACATGATTCATATTTAGAAATTCATTAATTGTTGTTCGCCTTGTATTAGATATCTACGACGATATAAATAACGGCAAGAAGCTTCTTTTTATCCAAATTTGTGTTGGACAAACAGATCATTCACAAACTTGTTTCAATTGAAAAAGATAAGTAATAGAACAATTACAATTGAACTCTTCCATACTTTATGTTGCTTACCAACACATCATTCTTGTTGCTTTTTTTTACACCTATGATTGATTGTTATAGTTGTAGCAATTCCATATAGTAAGGAAATTCCAGCTAATGTACCAAAAAAAGGATATGTTCAATAGTCGTACCACTACTTAGATTTTGAACACTAAATTAAGTTTAATAAATTTTAGTATATAGTGAATGGGAAATTACCTTTATCCTTTTTAGCAATAATCCACACATCAATTTGCAAGCGACTTATTGCATCTTTGATTTTGTCTAGTGCACCAATTCCATATACTCCCTCCGTTTTCTTTTGTTGTTTCTATTTGGAATCGAGGAAGAAACCAATGCAACTCAAAAAATGGGCAAGATTCCACTAATTTAAATAAAATTAAATTAACTAAAAATAAAGATTCTAGCCCCGTGAGTTAAGCAACCAATGATACAAAAAGTTTGATGTATAAAAGAGTAAAGTAACTACATACTAGTGTGAACACATTTATTGCTATTTGAGTTATTCTATGTTAGACAAAAGTTTGAGGGATACAAAGGTAAAGAATGACAACTCAATAGTGTGAACACATTTATTGCAACTCAAAACTATTGAGAAATTTAATTCATAAATTATACTATATATGGAAAGATTCAAAATAGGAACAACATATTGAAATTCTCCAATGGGGAATACAAGAACAACAAAAGAAAACGGAGGGAGTATAAGGGTGCGTTATCTTCACCTTAATAAATTAAGTTTCGGGTCCAATCGTTCGGTTCGGTTCAAATAAGTTTAGTTCGGTTCAGATAAGTTTCAATTAGGTCCAATCAGGACAATAAGTTCCAATCAGGTGCAATAAGTTCCAATCAGGTGCAATAAGTTCCAATCAGGTTCAATCAGGTCTAATCAGGTCCAATAAGTTACAATAAGGTCCAAATAGTCAATGATCAATAAATTTGAATTAAAATTTTAATTCAAGTACCACTATGATTATTATATAGTATTATATTTGTAATATTGTCTATTATTTTATTATTCATATTACGATTAACTGATATGTTATTATTGAAAATTTGAATTAAAGTACCGTTATGATTATATAGTATTATATTTGCATTATTATATATTATTTTATTACTCATATTACTATTGGCTGATTATGTTATTATTAAAAAATATTATAATCATGGTCATATAAAGTTAACAATAATAATCATCATAATCATAATATTTTGCAATTCGTCTTTAAATAACTAGATATAATATGTTTTCGTTACTAATAACAATGAAAGATATAAATGTTATTAATTGATTTCCTACTAGTGCTTTATGAAATTAAAGCAACACTATTAGATATATTAGTGGTTAAAGTTGTGTATAGGCAAGCACATAAATATTATTGTTTTTGTTAAAATGTTAATCATAAGAGATAACTAATAATTACTATTTTTTTGAAAGATTAAATTTTAATGATTATTATGTTATAATACATTTTGAGGGATAGTATTTATGTTAGGGGTAATATTTATGTTATTACTCATCAAATGTTTTGTTAAATAAGGTCAAATAAGTTCCAATCAGGTTCAATAAGGTCTAATAAGTTCCAATCAGGTCTAATAAGTTCCAATCAGGTCAATAAGTTTCAATCAGGTCCAATAAGTTCCAATTAGGTTCAATCTGGTCCAATAAGTTCAATCAAGTCCAATCAGGTCCAATAAGTTCAGTTCAGGTCCAATAAGTTCAGTTCAAATAAGTTTAGTTCAGTTCAGGGTTATTTAGGTGAAGAGAACGCACTCTAAAATTACTTAAGATAGTCAACGTAACCACAATTCAACTAATTCCATATATTTTTTTAAGTAAAAATATTAATTACAATAATATAAAATAATATATTTATAAAGAGGCTAGTAAAAAAAAGAGTTTATCTTTTATCTATTAATACAATATCTTGTATATTTGTCATTTCATCTTTCACCAATTTCAAGGAACTTTCATATATAATGATTGCATATATAATGATACCAATTACGTCCAGCATTTAAAGATTTACCATACCATAAAAAGTTAAAAAAAACAAAATTAAAATCAATATTAATAAGCGAACAAAATACTAAATTCATAGAAGATAATAACTTGTGGAATAATAGCCATTAGCCCATTACTTACTTATTAGTATGTCTTCAACATATTCATTGAACTTGATTTTGCTCATGTTCACCACTCCTTTGATTGTAGGGAGCTTATAATTGGTTGTAAGTAAGGATGCAATATCAATGTTGTCCATAATATGTTTCACAACCTTATCAAAAGGAAAACAATGTATTTTAGCTTGTAATTACATCTATACCTTGTGTAATAACCTTTACATGTCCTTTTCAAAAGTTATATAAATGGAAATTTAAAAGGTTAATGAACAATAATATAATTTAAGGTCATGATTTTTAAAAGGCAATAAATAACTTGGCTAATTATAAAAAGATATATAGCTTTTTAAATATTAATATACTAATTTATTTACATTTTGGATCTGTTTGAACTCGGATCAAATAAAATATTGTTTTGGGTTGTGTTTTAAAAGTCCTAAATATATCTATATGACATGTCCTTATATTTAAGCGTTTTTTATATGAATTTGTGGGTATTCTAGAATTAATTCACTAAAACTTTATGAATCCATATAAGTCTTCCTTAATACTACATTAACGGCCCGTTTGGTTAGATATCATAAATGGTGGTAATGGTAATGCATTATAGTGTAAATTTGTGAAGAAAATCCCACATCATAACCCATGGTAATGCTACTTGATCCCAAAACATCCATTTTCTTCCTAATATCTCATTACTATCCATTACCACTTGGGAAGGCGGTATTGGGTGGTAATGGAAATTTATATAGAAAAACCCATATATTGTGATGAATTTCATTACCATGGTGATTGAAATGAGAACTTATTTTACAAATTTACACTAAATTACATTACCATTACCACCATTTATGACTACTAACCAAACGGGCCTTTAGTAATATGTTCAAAGAACTCAAGTAAATTAAAAATAAATCTGAAAAGTTATCACTCAAAGCAAACTAATTTATAAATTAAACACATCAATATTTTTTTAAATGTATCAATCGTATTGAGCAAGGAAACACAATAAAATTGGATTTTCAATAGGAACATGGTCTTCGTCATTCAAGTAGACCTCTTCAAACAATTCACTACATACTTTATGAGCCCTTGGACGTTCAAAATGATGTAAGTACAACACCATACCATCACAATCTAGCCACGTAGAAAAATCCAACTTAGGAGCATAAACATGTTCAACAGTATCCCAAACGTCCAGATTAAAGTCGATATCTCTTGAAAGTTCCTTTCATACCTTTATAAGCTCTAACACGACCATTGACGGAATATGGTCAAAACCATGTCATCGTTATCAAAAAATACTAAATACTCTAGTTTAGGATCAAATACTTGAAAACAACTACAATTTTTTTTCCAGTGATGGATGAGATTAATTATATAATCTGGAGATTCATAACAAATATTTCACTTTCTAGATTCAAAATCTTTTTTGCAGGACCAACGTCTCATTGATTTGCCGCCTTCCAATGGCAAGTTCACTTGGTTTCGAGGTCAGTTGAAGAGCAAACTTGACAGAATTCTCATTCATCCACAATGGCTTACTGCGCTCCCTTCCATCAGTGTCTCCCTTCTTAAAAGATCATTGTCGGACCACTACCCTATTCTCGTGCAATCTCATCGGAAAACGCGGGGGCCTAGGCCCTTTAGATTTCTCAATTGTTGGCTCACACATCCAGAATGTTTGAAATTGATAAAAGACTCTTGGGCCCAATCAAGCAACTTGCCTCTCGGAAAAATTGAAAACCGTTAAATGTAACCTTAGCAAGTGGAACTCATCTGAATTTGGATCCTTAGAAGAAAACATCGCAGCTCTTGAATCGAAAATCCAAGAACTCGACAACCCGGCGAATGACAGACTATTGGATCCCTTGGAACTTGAGACCCGAAAAAAGCACAATTTGATTTGTGGTAGTGGCTCCGCCGCAAAGAATCCTTTTGGGCTCAGCATTCCCGATCAAAGTTGATTAAGGAAGGAGACAAGAATACAAGGTTCTTCCATGTCTCGGCTTCCTTGAGGAGGAAAAGAAAACGCAATTGAATCCCTTATCAAGGAGGGACGCACCATTGAGGATCCAGAAGCTATTAGAAAAGAAGCATCGGAATTTTTCAGCAACCTTTTCAATGAAGCGCATAACACAAGACCTTACTTTGCTGGTTTGGAGTTTCAACAGCTTAACTCGGATCATGGTGATTTCCTTCCTGCTTCATTCTCGAATGAGGAAATCGATGCAGCAGTTTCATCTTGTGACAGCTCAAAATCTCCGAGGCCAGAAGAATTTAATTTTAAGTTTGTCAAAAGTGCATGGGGATTCATTAAAAATGATGTGTACAGATAGTACATGAATTCTGGAGATCGGGTCGACTACCTAGAGGTTGCAACACTGCCTTTATAGCTTTGATCTCGAAAATTGATGTTCCGGTAGGTTTCAAGGATTTTAGACCAATTAGTATGGTCGGATGTGTGTACAAAATAATCTCGAAACTTATGGCAAGGAGACTCCAACAAGTGATGGGTGTGCTGATTGGTCCTCAACAATCCCCCTTCATTAAGGGCCGATAAATATTGGATGGTGCTTTAATTGCAGGGGAAATTATCGATTCATGCAAGAAAAACAAAATCAATGCCTTTATTTTAAAGCTTGATTTTCATAAGGCTTTTGATAGCGTTTCTTGTAGCTTCTTGGAGTGGACATTATCTCAAATGAATTTTCCAGTGCAATGGAGGAAATGGATTAGATCTTATGTTATGTCCGCATCGGCTAGTATTCTCATCAATGGTTCCCCCACTAGTCCAATTCGGCTAAGGCGTGGCCTTCGTCAAGGAGATCCTTTATCTCCATTCCTCTTTGATCTTATCGCGGAACCTTTAAACCTCATTATCAAGAAAGCGGTCAACTTAAAGATGTGGGATGGAGTGGAAGTGTGCAAAGGTGGTCTAAAGATTACTCATCTTCAATATGCGGATGACACTATTATCTTTTGTCCCACGGATTTAATGTCTTTGTCAAACATCAATAAGGCCTTAATTTTATATCAACTTGCCTCGGGGATGCAAGTAAATGTCCATAAAAGCTCCTTAATTGGAGTCAACATGGAAACCTCTTCACTAGCCACTTTGGCTACTCATCTCCAATGTAAAGTTGGTAGTTTCCCAATCACTTACTTGGGCCTCCCCATTGGAGGTTACTCATCACGTATTAGTATGTGGGATCCGGTCATCGCAAAAATGGAGATGAAATTGTCTACTTGGAAAGGTAATCTTCTTTCCATTGGAGGTAGTGTAGTCTTGATTAAAGCTTCATTATCTTGCTTGCCACTATATTACATGTTCCTATTTCCTATTCCATTGGGGGTGATTGAAAAACACATTAAAATTCAAAGATCATTCCTTTGGCGTGGTAATTTAGGCAAGAAACTTTTCCCTCTTGTGGCATGGAATGTGATAGAATTGCCAAGGCATCTTGGTGGATTGAACATTGGGAATTTCCATCATGAGAACTTAGCACTCCTCTTCAAGTTGGTGTGGAGGTTCTTAAATGAGCCTAACTCATTGTGGTGCAAAGTTGTGAAAAGCAAATATGGCTTGAATTCATCATTCACAACACTGGATATTAGCTCCATTGGTAGTGGCGGGCCATGGAGTAAAGTGTGCAAAACAATCCTAAAAATCCAACTGCCAAATCTCTTGCCCTTCATAAGGTAAGGAAAAAGATTAGAAATGGGTTATCCACCCAATTCTGGTCTGACGTTTGGGTGGGTGAAAAGCCGCTCAAAATTGTTTGTCCCCGTCTCTTTCGGCTTAGTGTCTTCCCTGATGCAACAGTGGCGTCGAGTGGGTTCTGGGATGGTGCGTGTTGGCAGTGGAGCTTGACTTGGAGTCGTCATTTAAGGCCTCGTGATCTACTAGAAAGAGATCTTCTCCATTCTTTGCTGAATAGAGCAGTGCTTTGTCCCGCAAGCACTGATAAATTTGTATGGATGCCATGTAAATCTGGGGAATTTTCCGTTAAATCATTTACAATGGAGCTCATCAACAATGAAAACCGAGTCCATTTTGATGTTATTAAAGGTTTGTGGCGAGGTCTTGTTCCGTATCGCATTGAGATTTTTGTGTGGCTTGCAATACTTGGGAGAATTAATACCAAAGTGAGATTGAACCACTTGGGTATTAGTCAAACTTCAGATTTGAGTTGTACCTTATGTCACTCGGGTCTAGAGGATGTTTCATGACATTAAATGCATCCACATAAAACGATCAAGTATATATGGCAAAAACGTGATTGAATATAACATGTATATTTAGTCGTCGAACATATATTTTTTGCACTTATAATGTACAAAGTAAAAGAGCATGATAGTTGGGCAATTCGACTTTTCTAAAGAAAATTATCATATTAAAAGATTTGCACTTGCCATCTAAACATTTAATCAATTTAATAATTCACAACTACAAATTTGGAAATTAAACATATTAAATAATATATCAATTGTAATATGTGACAGAGAGTTCGTAGTATAATTTTTGATTCACAATTCAATAATAAAACATATTTAAGCACTGTAATACGTCTTTAATTGAAAAATATACATTTTATCACTTCATTGATACTATATTTCGGACATATAGTTATGGAATACATGTGGCTAATTTTTTTTATAATACATAACATAATAACAATGAAAATATCGTATTTAGTACCCATGATCCCATAGATCAAGGAATATAGACTTTTGAGAAAATTTTAAACCGACTCAACAGAGGAAGGATTATAAAAAAATAATGAAAAAATCCCTCATCTCATGCCTATTAAAATCAATCACAAAAGTATACTTTTCCTAAATTATAGTATGACTAGACTGAACAATCCCTTAATATGTGGAAAGTAATTAATTATTGTCTGAAAAAAAGGGTATAAACATTAAAAATATTAATTCAGTATATAATCATATAATATGATAAAGTTAATTGGACTTAATGAGTTTTTTTTTTTTTCGTGAAATCATAATGATGAAGTGTTGATTACAGACTCAAAAATCATGAAAAGAAGTTATGTTCAATTAACTTTAAAGTGTAACCTAAACTCAAAGACCTAACTTGAGACTATATATGTGTTCAAGAAGAATCCAAAAGCTGATATGACATGAACATGACTTAATGTAGAGTGTGAGGAACAATGTATTAATATTATCTTTATTTGAGACATCAATTATATAGCAAATGGAGTGGTATCATATTGTCAATGTGTAAATTGATTATCAAATGATATATATTTTTTTTGCTTTGTGAATATTCAAACTATAATATTAAAGGAAATTGATGGCTAGAAGGCTTCAAAAAGTTATGAGCTCCCTTATAGAACCACTTCAATCCTCTTATATTAAAGGTCGTCAAATCCTAGATGGAGCCTTGATTGCGAGTGAGTTAATTGATACGTGCAAAAAGAAAAACATTGAAGCTACTCTTCTCAAGCTTGACTTTCATAAAGCCTATGATTGTGTATCATGGCGCTTCCTTGAATGGATAATGATTCAAATGAAATTTCCGCCAACTTAGTGTAAGTGGATCATGGCATGTGTCTCAACTGCTTCAGCTTCAATTTTGATTAACGGTTCACCTTGTGCACCCTTTAGCCTCCAAAAGGGATTGAGACAAGGTGATCCACTATCACCCTTCCTTTTAGTCTTAGTCGCGGAGGCTCTAAATCAACTCATCAAGAGAGCAACAACTTTGAAAATGTGGAACGGTGTAGGAATTCCTCAAAGTGATGTGGTAATCTCTCACTTGCAATATGCAGATGATACATTGATATTCTGTGAAGCAAATCTTGATTCACTCATGAACATCAAAAAAATGCTTATTCTATTCCAACTAGCCTCGGGGCTTCAAGTGAACTTCAATAAAAGTTCACTCATCGGAATCAATACATCAAAGTTGTGGATCCAACAAGCGGCATCATCTCTCTGTTGCAAGATTGGCAACATTCCCTTCACCTACTTAGGGTTGCCTATAGGTGGAAATGCCTCTCGAATTCAACTTTGGGATCCCATAATCTCAAAAATCTCAAAAAGGCTTGCCTCATGGAAAGGAATAATGCTATCAATAGGTGGGAGGATTACCTTGATCAAGTCATCTCTCATAAGTCTTCCATTATACTACATGTCAATCTATCCTATTCCCAAAGGAGTTGCCCAAAAGATCAATAAGCTCTCAAGATTGTTTCTTTGGAGTGGCAATTCGGAGAAAAAATCACTCCCACTTGTTTCATGGTCACAAGTCCAACTCCCTAAAATCTTCGGTGGTCTAGGCATTGGTAATGTGATCCACAAGAATCTAGCCCTCTTGTTTAAATAGGTTTGGCGCTTCTTTGAAGACCCATCCCAACTGTGGTGTCAAGTAATTCGAGCCAAACATAAATACCCATCAAACTTCAGCATAATTGACCTAGGGATTCCTTTGATTGGTGGCCCTTGGAAGCAAATTTGCTCCTCCATTCTCCACCACTCTCATGCGAAATCGTTGGCGTTTAATGGAGTAAGAACCAATGTCAGTGATGGATCGAGCTGCCTTTTTTGGCATGATTCTTGGTTAGAATCTGCAGCATTAAAATCCAAGTTCCCAAGGCTATATAAAATCTCAGTTTCGCCAAACGCAACTGTGGAATCATTTGGTTTTTGGGAAGGCTTCAATTGGGTATGGACTTTCTCATGGAAGCGTGCTCTTAGGCCACAAGATCTGGTTGAAAAATCTCAACTAGATAAAATATTAAAAGAAGTCTGCCTCGCCTGCGAAGGTAAAGACAAGCTTGTGTGGACATTCAATGGTACCGGTCGATTCTCCACAAAATCATTCTCGCTTGAACTTGATAAACAGAGTCCTATACCTCACCATGATGCAGTCAAAGGTGCATGGCGTAGTTTAGTGCCACACAGGATAGAAGTATTTGTATGGGCAGTGCTGCGTGAGAAAATTAACACGCGTGAAAAGCTTGCGCATCTGGGTATAATTTCTACCGAAAATGTTTCATGTGTGTGCTATGCTCTCTCTCCTCAGAATCATCCAATCACCTTCTTCTTCACTGTCAGTTTGCTCAACAACTTTGGCATTGGTGGATTGGTTTATGGGGTTTCAATTGGGTTTTTCCCGATGACCTCAAGAAGTGCCTTTGATCAATGGCATGCTCCAAAGGCAAGTCCCTTCTTCAAGAAGGTATGGCATGCTTGTTTCTTTATAATTGTATGGACAATTTGGAAAGAACGAAACTTGCGTATCTTTGAAAACTCTTCGAGTTCATCAAAACATCTTCAAGATATGATTTTATTGCGGCTCGGATGGTGGATTAAAGGGTGGAGTGATGACTTCCCTTATTCACCAACTGACATTCAAAGAAACCCGAAATGCTTATCTTGGAAAAGTTGCCAATCAATTGCGAGCAACCTCAAATCAATCCCAGATCCATGTGTATGGTGTCCTCCAAAACCGAATCAAATAAAGTGGAATGTTGATGCATCAGTGAATCCTCTCTCATCCAATTCAGCCGTAGGAGGTATTTTGCGCAATGATAAAGGGAATTTCATGTGCTTGTTTTCTTCCCCAATTCCATTTATGGAAATAAATTATGTGGAAATCTTGGCCACCATCATGCGATCAAAATCACGCTTGCTTGTGAGAGCACCAGAAATTGCACAATTATACTTGAATCAGATTCCTCAAATGCAGTAGCATGGAGCAACAATGATAATGGAGGACCTTGGAACATGAATCATCACCTGAACCTCATTAGAAATGCTTGCAAGAGGGATCTGAACATCAGAATTGTACACAAAGGGAGAAGTGCCAACTTTGTGGCTGATACTCTTGCAAAATAGGGCCTCCTAAGGCAAGAAGAATTCATTGCTTGGGTATAAAAAGCATTGAATCAGATTCAAGTAATGGGGCTTGGCGAGCTCAATTTTTTGCCTTAATTCTCATGTACTGACAACTGCTCATGTCTTGTTTTCTTTGGGCCGGATGTGGCTTCTTTTAACTTTATGATTCATATATAGTCTATTGATGGACTAGGTGTATTTTGAAAGGAGATTATGAGACTCCCCTAAATCGGGTGTGCTTGCACTATGAAAGTTTTCTTCCTTAGGGAAGGAATACCTTGTTTAGGGTCGAATTTTGTAATCTCTTGAGATATTAATAAAATAAAACTTCAATTATCAAAAAAAAAATATTAAAGGAAATTAATTGATCAATGTATGAAAATATGGTTGAGCATTTCATTAGTGCCAAACAAATATCAAAACATTAGTTTTGGATATTATATCTCAAGAGAGCTTTAATTTATCGACTAAATAATATAGCAAAATAATAATAATAATGTAACCAATATTAATATGATATGTATTGGTAACATATATATGATTTAATAACACAATAAAAATATAAAGGTCCATAAGCAAATTCGGATGACATGCATAAATTTCCATTAGGCATTTAACACATTCCTTTTATTTCTTCAATTAATAGATAAGAATATTCTTCTTCCCAATCAACATTTGTTATATGAATAACCTCAAAATATGGCAATTTTGGATTACCGATGGTTGATCTTAGCACAAAAATAAAATCATCTCCTATAAATGATTGAAGTATATTATATAGTTTTTTTGCTTGTATGACATGTTCATGACAAAACAAACGCTTCTCTTAAACAAATCTAAGACATAATTTATTTTGTTCAAAAACTACCAAAACATTAATTGACTAAAGATTCATTATGTACCTCAAGAATATCGTTTTCTAAGACCGATTTAGAAGTTTGTAAAAGAAAACCAATTTTCTTGCACCATATAGTGACAAGTGACAACAATGGATCCACTTCTATCCTTAATTGTAGCACTCAATGACAGTCTATACAAATTAAAAAAAAAATATGTTTATACAAATAGTATATATATATATATATATATATATATATATATATATATATATATATATCTATATATATAATATATCCAATATATATATATATTCATAAATATCATACTCGATTTTATTAGTTAATATATTATTATTCATAAATATTAATTATTTTTTATTATGTTGAGTGCAAAATTGGAAAATGGACATTATGACATGATAATTGTTTTTTTTAAAGAACTTCTAAGGAATTGAGGATAAAAATAACAATTTCAATGGAATAGGGTAAGAGAATGTTATTACTTAATAAAAGTGTTACAGATAAAAAAACTTGTCTATGTCTTTATGATTACATATAATTATAAGACTTTGTTGTGTTTTACTTTGAAACATTAATCATTTAAATTGTAGTAGATTAGTGGTTAAACTCTCACATTTTATTTCAAAGGTCATGTGTTCGAATCCTAGTAATTACATATTGTTAATATTTTTAAATGAGATTATAAACATGTGTATTAGAAGCTTGAGCAGAGTGCCATCCACCATTCCTTTAATAGGAACGCTTTTTAATATATTTGTATAGATATTTACTATTTCTTTGGTGGTAGATTTTTATTTCGGCATATATAGCAAATTCTTTGTGGTCCCGTGAAATTTACTCTTTTGTTGCAAAAAAAAAGCACGCATTACACCATTTTATACTGTCATTATTTATATAAACTGATCTTCCAATGATTTGACAACTCTTTTCCTACGATAAATATCTAGATAATGATAGATAATACATATCATTATTTTCAAACTTGGCATACCTGATTCATATTTAGAAATTCATTAATTGTTGGTCGCCTTGCATTAGATATCTACGACGATATAAATAACGGCAAGAAGCTTCTTTTTATCCAATTTTGTGTTGGACAAACAGATCATTCACAAACTTGTTTCAATTGAAAAAGATAAGTAATAGAACAATTACAATTGAACTCTTCCATACTTTATGTTGCTTACCAACACATCATTCTTGTTGCTTTTTTTACACCTATGATTGATTGTTATAGTTGTAGCAATTCCATATAGTAATAAAATTCCAGCTAATGTACCAAAAAAAGGATATGTTCAATAGTCGTACCACTACTTAGATTTTGAACACTAAATTAAGTTTAATAAATTTTAGTATATAGTGAATGGGAAATTACCTTTATTCTTTTTAGCAATAATCCACACATCAATTTGCAAGCGACTTATTGTATCTTTGATTTTGTCTAGTGCACCAATTCCATATACTCCCTCCGTTTTCTTTTGTTGTTTCTATTTGGAATCGAGGAAGAAACCAATGCAACTCAAAAAATGGGCAAGATTCCACTAATTTAAATAAAATTAAATTAACTAAAAATAAAGATTCTAGCCCCGTGAGTTAAGCAACCAATGATACAAAAAGTTTAATGTATAAAAGAGTAAAGTAACTACATACTAGTGTGAACACATTTATTGCTATTTGAGTTATTCTATGTTAGACAAAAGTTTGAGGGATACAAAGGTAAAGAATGGCAACTCAATAGTGTGAACACATTTATTGCAACTCAAAACTATTGAGAAATTTAGTTCATAAATTATACTATATATGGAAAGATTCAAAATAGGAACAACATATTGAAATTTCCCAATGGGGAATACAAGAACAACAAAAGAAAACGGAGGGAGTATAAGGGTCCAATAAGTTCAGTTCAGGTCCAATAAGTTCACTTCAGGTCCAATAAGTTCAGTTCAGATAAGTTTAGTTCAGTTCAGGGTTATTCAGGTGAAGAGAACGCACCCTAAAATTACTTAAGATAGTCAACGTAACCACAATGCAACTAATTCCATATATTTTTTGAAGTAAAAATATTAATTACAATAATATAAAATAATATATTTATAAAGAGGCTAGTAAAAAAAAGAGTTTATCTTTTATCTATTAATACAATATCTTGTATATTTGTCATTTCATCTTTCACCAATTTCAAGGAACTTGCATATATAATGATTGCATATACAATGATACCAATTACGTCTAGCATTTAAAGATTTACCATACCATAAAAAGTTAAAAAAATAAAATTAAAAATCAATATCAATAAGCGAACAAAATACTAATTAAATTCATAGAAGATAATAGCTTATGGAATAATAGCCATTAGCCCATTACTTACTTATTAGTATGTCTTCAACATATTCATTGAACTTGATTTTGCTCATGTTCACCACTCCTTTGATTGTAGGGAGCTTATAATTGGTTGTAAGTGAGGATGCAATATCAATGTTGTCCATAATATGTTTCACAACCTTATCAAAAGGAAAACAATGTATTTTAGCTTGTAATTACATCTATACCTTGTGTAATAACCTTTACATGTCCTTTTCAAAAGTTATATAAATGGAAATATAAAAGGTTAATGAACAATAATATAATTTAAGGTCATGATTTTTAAAAGGCAATAAATAACTTGGCTAATTATAAAAAGATATATAGCTTTTTAAATATTAATATACTAATTTATTTACATTTTGGATCTGTTTGAACTCGGATCAAAGAAAATATTATTTTGGGTTGTGTTTTAAAAGTCCTAAATATATCTATATGACATGTCCTTATATTTAAGCGTTTTTTTATATGCATTTGTGGATATTCTAGAATTAATTCACTAAAACTTTATGAATCCATATAAGTCTTCCTTAATACTACATTAACGGCCCGTTTGGTTAGATATCATAAATGGTGGTAATGGTAATGAATTATAGTGTAAATTTGTGAAGAAAATCCCACATCATAACCCATGGTAATGCTACTTGATCCCAAAACATCCATTTTCTTCCTAAAATCTCATTACTATCCATTACCACTTGGGAAGGTGGTATTGGGTGGTAATGGAAATTTTTATAGAAAAACCCATATATTGTGATGAATTTCATTACCATGGTGATTGAAATGAGAACTTATTTTACAAATACACTAAATTACATTACCATTACCACCATTTATGACTACTAACCAAACGGGCCTTTAGTAATATGTTCAAAGAACTCAAGTAAATTAAAAATACATCTGAAAAGTTATCACTCAAAGCAAACTAATTTATAAAATAAACACATCAATATTTTTTTAAATGTATCAATCGTATTGAGCAAGGAAACACAATAAAATTGGATTTTTAATAGGAACATGGTCTTCGTCATTCAAGTAGACCTCTTCAAACAATTCACTACATACTTTATGAGCCCTTGGACGTTCAAAATGATGTAAGTACAACACCATACCATCACAATCTAGCCACGTAGAAAAATCCAACTTAGGAGCATAAACATGTTCAACAGTATCCCAAACGTCCAGATTAAAGTCGATATCTCTTGAAAGTTCCTTTCATACCTTTATAATCTCTAACACGACCATTGACGGAATATGGTCAAAACCATGTCATCCTTATCAAAAAATACTAAATACTCTAGTTTAGGATCAAATACTTGAAAAAAACTACAATTTTTTTTCCAGTGATGGATGAGATTAATTATATAATCTGGAGATTCATAACAAATATTTCACTTTCTAGATTCAAAATCTTTTTTGCAGGACCAACATCTCATTGATTTGCCGCCTTCCAATGGCAAGTTCACTTGGTTTCGAGGTCAGTCGAAGAGCAAACTTGACAGAATTCTCATTCATCCACAATGGCTTACTGCGCTCCCTTCCATCAGTGTCTCCCTTCTTAAAAGATCATTGTCGGACCACTGCCCTATTCTCGTGCAATCTCATCGGAAAAACTGGGGGCCTAGGCCCTTTAGATTTCTCAATTGTTGGCTCACACATCAGGAATGTTTGAAATTGATAAAAGACTCTTGGGCCCAATCAAGCAACTTGCCTCTCTCGGAAAAATTAAAAACTGTTAAACAGAAACTTAAGCAGTGGAACTCATCTGAATTTGGATCCTTAGAAGAAAACATCGCAGCTCTTGAATCGAAAATCCAAGAACTCGACAACCTGGCGAATGACAGATTATTGGATCCCTTGGAACTTGAGACCCGGGAAAAAGCACAATTTGATTTGTGGCAGTGGCTCCGCCGCAAAGAATCCTTTTGGGCTCAGTATTCCCGATCAAAGTTGATTAAGGAAGGAGACAAGAATACAAGGTTCTTCCATGTCTCGGCTTCCTTGAGGCGGAAAAGAAACAGAATTGAATCCCTTATCAAGGAGGAACGCACCATTGAGGATCCAAAAGCTATTAGAAAAGAAGCATCGGAATTTTTTAGCAACCTTTTCAATGAAGCGCATAGCACAAGACCTTACTTTGATGGTTTGGAGTTTCAACAGCTTAACTCGGATCATGGTGATTTCCTTACTGCTTCATTCTCGAATGAGGAAATCGATGCAGCAGTTTCATCTTGTGACAGCTCAAAATCTCCGGGGCCAGACGGATTTAAATTTTAAGTTCGTCAAAAGTGCATGGGGATTCATTAAAAATGATGTGTACGAGATAGTACATGAATTCTGGAGATCGGGTCGACTACCTAGAGGTTGCAACACTGCCTTTATAGCTTTGATCCCGAAAATTGATGTTCCGGAAGGTTTCAAGGATTTTAGACCAATTAGTATGGTCGGATGTGTGTACAAAATAATCTCGAAACTTATGGCAAGGAGACTCCAACAAGTGATGGGTGTGCTGATTGGTCCTCAACAATCCTCCTTCATTAAGGGCCGACAAATATTGGATGGTGCTTTAATTGCAGGGGAAATTATCGATTCATGCAAGAAAAACAAAATCAATGCCTTTATTTTAAAGCTTGATTTTCATAAGGCTTTCGATAGTGTTTCTTGGAGCTTCTTGGAGTGGACATTATCTCAAATGAATTTTTCGGTGCAATGGAGGAAATGGATTAGATTTTGTGTTATGTCCGCATCGGCTAGTATTCTCATCAATGGTGCCCCCACTAGTCCAATTCGGCTAAGGCGTGGTCTTCGTCAAGGAGATCCTTTATCTCCATTCCTCTTTGATCTTATCTCGGAACCTTTAAACCTCATTATCAAGAAAGCGGTCAACTTAAAGATGTGGGATGGAGTGGAAGTGTGCAAAGGTGGTCTAAAGATTACTCATCTTCAATATGCGGATGACACTATTATCTTTTGTCCCACGGATTTAATGTCTTTGTCAAACATCAAGAAGGCCTTAATTTTATATCAACTTGCCTCAGGGATGCATGTAAATTTCCATAAAAGCTCCTTAATTGGAGTCAACATGGAAACCTCTTCACTAGCCACTTTGGCTACTCATCTCCAATGTAAAGTTGGTAGTTTCCCATTCACTTACTTGGGCCTCCCCGTTGGAGGTAACTCATCACATATTAGTATGTGGGATCCGGTCATCGCAAAAAATGGAGAAGAAATTGTCAACTTGGAAAGGTAATCTTCTTTCCATTGGAGGTAGAGTAGTCTTGATTAAAGCTTCATTATCTTGCTTGCCACTATATTACATGCCCCTATTTCCTATTCCATTGGGGGTGATTGAAAAACTCATTAAAATTCAAAGATCATTCCTTTGGAGGGGTAATTTAGGCAAGAAACCTTTCCCTCTTGTGGCATGGAATGTGATAGAATTGCCAAGGCATCTTGGTGGATTGAACATTGGGAATTTCCATCATAAGAACTTAGCACTCCTCTTCAAGTTGGTGTGGAGGTTCTTAAATGTGCCTAACTCATTGTGGTGCAAAGTTGTGAAAAGCAAATATGGCTTGAATTCATCATTCACAACACTGGATATTAGCTCCATTGGTAGTGGCGGGCCATGGAGTAAAGTGTGCAAAAACAATTCTAAAAAATCCAACTACCAAATCTCTTGCCCTTCATAAGGTAAGGAAAAAGATTGGAAACGGGTTATCCACCCAATTTTGGTCTGACGTTTGGGTGGGTGAAAAGCCGCTCAAAATTGTTTGTCCCCGTCTCTTTCGGCTTAGTGTCTTCCCTGATGCAACAGTGGCGTCGAGTGGGTTCTGGGATGGTGCGTGTTGGCAGTGGAGCTTGACTTGGAGTCGTCATTTAAGGCCTCGTGATCTACTAGAAAGAGATCTTCTCCATTCTTTCTTGAATAGAGCAGGTGCTTTGTCCCGCAAGCACCGATAAATTTGTATGGATGCCATGTAAATGCGGGAATTTTCCGTTAAATCATTTACAATGGAGCTCATCAACAATGAAAACCGAGTCCATTTTGATGTTATTAAAGGTTTGTGGCGAGGTCTTGTTCCGTATCGCATTGAGATTTTTGTGTGGCTTGCAATACTTGGGAGAATTAATACCAAAGTGAGATTGAACCACTTGGGTATTAGTCAAACTTCAGATTTCAGTTGTACCTTATGTCACTCGGGTCTAGAGGATGTTTCTCATCTCCTTATCCACTGCGAATTTTCAAAGGAATTATGGAATTTGTGGCTACGCATTTGGGGACTTCATTGGGTGTTTCCAAACTCTCTGAAAGAGGCTTTTCATCAATGGTCCTCTCCCCACAAAGGAGCTTTCTTCAAGAAGGTATGGTGTGCTAGCTTCTTTATTATAGCATGGACAGTTTGGAAAGAAAGAAATGCAAGAATTTTTGAAGGATCATCATCTCCTATTGCCCATCTTAAAGACATGATTATTCTTCACTTAAGTTGGTGGATTAAAGGGTGGGGATACCCTTTTCCATACAACTCAAACGAGCTCCTCCAAAATCCATCATGCTTATTATGGCATCCTGCTCCTAAAATAGTCAAGCTCCCATCTTCTTCAGAATTGGATCAGTGGAGTCCTCCCCCTCTTGGATTCCTAAAATGGAATGTAGATGCTTCGACCCATCCAATTGCCCTCTCTTCTTCAATCGGTGGAGTGTTGCGGGATCATATCGGTAAATTCGTGTGCATCTTTTCAAGTCCGGTGCCATTTATGGACATTAACCAAGCTGAAGTCTTGGCCATCCACCGAGCCTTAAAAATCTCCTCCCAGGGTGACAGAATAGCAAGTCTTCCCCTTATAGTGGAATCAGACTCAAAAAATGCAGTTGATTGGTGTTGTGGGAGTGTTGAAGGGCCTTGGAACCTGAACTTCATCATCAACTTCATTAAAAATGCGTCATCGAAAGAGCCATATGTGTTCATCACCCACAGGGGGAGAAGTTCAAATTCAGTCGCCGATGCATTAGCTAAGCAGGACTTGTGTCGAAGTAATGAGTTTGTAGCATGGGTTTAAAGTCATTCCTGTCATTTCTCTGTCATTCCTTCTTTTTTGTAAGCTACTGTGTTAGCTCTCCTTAGGCAAGTATCGTGCTTTGTAATCTTGCCTAATATTGGGCATCATGTTAACCTTATTTTGGGGTGCTTATTCCACCTTTTAATAAATAAACCAAATTATCAAAAAAAAAACAAACAACTATTGTTCTGATCTATATATAACTGTTTAAACTATCTTGTAATATTTTATTTTAGTAAATAGATATTATTCATATTAACAATGTATTTTATTGACTAAACACCCACATGCTTACCTTTTTTTGTTAATTGTGCAAGTTCAATTTCCACAAGCTTTAAGCAATATGTTATTAACATGCCATTTATTAAATGTGGTAATTGATTGTTCTTAAGAAATTTTCATATAAATATTTTTTTAAAGAAATTTTCAACACTCAATATATTATTTTCATATAACGTTCTCTACAATTATTTTAGCACTAAATATTCACATAATAACTTAATTGCCTATATTTTAATTAAAGATTTGTGTAATCTTATATATTTCGTAAATATTAACATATGATGATTTGACTAACATATTTCAAAAAAGTAGTGAAAGAAGAGTTTCCATAAACTAATACATCCATATTGAGGGAAGTATTTTATTTTTTAATATTTTTCAATTGAAGTGGAAAAGATTTCGTAACAAATTTCAACTAATACCTCCAAAGATATATGTATTTCTTTTTTTTAAATCACTATGCTCTATTAAATATATGTGAAATCCCAATATATGATGATTTTATTAAAAGATTTCGGAAAATATATTATGTTGTATGCCATATTAGATACTTAGTCACTATTGTAAACATCTATATGTTAACCCTATCTTATATATATAAGGTTAACTTAGAAAAATTATATTAGACCAAAGAAATGTAAAATCTCAAAGAGAAAAAGGAGTCCAAAACCTGAGCTAAAAAAAAGTGTTCATGCTGCTCGAATTCCCTTCATAATCAATTAAAAAAAACCAGAAGACCAACAAATAAAGGCAAAAAAAGTATGCGCTCTTAAAATATATCAAATAGGTTTAAGGCACCTAAAGTGGAGATCTCGTACAATCGTCACAAACAAATAAGCGAAGTCATTTTTAGTGGAATTTTCACCAAATGCCCCTGACAAATCACGAAATTCACCATATACCCTCAATGTTTCAGATATTCACCATATACCCCTAAGTTTCCGAAAACGTTCACCAAATGTCCTTTTTCTAATGGACGTTAAGTTGACGTTTGCTTTATTTACGATTTTGCCATTATTAACCCCTAACCCTAACTCCTAATCCCTAACCCCCTAAACCCTAACCCTAATCCTAATCCCTAACCCTAACCTACTCCCTCACCCTCCCATCCACCCCAGCCCACCCCCCCACCCCCACCTCTTCCCCTCCACCCTCGCAGGTTCCCCGCCCCTACCCGCACCCTCGCGCACCCCCTCCCGCGAAAACCGAACATGGCTTTGAGCCCTAAACGCCGGATCTAGAAAATTCAAAAGCTTCAAAAACTTGCAACAAAAAAAATAATTTGAAGCTTAAACCCTCAACTCAACAATGACGGTTATTGGCGAAGGGGGAGTGGTGAATTTTCGACGAGGGAGAGGAGAGGGGGGAGGGCGAGGGAGGGAAGGGGGATATGAGAGGGTGCGCAGGGGCTCGCGGGGGGGGGGGGGGGGGGGCGGCAAGGAGGCCTCGGGGGGTAGGGTAGGGGGTAGGGCCGACAAGGGGCCTCGGGGGGTAGGGGAAGGGGGTGGAGGCTGCGCCAGGAAATAGGGGGTGGGGATCAAGGGGAGGCTGCGCCGGAATGGGGGTGGGGAGGCTTGTGGTGTAGGTGGGGGAGGGGGAGGGGGAGGCATGTGGTGTGGGTGGGGGGGGGGGAGGTGGTGGTGGTGGTGGTTAGGGTTAGGGCATTAGGGTTAGGGAGTTAGGTTAATTAGGCATTAGGATTAGGGGGTTAGTGGGGAGGGAGGGGTTAATTAGGTTAATTGTGGCAAAATTGTAAATAACGCAAATGGCGAGTTAACGTCCGTTAGAAGAAGGGTATTTGGTGAACGTTTTCGGAAACTCAAGGGTATATGATGAATTTCTGAAACATCGAGGGTATATGGTGAATTTCGTGATTTGTCGGGGGTATATGGTGAAATAACCGTTTTAGTGAGGGTCTGTTCTCCCCAGCTTATTATCAGTTAAGTTCCATTCAGTTTAGTTCGGCCCGTTGATTCGTTCGGTTCAATTCGGTTCGTTCTGGGTTCGGTTGCAATCGGTTCGGTTCGTTCGATTGCAATCGGTTCGCTTCGGTTCAATTGCTTCGCTTGGGCCCAATCGGTTCGGTTCGATTCGTTTAATTCGGTTCGGATCCTAAATTAGGGCCTGTTCTCCCTAACTTATTTTCGCGTTCGTTCATTTCGGTTCGTTCGGCCCGGGTTCAATTCGATTCGGTTCGGTTCGATTCGGCTTCGGTTCGATTCGGTTCAATTGATCCAGTTCCTAAATTATTATCATTACAATTAATTAGTTATAATTTAATTCAGTTCAGTTCAGTTCAGTTCAATTCAGTTCAGTTCAGTTCAGTTAAGTTAAGTTCGGTTCAGTTGTTTTATGCCGAAGAGAACAAGCCCTTATTATCATTACTATTAGTTATAATTTAATTGAGTTCATCAGTCCGATTCGGTTGCACCGCCGATTCGATTCGGTGCGGTTCGATTCAATCGTTCGCTTCGGTTGTTTTATGCCGAAAAGAATGCACTTAATAGAGTTGGAATTTGGCAATTCTAATGTGATACAACCTATATTCTATTTTTTATGTCTTCATTTGCGTTTATATTAAAGTTTTTCCCTTTTCAATTTATTCAAAATTCAATCAAATGGTTCATGAACTCCAAACTGCATATATTATTAGGAATTATTCAAATTTGCGTTTATATAACTGATCATTAACTTAACAAATCGATTCAAATATTGAACAATCTCTGAAGAGGTAGAATTGATAGAGTTAATCAAATGAAAACATCTTCCTTTCACGAAAAACTCTAGAATTTATTAGAGTTGGGGTCATTTTTTTGCACACGATAATAGGAATACCAAATACTTATTTGTGCACAGAAAAAACCCAACATAAAGTACCGTATATTTATAACTGCAAAGTCCTACAATTTCGCCTTTTTTTAATGCAGTTCAACTTTACCTTTGATCACTACACAATCCGTTAATATTGGAAAATTACAACGGAAGATAAAAGTAATATTCCTTTTCAACAAAATCAATCCATGCGTAATTTAAGGAACTGGAATTGTAAATTTATTAGCAATTTACTATAACTGATTCACTTAATATTCATTTTCGAAAATTACTTATAGTGGCACACACATATATTGATTACGGAGTTGACACATAAGCAGATTTTAAGGTGAGATTTACATGTGACATTTAAGTATTTGAAAATGATTTAGGAAATGACATTTGGTGGTGTGAATGTGAGCTTGACACATGGGATTTTTTATGTAGCTATTTATATACTACCTCTGTTTTTTTTTTTGCAACATTTGCTTTTTGGCACTATTCATCAACCAACTTTGTTAAGTAATCTCGCACCATTATATAAGAGAAAACATAGTCAAGTGGGGTCTTGTTAGATTCATCTCAATGCGATGATTTCAAATATCAAATTTTTATAATTTTTACTTACACCCAATATGGTATATTAACGTTTAAATAAGTATGTCGGTAAATGTGAAAAGGTAAATGTTGCAACTAAAAAAACAGAGGAAGTATATATAGAGATGAGTAATGAGTATCAATTGGATAAATAAGGCTCTATTTCTAGTTCATTGAGCATCCAACCCAACAAATAGTTCTATCTTCTCTCCCCTTAACATCATTTTCACAAAACATTTCCCAATTTCACTTCTAAACCATGAATAAATTGAAAATGGTACATCATTCTCTCTCCTAATTTCTCCCTAGTTTTTGGGAAAATTAAAATGTGAAAAGTGTGCCAAAATTGATCTCTTTTTGTAGAGAATGAAAAAAATATGGATTTCCGTAATTTATTATTATTTTTTGAAATATATTTGTTGAGATAAAAACTAGTCAAAGATAACGCAGGGTTCACTAATTGGGTAGTCAGAAAAGTCAGGATCGAATCCACAAGAAGATAGCTAAACTATTATGTCTGAATTCTAATATTAAACTAACTAAATTAGATAAAAGGAGTTGGTTTGACATACTAATCGTGAATAATTAAATCAAAGATATCAAATAAGGGAAAGACTAGGAAAATTAGTTCACTATGCATACAATTAAGGATTTCAAGAATGATAAAAGAAACTCTATAAATTAATCTGACTAAGGCACATGTAATTTCTCTCAAACATCATCCCCTCGAAGCTAACTAAGTCGCTTTCGCATGGTCATAGATCGCTAAACCTACTATTAAGGGCCTATACAAAATCCTAGGATTCTAAGGTTCTTGAGAGAAAACTAAGAGAATAAGAAAATTAATGCTGGAAATTAGATGTCCTCCTTAAACTCTAAAATATATATTTATACTTAACAATAAAAAAGAGTTCTTACTTGATACTTTAATTGGAGCCTCCCCCCTCTCTCTTTCTCTCTCAAACCCTAGCCTCCCCTACCCATTCTTCTTCAGTTAGGGGCTGCCATGGATGATTTCATCCATGGTAAGCCCCTTTTCCCTTTTTATTTTCAGTTTTTAATTTATTTTCTTGTTTTGTTTAATAAATTAGTCTCTCTTTATGAGATCTTTTCAAACCCTGTTATGGGGTTTTTAGTTTCTGTTTTGGAAATCTCCTTCTCTCCTATGGGAGTTGTGAGTATGGTTTTTTTGTTTTTAGGTATGAGAAATTGTTCTCATTGGTTGAAGTTCGAGACTCAACATGAAGGTATTGGAATCTCGGATGCAGTCAACATGACTCGATCAAGAATGTTCTTCTCAAACTACATCAAAATGATAGACTTCCTCATCAATAGCTGCTTGATTCAGCAAATACAAGGGGGCTGCACTGTATTGCTCGATCTGGTTCATTGTAGCTCATTCGAAGACGAATTTGATTTAGCCTTATTTAATTGTATCTTGTTTTTCTTTAATACCTATTGTAGATGCCGTTTGGCCTTCAATTAATGAAATTTCTCTTTCAAAAAAAAAAAAAGAGTTCTTAAAATACTAGAATTATTAGCGAAAATTACTATAAAGCTGTCGCATTGCTCGCACTACAATGCAAATCTTTGTCCGACAGTGTTGGGTACCGCTCGATGGCACATTGCAACTCTCGCTTGATTGGGCGTGCAATAATATCTCTTTAAAGAACCCAAAATACACCTCATACACCTCGCCTGATGGCACAGAGTCTTCCATATTGTGCGTAGTGCGGGGTTGCGCACTATAGTGCCCGGAACAAAACCACATAAAATAAAATGACATAGGTCAAGTTTCGCCTAATGGGGTAGTGCAGAACCTCTTAGCCTTGAAAAATAATCCTTAGCCAAGTTCTTCAATCTTGTAACTCTCCGAGGCCTTGGGGTCAATCTAGGACATGCAAAATCTTCTACTAGAAGCTCCAAAACTTCTGTGCTTTCTTGTAGCAACTGCAAAGTGAGAGTAATAGGGGGAAAAAATCCCCCTAAACAAACAACTCAACAACAAAACAACTGCCAAGTTCTTTAATTAATGCTAACCCACCCGAGAAGGAAAAGGAGGAAAAGGTGTTGGTGGAGATTTTGCATGTGGGGCATACGAATGATGAGGTTGGGGTGATACTGCCTGGGGGACCAGTCAGAAACATTGTGGATGAGGTAATAAATGTTGAGGGACCACCATTGAGCACTGTGGAAGGTCAAACTACACATTCCCAGGAGATTCCTATACCCACTTTCCAGGTGGGTTCTTATACTCCAGCAAAAAATCATCAGAACACGAGGAAAAAAGGTACAAATTCCAAGAGTAAGATGAATAATAAAGCTAATCATGTTAGCCCCATAGCTCACACTCTTGTAATTGATACTGCCAGTACTGACACTCATGTGCCTTATGACTGTGACATGGAGGATTTAAATGGAGGTAAACGTAAAATGAATCACTGTATGCAACCTGATGTTATTTTAAGTATGAATCACAAAATAAAAAAATTGAAAACAGAAAATAGCCAGGACCAGACCACGGTTCAAGTAGCGGAGGTTGGTACGCACCAACCCCGCGAAGGACAATGAAACTTTTAAGCTGGAACTGTAATGGGCTTGGCAACCCATTGACAGTTAAAACTCTCCAAGATTGGTGTTGGAGAGACAAGCCTGATTTTGTGTTTGTCATGGAAACTAAAATTGATGCGAGGAGATTGGAGTTGATTCGTAACAGATGTGGGTTTACAAATGGGATGTGTTTCGATAGTGATGGACGTTCTGGAGGTATGGGGTTTTGGTGGAGAGATGTAAATGTGAATGTGTGCTCTTTTTCGAATCATCATGTTGAGGCTGAGGTACGTGATGCTGAAAATAACTCTCTGTGGAAAGCGGTTGGTGTGTATGGGTGGCCTGAGATGGGAAACAAACACTTGACATGGGATTTGATGCGTAGAATAAGTAGTCACAACACTCTTCCTCTACTCATGTTTGGCGACTTTAATGAGATTTTGGGGATGCATGAAAAGGAAGGGGGGCGGTGCGTGGTGAACGTTATATTGATGCTTGTAGAGGAGCTATGGAGGACTGTGATTGCAGAGACTTAGGCTACAGAGGTAATGTGTTTACTTGGCAACGTGGAAATTCTATTGATACACTGGTTCGGGAGCGTTTAGATCGCTTTATGGCGGATACAAGTTGGTGTGCTCGTTTTCCTTATGCGGAGGTGATTCATTTCCCGATATGTAACTCGGATCATGCAGCAATATTATTGAAAGTTGGAGAAAGAACTGAAAGACGTAGTAAGGGGAAGCTTTTCAGATTTGAAGCTTTATGGTTGTCGAGTGAGGTTTCTGGTAACATTGTTTCAGATGCGTGGATTGAGGGTGCTGGTGGCCCAATTTCTTCACGGATTGAGCTGGTGGCGGAGAAACTCACTTCTTGGGCGGCGGAAACTTTCGGGAATCTTCGTAAAAGGATGAAAGTAGCGGAGAGCAAGCTGAAGGAGATACAAGGTGGGCCACTTGATGCGTCACGGCTGCAACAGTGTCATGCTATTAGTGATGAGTTGAATGATTTGCGGAAACTTGAGGAGTCTTATTGGCACTCGTGCGCGTGCGAATGAACTTCGGGATGGTGACAAGAACACTCAATACTTCCACCACAAGGCATCTCAACGCAAGAAACGGAACTTCATTAGTGGTTTACTTAATGAGCAGGGTGAGTGGAAAGACTCAAAGGAGGACATGGATGATATCATTGCAGATTATTTTTCGGGACTGTTTACAACCGGAAATCCATGCGATTTTGATGATGCTTTAAGTGGCTTGGGTCACGTGGTTACTGATGAAATGAATGAAGCTCTTGATTGTGAGCCAACAGGTGAAGAGATTAGGGAAGCATTGTTTCAGATGCACCCTAATAAGGCGCCAGGCCCGGATGGAATGCATGCTTTGTTTTTTCAAAAGTTCTGGGGTGTGATTGGCAGTGATGTGATTAGGTTTGTCCAGGATTGGTGGCGTGGAGAGGTGAATTTAAAAGAGGTAAATCGTACTTGCATTGTTTTAATTCCGAAGATTAATGATCCGAAACGAATGACGGAGTTTAGACCGATAAGCTTGTGCAACGTTTTGTATAAGATTATATCTAAAACTCTTGCAAATAAATTGAAACCTATGTTGGGGTCTCTTATTTCGGAAAATCAGAGTGCGTTCGTGCCTAAGAGACTCATTACTGATAATGCCTTGATAGCGTTTGAGATTTTTCATGCGATGAAACGTAAAGGGGAAGGTAGGGATGGTAATGTTGCCCTTAAATTGGACATGAGTAAAGCATATGATAGGGTTGAATGGAGTTTTTTGGAAAGAGTTATGGAAAAAATGGGTTTTTGTTCTCGTTGGATTCATCGGATTATGAACTGCCTCTCTAGTGTTTCTTTCTCTTTTAAATACAATGGAGGTATTTCTGGGTGCTTAGATCCTACAAGGGGGCTCCGACAAGGGGACCCGATTTCTCCCTACTTGTTCCTTTTGTGCGCGGATGCTTTCTCTCTGCTGCTATCAAAGGCAGCACAAGGGAACCATATTCAGGGTGCTCGTGTTTGTAGAGGGGGCCCACGGGTTTCTCATCTTTTCTTTGCTGACGATAGTATATTGTTTGCTAAAGCTAATTTGCAGGAATGTTCTAAAGTGGCTGATATAATCAGAACGTATGAAAGAGCATCTGGTCAGAAAGTCAATCTAAGTAAAACAGAAGTAGCATTTAGCAAATGTGTTGATGCAGAGAGAAGACAAGAAATAGTGGAGACTTTGGGAGTCCGGGAAGTTGATAGGCATGAGAAGTATCTGGGGCTTCCTACCATTATTGGAAAATCGAAGAAGGCTATTTTTACCTGTTTGAAGGAGAGGATTTGGAAGAAATTGCAAGGGTGGAAGGAAAAATTACTTTCTCGACCCGGGAAAGAAATTCTGATCAAGGCAGTTGCTCAAGCCATCCCAACATATATGATGAGCATTTTCAAAGTGCCGGAGGGCCTTGTGGATGAGATTCATGCGATCCTTGCTAAGTTTTAGTGGGGTTCTACTGCAACTTCAAAAAAGATTCATTGGCATAGTTGGGAATCTTTATGTCTTCCCAAGGCTATGGGCGGAATGGGATTTAGAGATTTGAAGTGCTTTAATCAAGCATTACTGGTGAAACAAGGGTGGCGGCTGCATATGAATAGTTCTTCGATGCTCCATGGGGTGTTGAAGTCTAGATACTTTAAATATTCCGGTTTTTTGGATGCATTGAGGGGTTATGACCCGAGCTATAGTTGGAGAAGCATTTGGGGTGCGAAGTCGCTGCTGTTAGAAGGCTTAAAGTGGAGGGTTGGTAATGGTACATCCATCAAGGTGTGGGAGGACTCTTGGATTCCGGGCGAAGGGGCTCATTATGTGCTTTCTCCTCAGGCCAATAGCAATTCAACTATGAGGGTGAGTGAACTTCTTGACTTTGATAATGGCTGCTGGGATTCGAATGTAGTGAATGCAACTTTTATAGAAGAGGAAATGCAACATATCATGGGCATTCCTCTACCTCGTATATGGCGCGATGACATGCAATATTGGTGGCCATCCACGCATGGCAATTATACTGTGAGATCCGGATATTGGCTTGGAAGAATGGGGCACGTTCGCACTTGGAACTTATATTTTGGGCCGACAGAACGCGATCTATGGCGCCTGGTGTGGAGTATTGATGGACCGCCGAAGCTCCGCCATTTCATTTGGAAGGCGTGTAAGGGAAGCTTGGGTGTGATGAGTGAGCTGCAAAGGAGGCATATCCGAGAATCGAGCCACTGTCCGGTTTGCGGCCATGACGATGAAACAATTATGCATTCCTTATTTGAATGTAAGTACGCTGGAGAAATGTGGTTGCATAGTGACTTTATGGGGTTAATTATGGAAGCACCCAGCTCTTCTTTCCCAGAAAGGTTGTCATGGGTGGCTGGGCGGTTGAGCAAAGATCATTTATCCACTTTTGCTTCAATCGGTTGGGCAGCTTGGTTTGGAAGAAACAAAATAGTTTTTGAGGGCAGTGAACAACTCAACCCAGTAAGTATTGCAGCAGGATTTGTGAAATTCAAGAGGGATTATGGCACATATAACGAGATGGTTTGTAATATCGCCCGAAGTCAAAGGCCAGCTACTGTTAGGTCTTGGTGCCTTCCTCCACCATTTTTTGTCAAACTAAATGTGGATGCCCATGTTATGCAAGGGGTTGGAGTGAGCTTTGGCATGGTTGTGAGAGATGAGTGGGGAAATCTGATAGCAGCAGGGGTTAAGAGGATTCGTGCCAACTGGGCGCCTGATGTTGCTGAGGCGGGAGCAGCTCGTTTTGGGTTGGAGGTGGTGAAGAGGTTGGGGTTCGAGAACGTGGTTTTGGAGAGTGATGCGATCACTGTGGTTCGTGCTATCGTGGAGCGCAGACAAGGAGCCTCGCATATTTTTCTTATCTTTAATGATATTCAGGAAATTAGTTCTTCTTTTTCTAAGTTTAGTTGTGTTCATGTTGGAAGAGCAGGAAATACAGTTGCTCATTCTGTTGCTAGGTGGGAAGTTGTTATTGGCACAGAGTATATTTGTATGAACTCTTTCCCCCAAAGCATTCAAACTTTGGCGGGACTCGATCTATTATAAGCTATCTGTTTTGTTTCAAAAAAAAAAAAAAAAAAACAACAAATTGAACCACAACTACACAAGAAAAGTTAATAGAAAATGGCTCCTAAGATCACAGTTAACACATCAAAATGGTCCAGAAATGGGGAAAAACTTGTATTTAATATGAACACATCAAATTTCCCTAAGTTAGACTTTTACTTGTCCCTAAGCAAAAACAATATAAACGACAAGAGCTCGAATTAAACATGCTTCACCCCTATTTAGAAATCAATCCAAGGAAAAAAATTGCAATTCAAGATGACTTCCAAACAAACACGCATCAACATCAACCAATCATTCCAATCACAAATGAACTATGTTAGAAGCCAAACAAAGCCAATCATGTATGCCCAAGGAAACAATGAATAATATAGCTCACAAAGGTTTCATTCCGGGATGAGCAAGATTATCCAATAATCAAAACACACTGTAATTCAAGTTGGATCCAAGCCAACTTTTTATATAACTAATTCAAGTTTTGTTTGTATTGAATATTCGAAGAGTTGGTACCAATTAAGATATCAGTATTATATTTTCAGATATTTAATATTCAAATATGATGAAATATTGGATTTTGGATATCCAATCTAATATTTGACATGTTTGCTCCAAGGTTTTACCTTCATGGGAGAAAAATCAAATATTAATTTGTTTTATATGAAATAAAGTTTTGAATATCATATATCACTCACTCCCGATCTTAAAACCTTGAAAATGTCTTGGTGTAACAAGTTACAATATAATATTGTGTAACAAAGGCTCTCTGTCTTGCCTTGAGACTTGCTCATGCTCACGAGTCAGACTGCCAAATCCTAATTAATCGTTTCTCAAAGGGTGCAATTTTCTTCTCTGATTTAGATTCTATTTTAGAAGATGCGTTTGTGTTAAGTAAAAACTTTCTTTCTGTTACCTGGTCTCATGTGCTTAGGGATTGGAATTGGGTTGCCCACCACCTAGCAAGACTTATTCCGTTTGGTGTTGAACAAAGATGGGAGAATCACTATCCTCCGGAAGTGAGTTCCTATGTACTTATTGACACTTTGTCCATTAATTAATATATGCACCTGCTTTTCCCCTAAAAAAAAGCTCACCCACGCACTTAATCCCCATACACACAATAGAGAAAAGAGGAGAGAGAAAGTGCAAATCCATCTACCAAAACCAACTCCTACTAATCCTTCATTAAAATCCGCCATTGATAAATCCTAATCTACCGAACCAACTCATAAAAATCCTTAAAACCCGCCATTGATATATCCACAAAGAGAATCAGACCTTGAAAATTCAAGATTCGGTCTCGAAGAATAAGACGAAGAAGAAAGATCGAGTTGAAGCTAGTAAAGACGCAAGTCGTAATCTTTCTCTTTTTAAGTTCAAATCAGGCGTTGTTGTTGCGCTTGTTTTGTTCAAGGCATTTTGATTTCTTATTCAATTCAATCAAGCGTTGTTTGTTCAGGTTATATTGTTGCAGAAGATGAGCCACAGAACTTGCGTGGTGATGATATGACTGATTGTTCAAAGGCTTTTGTGTACTTGCTTTGTTCGATTAATATTCATACCAACTTGAAAAGGTTTATAGGCTTTTCGCCGCCTGTTAGTGCTTCTAATTTTGGCCTTTTCCCATGCTTGATCAAAGAACCAATTAGAAATTGAATTTCGAAATGTTGCTCAAGTTTTTTTGTTCTATTTTTAGTTGTTCGACTAGTTTTAACATCAATGGTTGTAACAAATATTTGAATTTTGAAATTTGGCTTACTTTTTTTCTTTCTATTTTCAAATATTTGAATTTTGAAATTTGGCTTACTTTTTTTCTTTCTATCTCTCTTCTCTTGGACTGAATTAAACTGAACTGAACTGAATTTGTCTGAACTGAATAAACCTGAACTGAACTGAATAAACCTGAATTGAACTGAATAAACCTGAACTGAACTGAACTGAATAAACCTGAACTGAATAGACGTGAATGAAGACTGTGAGAGGAAACTAACTGAACTGAACTCAACTGAACTGAATAAACCTGAACTGAACTGAACTGAATAAACCTGAACTGAACTGAATTGAATTAAATTTGTCTGAACTTAATTGAATTTTCATCAATTCAGTTCAAAAGAACAGAGCCTAAATGATATGAAAAAGATGACAAAATGACATCAAACAAAAGTAAAATGACACGAAACATATCATAAATGGTATGAAACAGATGACAAAATGACATCAATTAAAACTGAAATAACATGAAAAATATCAGAAATGATATGAAATAAATGATATAGTGACATCAAGCAAATGTGAAATGATATAAAACATATCAGAAATGATATGAAATATATGACATAATGACACCAAATAAAAGTAAAATGACTTGAAACATATCATAAATAAATGATATGTAAACAGATGACAAAATGACATCAAAATAAAACTCATATAATATGAAGCATTTGTTACACCATAAGTTATGGTGTAACAGTTAAACCTATGATTTTCTGTAAAACTTTTGAATATCAAATACCTAATATTCTATGTTTTTTAGATTGAATACAAATATTGGTGAGTTTGGATTTATTTTCCAGTGGGTTGACTTTATTTTCCGACGTTGACATTTTTAGTTTTTCTTGTTCCTTTTATACCTTTCTCCTATTCCATTTCTCATTCATCTTAACAAAATTCTTCCCGACCCTTTTCTTCAAATCAGTGGCGAAGCCAACTAGGATAATGGGGGTGCACGTTCACCCCCAAAATTTAAAAAAAAAAAATAAAATTTTTGTGTAAAAAGAGTTATGCGCTTCACGCACCGTCTTGTGCTTCATGCAAAGAAGGTGCGCCAAGCGCATATACCCAGCGCTGCAAGCGAGAATCTCGGAACATGCAGTGTTCTAAAGAAATAAGCCTTATAATAAATCTGCAACGCATTAGATCAATAGAAACTGTCTGGCTTAGTGGTTTGTTGGTTTACGTATAGAGCTTATTCAATCCTTCATGTCGCGGGTTCAGGGCCTACAAACAACATTTTGTTTCCTTTTCCTTTTTTTTTCTCCTTTGTTTTGTTTGGTTCCTCTCCCTTTATTTTTTCCTTTGTTTTTCTTTTTTATTGCAATCCTCTTAATGGTCAAAATGATAAGCTTTTCATTTTTAGTTTGTTTTCTTGCTATACAAATCTACTTCTTTAATTGACATACTATTTAACTCTTTAAATTTTTGTGGATAAAAAATTATTTAAAGAATTTCGTAATTTTAATTGTGCTTCTATACATATATATTTTTCAATGCTTAAACAAGTGTTACACAATTGTTATTATTAAAGTTTTTAATCATTTTATCTCGGTTTTTTTAACGACTTCGTATGCACGTGGGTCAAATCCTGGATCGGTAACTGTACACCCCCAAATCTAAAACCTGGTTCCGCTACTGCTTCAAATCATCCATAGCATTAGAAAATATCATATTTCATTTGGGTATAATAAAATAAACAATAACATTCTGCTCGATATCTATCTGTGGCGGCAGAAACTAGGACTGAATCACACCCTTTCTTGTACGATTTTATGTCCCGTGAAAAAGAAGGGTTGAATCTGAGAAGGAGAAGGGGAAAATCACGCGGAAAAGAGAAGGAACAAGAGGAAAAAAAGGGTAACATAAAATTAAAGTGCAAGGCATGTGTTGGTAAAAAATGAAAAACAAAGTCAACCCAGTAGAATCACTACTAGTACCATTTTACCACAAAAGATATTTATAAGATAGTCTTATGCCTCGTTTTTTTGTTAAATAGTTTCTCGTTGAAAGCATTTTATAGTGTAATTTCCAACAAATTTTCCTCAAAATTTTTTTATGAGCTGACCTCGTGACCCATCTTCTCCAAAAAGGCGTCTATATGTGTAAAGGCAAATACTATTGATATTGTGAATTTTCAATCTATGGTTTTTTTGTTTTACCATTGGAGAGGAAAGTGAAGCAGTCATAACTAAAAGTAACCATAAAAAAACGAGAGGTTCTCTCTCTAGGAAAAATTCTCTCTACATTGCCCTAACTTCAAGCATCCTTGTGTAAAGCCCACACTACTTGAAATATCCTTCATAAGGTTAATCTACCAAGCACAAAAAGTGAAAAGATCAGTTTGGTGAAAGTATATAATTATCTCTAGAGTATAATTGAGTTAAGTGAGGTATATGTCATAGTTGTAATCTGGGATGGGGTGGTGTTCAAAATCCTGCATTAAGCAATAATCAGTAGTGTAAAGGAATTATGGAAGAAGGAGGGTCTTCAGAGATGGAATATCATTATGGGGAAATTGTGTATCATAGGAAACAAGGGCCATTTATAAAAGCTCCGTTGGATAAAGTTGATCCGAGAAGTATGGGGCTGTTGTACTTGGTGGTGGGTAAGTTTATAGACAAAAGGGATTTTGAAGAAGATGAAATTCAAAGTTGGGTGGATACGTGGATAACTTTAGAGAAAATTATGGTTCGTAAAGAAGGAAAATTCTTTTTCTTGTATTGCAACAATATTGATGACAAAGAAGACCTGTTGGGATTGTATGGTGTTATTAATTATCATGGGGCATTGATGGTGTTGAAAACATGGAATCTAATAGCGTCTGTTAGGTCCTTAAATTTCTCAGAAACTGCAATTTGGGTTAAGGTGGAAGGTATTCCGATTTGCTTGAATAATATGGAGTTTGCAAAGAATGTACTATCAAGAGCAGGTAAAGTGTTGCATTTTGATGATCAATCTGAAACACCTGGTCCCAAATGTTTTTATAGAGCATATGTCTGGGTGAAAATTAAAAGTCCTTTGATCCCGGGAGTATTCATTGATATGCAAGGTGGGAAGACAGTGTGGGTTGATTTCAGATATGAAAAAGAATTAAATGAATCATGGGACAATTTAATTCAACCTCAACAACTTCGTGTGGCCCAACAGCCCCAAAGCAATAATGGGGGAATTGAAAATGTGGGCTTTGACCCATTAATCTTTTTGGAAAACTCTGTAGAAGATTCCTTTTGGGCATCTTCTGATGGTGTTGGGTCAATGGGTCAGAGGAGCATATGGGCCTCATCTCCTGATTCTAACTATTTAAATGATGAAACTGAATGGTCACTTATATGGAACGCATTAGGAAATGAAAATAGGGAGGAAATCTTTTCTATGTCGCCGCAAACTCCGTTGAGCCTCCCTGGGTCTTCAAAACAATCTGGATCTTCAAGCTCATATCATTCGGGTGCTAGTGGGGTTCCAACTCAGAAATTTGCAAATTTTCAGATACTTCCCTTTTTGGGGTTCTCGGAACAAGTTAATTACATAGATAAATCGCTGCCTAAAAATGTTCCAGAAAAGCTAAAAGAGGCATATTTGAAGGTGATGGGTGATAGTTCTGAAAAAGAAGGGGAATTAAGTGTGCAAGATAATTCAAAGAAGAGGAAAATGGGTTTAGAAATTGAAAAAATAGCAGATGAGAAGAAGGGAACCAACGATTTGAAGACTGATGCAGGAAAAACAATTCGCAAAGCAGTGAAGGACAAAGTGGCTGGGTTTGTTGCAAATGATCAAGCTTTCTACCATCCGAATTTGAAAAAGAGGTCGGTGGGAAGACCTCCTGTGCCGAAGAAGAAAGCTGCTGGAACATTTTCTTTGGAGAAAAAGAGGAAGTTGGAAGAAAGTGTAAGTGAGTTTGAGAAGAAGACTAAGAAGATTCAACAGGATTTTAATCATTTTATGAATTGGGTTTAAAGCCAGAAGAATGATGTGGAAAGGAGTGCAAAACGAATTAAGGGCCTGATTATGGAGTTGGAGAAAGGCCTTGAGGCTGGGCCTAATCAGCCTCAGGAGGAAAAATGAGAATTTTAGCATGGAATTGTAGGGGACTAAATATGGCGGACTCCCCTACAATTCCATATTTATGCTGGCTAGTTCGCAAGTCTGGATCTCAAGTGATTTTTTTGTCAGAAACAAAAGCAGATGGGAATTTAATTGATAAATTAGGTTTTTTTCTTGGATTTCCTAATGTTTGTAGTATAGACGGGGATGGCATGTCGGGTGGGTTAGCTCTGTTTTGGGATGGTAATGTTAATCTAATTGTATGTGGTAGATCTAAGAATCTTTTGTATTGTAATATAATGGATGTAAAAATGGGTTTATCTCTTGAATGGAGACTATGTTTGGTGTATGGGTCACCGTATATGCAATTTAAACAACATGCGTGGGAGGAAATCCAAAATGCTTTAATTAAGTAGAGTTTGCAAATAAAAAACTAGGAGGTAACTTGATTGCACAAGGTCAGGAACAATTTTTTAAATGGAGAATGGGGTTGGGTTTGGTAGACATACCATATACAGGGACCAAGTTTACATGGTGTAATAATAGAGAGGGAACAGAGAGGATATATGAGAGACTGGACAGAGCGGTAGCTCAGAAAAGTGGTTCCAAGACCATCCAGAAGCAATTCTTGTGAATTATCCAATGTTGGTTTCAGATCATAGTCCGATTTTATTAAATACAGAGAGGGAAATGCCAAAGAAAAAGAACGGGATTAAAATGGAAGCTTGGTGTCTTGAAATGGAGGAGGTAAGGGAAATGATTAAGAAATTTTGGGGTTGTGTGGTGGATGGATCTCCGATGTACACAGTTAAAGGAAAATGCGCACAGGTGAGATATAATCTTTTTAAGTGGTGTAAAGATTATAAGGAACAAAATAATATTATGTGGGAAAAAATTTCAGAGGAATGTGAAAAGTCTCAAATGGATTTGTGTAATATAGAAAATGTGGAATGTGAAAAAGAAGTTCGGGAAAAGCAGATGAAGATAGAAGAGATTCAAGTGTCATTTTGGAAGCAAAGAATGAAAGGTAAAAATATAATCTTTGAAGATTCGAACACGAAATGGTTCTTCAGAAGGGCGAAGTTTAGAAAAAGGAGGAGCGAAATCTTAATGATAAAAGATAAAGTGGGGATATGGATGACGGAAAAAGAGGATATTCATAGAGTGATATTAGAGCATTTCAAAGGAATTTTTAATTGTAATAATGTAAATAATGAAGAATGGAAGGTACTAGAGGAGTTGGCTCACTTAATTCTGTAAATTTCAGGTGAGCAAGCTGTGGAGCTAAGTAAAAGAATTTATGAGGAGGAAATTAAGATGGCTTTATTTCAGATTGGAGGTCTAAAAGCGCCAGGGCATGATGGTATTCCAGCAATTTTTTATCAAAAGTTCTGGAATGTAGTAGGAAATGATATTAGAGATGTTGTGCTCCATTTTTTTTGAAAAAGGGTATCTGCTGAAAGAATGGAATTATACACTCATCTGTTTCATCCCGAAGGTGGAAAATCCTGAAGAGGCAGGACAATTCAGGCCGATCAGTCTATGTAATGTGGTTTATAAGATAATCTCCAAGGTAATTACGAATAGGTTAAAACCTATTTTGAAGTAGGCATTGGATAATGCAATGTGTGACTACGATTACTTATTCAATTATTGTTAATGGGGAACATACTAGCAGGTTTAAACCCACATGCAGATTAAGACAAGGAGATCCATTATCACCATATTTATTTATATTGGTTATGGATGTCTTTTCCAGAATGATATCTGAAGTGGAGAGGAATGGTTTGATACAAGGAATAAAAGTAGCAAGAAGAAGTCCTTCAATTTCGCATCTGTTTTTTACGGACGATTCGTTATTGTTTTTCAGAGCTAAACCACAGGTGTGTGCAGAGATCAAAAATCTAATATCCAGATTCAGCTGTATCTCAGGAGAAGTAATTATTTATAATAAGTCATTAATAATGTTCAGCCCAAATACGCCAAGCAAATTCAAGAAATTTATGAGAGGGCTGTTGGGGATGTCATCTGCTGAAAATTTGGGAAAATACTTAGGGTGTAACGTGGAGGTGGATGGCCGAAGTTCAGCGAAATATCTACCACTAATAGAAAAGGTGAAGAAAAAGGTGGTAAGTTGGAAACATATGGTACTCTCTCATACTGGTCGACTAATGTTAATTAATAGTATACTAGCGTCATTGTGCCAACACATTTTGGCGATTTTCAGGTTGCCAAAGAATGTTTCAAGTAAGTTAAATAGCATATTTGTAGATTTCCTGTGGATAAATAAGAGGGCCGCGGGGCTTGCAATCTATTCATTGGAAAAGGAGGGAGATAATAGAGAGGCCGAAGAGTTTGGGTGAGCTCGGGGTTCGAAATGTACATCTTTTTAATCAGGCCATGTTAGTAAAGCAAGCATTTAGGATCCATAATAATCGAGACTCACTAGTATCAAAAGTGTTTATATCCAAGTATCAAAATACTCCGGTGACGTTGGGAATGAAAGAGAAGAAAATGGTGAATGCGTCATGGGGATGCAAAGGTCTAGTTAGATCTGTACAAGTAGCACGTAAGGGTGTTGTCAAGGTAATTGGAAATGGAGTGGATACATAAATTTTAGCGGATAGGTGGGCGGGGGGTAAAATAGTTGAATTAAAGAGAGGGACTAGTTTGGAACAAGGTGAAGTTAACAAGGTTAGAGATTTAATGATGCAAGATGGGAAAAGATGGAATGTGCAGAAAATTTGGAGTTTGTTTAAAAAAGAATATGCGTTTAGGATTATGGCAACAAATATCCCACAAACTGAGGTTGGGGATGATTATGTCTGGGATCAGGAAAAGGTAGGTGAAGTGAGTGTGAAAGATGTTTATGCGATGCTTATCAAAAATAAGATGGATAATGTACAGGAAGAGAGCATGATTTTGTTTTGGAGAAGATTGTGGGGAATGGAATTGAGCCCGAAAAGGAAGTTTTTAGTATGGAGAATTATTAATAATGCGATTGCAGTGGCAAATAATCTGAGAAAGCGTAACATACCGATTAAAAAAGAATGTGTTCAGTGTAAAAAAGGTGTGAAAACGGAGGAGCATCTATTTAGAGATTGTGAGATAGTTGCTCGAGTATGGTTGGGGTCACAACTGGGTATTAGGGTTCCTGTGGTTCACGGAATAGATATGAGAAATTGGATAGTTAATTTCCTGAAGTTTTTTTGGAAGGAGGACGGAAAAGGAAGTGAGAGAGCATGATCTTTTATTATAACGCTATGGGCAATATGGATTCACAGAAATGATGTTGTTTTCAGGAATTGTAAGCCTAATCCTATGGAAATAATGAACAAAATATTAAGAATTGAAGAAGAGGAGGAGTTTAGAAGGAGGAACATGAAGAGGGATAGGAAGATGGATTGTGATAAAGTAAATGAAGTGTTGGAAGCAGATTTTTTTGAGGAAAAGGAGGATGAATGCAGTTTAATAATTGATGGGGCATGAAAAAAAACAAAAAAAGGGAATCCCTAGAACGGGCATTGGATGGGTAGGTTTTGAAAACAGACAAAGGGGTTTTTAGGAAAGTACTAATATACTTTCCTATTCGGCTACGCAAGCGAAAGGGTATGCATGTCTGCATGGTTTGAAGGAAGTTGTTATAAGGGGGTATAAAGGAGTGATTATTATGACAGATTCATCGATATTGGAGAAGGCTTGGAAGGAAAACTTACCAGGATATGAACTAAGAAGTATAATTCAGGAAATAAAAGAAATTAGTAAAAGCCTAGAATCAATAAATATTGTAAAAGTTAGTAGGGATCAAGTGAAGCAAGCACATGATTTGGCTGTTAGAGCTAGAAAAGAATATGGTTAGTGATGTACTTATCTTTGTGTTTTTATGTTTATTCTTGTCGTCAAAAACAAAAAAATTGGAGAGGAAAGTGACAAATATTTCATTTGTGATTCTATGGATAGCAAGGGAAGTAGTTTTGTTTTTTTCTTTGACGTGAGGAAGGGATGTAGTTGTGGACTGTGGTCTAGTGGAAGACAATATCTTATGCGTGGATAATAAATGTGATGTGTGGATAAAAAAATGTCCAACAATTAGATGCGACTTGCATTTAACACAGTAATTGGAGTACCAGACTACCAAGTTCCCTTATTTACAAGGGATTTCTACTTTATTTATTTATTTTATAAGGTAAGGAGAAACCTTGACAAGTTGGGGGGAATAAAGGGGATCCCAACTTGCCTAGAGTGAGAATCGATCCCAAGACCTCTTGGAACCGGGAGAGAAGCTCTAACCACTAGGCTATTCCTCACTCTCACAAGGGATTTCTACTTGTCTTATTTGATTGTTTGTGAATCTAAGTCATGTAAATTGTTTTTACATATATTAATAACTTAGGATGCATTTACTTCACCTGAATTCTCCCAACCTTATTTTAACTGAGCTTTTTGTATTCTATTCAATGAGCTACTAAAATTTATTTGAACTTATCCGAACTTATTTAAACTTATTAAACCTGAAACTAGTTTTTTTAAGTAAAGAGTATGCACCATTAGTTAAATTTAACTATATTCACATTGGTAATAAGAATTGACATTAAATATTGTGTCAACGATAGAATTACACCTATTGTTGTAGCCTAAAATCTACGGTTCCTCTAACGACACTTGGGGTCATCTGAGCCGTACACGTGTCCTCCCCTGATGAATAGAGAAAAAAGATCTACCCTTTGGGCTAGGCTCTGATTGGTTAAAAGGCTGCTTTTCTGGCCCAAAAGGAAGTCCGAGGCCAGCCCGGTGAGGTGGCTGCATGAGAGTGGTTGATAAACCCTCCCAAATCATGGCCTGCCACGTGTCATGATCTGATTCTTCAGCCAATCAGAAGCCACTATTGTAGGGTAAATTTTAAGGTTAGCTGTCATCTTGCTATCATTATAAATACCCCAGAAATCAGGAGAAAGATCATTCAATGCAAACAGTGCAAAGTTACTCTGTAAAACTACTCTCTCACTTTCTCTCTCTATCTCTACTTTCTCTTACAACTCCTGATATCTGACTTAAGCTTCGGAGGGGGAACCACCACCCAAACCTCCAGGGTGGGTCCCTTTTTGCAGGTTCGGGAGTGAAGCTCAGGCTTGGACTTGGTTGATTCAGACATTTGTTGCACAAGTCTCCAAGGAAGAACATCTAGGAATACTAGTTTACTTGCTAGACAAGAAAGCTCAATCTACAGCTTACTTGTTGGACAAGGAGACAAAACATTTGGCGCCGTCTGTGGGGAGACGCAATGATGATTGATTGTCAATCGTCCAACCTTGCCAGAAACCGAAGTCTTCAGGTTAATGTCGAAGACACAGTAGAACACGAGAGACCTCCTCGAGGAAGGGATAGACCCCCGTCCATCGTCCAAGTTACTGGACCAAGCCAGCAGCCTGTCATTCAAGAGAATCTTGAACGTCCAATGACTGCCGCCCATCTAGAGAATGCCTTGAATGATTTCCAGGCAAAGATGGCTGCTGATCGTCCGAGAATGATCAAGAGCAACATGTCGTTTTTTCCGCTTAACCCCGAGCGCCCGCTAACAATCTAGTTCCTCTCAAGGGGCGTTCCCAAGAAGATCGTCCGGGTCCTAGTCGACCTATTCGTCAGGAACCCTCTAGGAGGATGGCCAAAGGAAAGCAGCCAGAAGGCAGTGAATAGCGGAGGAAGATGGACTGGAATCTGGTGGTTAGGACCCAGGATCAGGCTCGCCCAAGTGGGCATCGAATGGAAACAGATGCCAGAGAATACCTAGAGGCAAAGAGGGCTGCAGCTCTATAACGGTCGGCCACAGGGTCTACCCCGTATTTGAGAGACCCTCCTTTGAGGATGCCACCCGTAAACGGAAGGAAGAAGTCCGGGGACTTCCCTTGTTCGTCCAAGACAAGAGAAGACGATGAGTTCAACCAATGGTCCATAAGCGACCAGTACCAGCAAATACTTCATCCAATCCTGTGTTGAAAGAATATCGCAAAGAGTTCATACCCATTGAGGGACAGTTGGGAGCCCTCCGGATCAATTGGCCTACTCCGTTCTCGGCCAGGATCATGGAGGCGCCCCCCTTCCCAAAGGTAAAACTCCCAACGATAGAGCCTTTTGATGGAACAACTGATCCTGATGATCACTTGTCCGCTTACAAGCATCAGATGTACGTCCACCGGAGTAGATGATGCTACTTGGTGTAAGAATTTCCGGCTACCCTGAAGGGTGTAGCTCAGAAGTGGTTTAACAACCTTCCATCCAATTCAGTCAACAATTTTACTGAACTCAGTTTCTTATTTACTAGTCACTTTGTTGCTAATAAGCAAGAACAAAAAACAAGCATGCACTTGGGAAAGATCGTCCAAGGATCTAAAGAAGCTCTCAGAAGCTTTGTCAAGAGATTCAATCTAGAAGCCCTTCAGATTCAAGATCTTAATGCCGGGGTGGCCTTTGACGCCTTTATCAGAGGACTAAGGCCAGGAAGTTTTAAGTTTGATCTTGTCAAGAAGAAAATCACCACTCTTGCCGAAGCTTTAAAGGAAGCTGAAGCTTTTATACATGCTACTGAAGTATGTGCCGAGGCCAAGCACCCCGACTCTAAGAAGCCTAAAGAGGTTGCCCAACCAAGAAAGGGCAACCTCAAAAAGGCCGACACTTGGGCCATAGCCTCTACCACCACTTCGTCCAGAAGAAGCAAAAAGAAAGCATCGGAGCCTTCTTCATCCAACCCAATTGAATTCAGCAAGGACCAATACTCCATTCTCATGGAGATAAAAGATCAATATGAGCTGAAAGCTCCAGCCGAGATGAAGACTCCTTACAGAAATAGAGCCAAGAGCAAGTATTGTCACTTTCACAAGGACTGCGGCCATGAAACCAATGAATGTAAACACCTTAAGAGGGCTTTGGAAGATCTAGCCCGTAAAGGAAAGATGAACTCATACTTACCCCAAGGAGGAAAGAAGTTTCAGAGGAGAGACAATTGGCAGACTAAGAAGAAGGAGAGTGAGAGCACAGACGAGGATGTTGTTCTCGTAATTTCCGGAGGATTTGCTGCTGGAGGACCAACCAATAGAGGGTGCAAAAAACTACCTTAGGGAGCTTGGCCAAGTCTTGTTGGCTGATCAGGCAAAGGCTGAGCCCTTCCCAAAGGTGGTGGTGAGTGAACAAGATCGGGGCAAGCTGAGGACTCCCCATGATGATCCTTTGGTTGTGGAAATGAAGATAGCAAACCTAAGGGTAAGAAGGATTCTAATTGATACCGGAAGCTCGACGGACATCATTAGTGCTGATTGTTTGTCCAGATTAAAGTTCGATGAAAAGAACTTGGTTCCCGTCCACCATCCCATCATAGGGTTTGGGGGAGGAGTTATCCATCCCATGGGAACAGTCACGTTGCCTGTTCGGGTTGGAGAGAAGGAGGCTTCGTGGACTTTGTTTGTCAAGTTCTTGGTCGTCCGAGATTTGATAGCCTATAACGTCATTCTTGGACGGCCTACGCTGAACCGCGTAAAAGCAGTAATAGTAACCCATTTGATGCTTATGAAGTATGAGTGTGATGATGGCAAAATTGGCTCCTTGTATGGAGACCAGCAGGTGGCTAGGGAATGTTATCTAACTACCCTTAAGCCGTCATCATGGAAAGCATGTGATGAAGTGCAGACGAAGATCAGTGGCAAACAGAAAGCGTCTGAAATTGGGAAAGATAAGACTAAGGTGGCTGGAGAAAGGAAGGCGTCCGAAAATGAAAGGGAGCCTAGGAGGACAATTGAGAGTCCTCAGACGCCCCTCGCTCCCTCAAGGAAAACGTCTGATCATCTCCCAAGCAAGAAAAGGAAGTATGAGCCCGTCAAGGAAGAACCTCCCTCGTCTGAGGAAGTAATGGCCATCATGGGACTAGCACTAGAACGTCCAGAGCCAGTGGAGGTCCCGGAAGATATCTGTTTGGATGAGGCTCGTCCATAAAGAATTTTGAAGATTGGGTCCTCGCTCTCTCCTGAGTTGAGGGGCCTTTTAATCAGCTTGCTGAAAGAATTTCAAGATGTGTTCGCTTATTGTGTTGAAGAAATGCCTGGAATTGACCCAGGAATAGCCGTCCATCGGCTGAATGTTGATCCAAATTTAAAACCTATTCGTCAGAAGAAAAGACATTTAGGACCGGCCAGGAATCAGGCGGTCGACCAGGAAGTTCAGAAGTTGTTGGAGTCGAAATTCATCAAAGAAACCCATTATCCAGAATGGATAGCAAATGTGGTCATGGTGCCAAAGCCTAATGGCACTTGGAGGATGTGTGTGGACTACACCGATCTAAACAAGGCATGTCCCAAGGACAACTTCCCTTTGCCTAAGTTGGATCGTCTAGTCGACTCCACCGCCGGCCACGCTTTATTAAGCTTCATGGACGCTTATTCAGGTTTTCATCAAATCCCTATGTGGTCAGAGGATCAGGACAAAACGTCCTTCATTACTGAGAAAGGCTTGTATGGCTGGCTAAGGATGCCTTTTGGCCTCCGTAATGCCCCGACCACCTTTCAAAGATTGATCAATACAGTCTTTCAGCCACAGTTGGGAAGAAACATGGAAGCCTATATTGATGATATGATAGTCAAGAGCTGGAAATAAGAGAGTCATGTTGGTGATTTGAGAGAGACTTTCGAAACTCTCAGGAAATACAGGTTAAAGCTGAACCCCAGCAAATGTGTCTTTGGAGTTTTGTCAGGGAAGTTCTTAGGTTTCTTGGTAGATCAGAGGGGAATAGAAGCCAACCCAGAGAAGATCCAAGCCATTTTAGACATGAAGTTTCCGTCAAAGATAAAGGAAGTCCAGCGATTGACGGGTTGCTTGGCTGCCCTTGGGCGTTTCTTGTCCAAGTCAGGTGACAAATGCCATCACTTCTTCGCCACGATAAAGAAAAAGGCCAAGTTTGAATGGACAGCAGAGGCAGAGCAAGCCCTTCAGCAGGTCAAAGATCACCTTCGGCAGTTGCCTAGGTTGGTCAGTCCAGCTGAGGGGGAGAAACTGTTTGTATACCTGGCTGTGTCCACTCAGGCTGTGAGTGCCGTCCTGTTGGCTGAAAGAGAGTCCGTCCAAGTCCCCATATACTTTGTGAGCCATGTGCTCAAGGATGCGGAAAATAGGTATACTCCAGTTGAGAAGTTTGGATTGGCCCTCGTCATGGCGAGCAGAAAGTTAAGGCCCTATTTCTTAGCGCACAGTATACTCGTCTACACTGATCAACCCTTGAAGCAAGTTCTGCAGAAGATGGAAGCCGCCGGACGAATGCTAAAATGGGCTGTTGAGCTTAACATGTTCGATATATCATTTGAACCAAGGAAAGCCATTAAGGGGCAAGCCTTGGCAGATTTTATAGTTGAGCTCACTCGGCCAGCCGTTGAGCCAATCTCTGATCCAGCTGAAGGAAGGAAGCATTGGACGCTCATGGTTGATGGGTCGTCAACAGTTAATGGATGCGGGGCAGGAATCATTTGTCAATCTCCGGAAGGAGACAAATTTGAATATGCGCTAAGATTCCAATTCCAAGCGTCCAATAACGAAGCTGAATATGAAGCACTTCTGGCTGGAATCAAAATGTGTAAAGCGGCAGGAGCCCTGGAAATTGAGGCCAAATCAGACTCCCTCTTGGTTGTCATTCAAGTCAACGGAGATTTTGAATGTAAAGAAGCATCGATGAGCAAATATATGCGTCTGATTAGAGATGAGGTGGAGCCTTTGAAACGATTTGTTCTCGACCAAGTGCCAAGGTCAGAAAATCATCAAGCGATGCTCTCTCAAAATTGGCCGGCTCGAGGTGAAGGTGATGCGCAAGAACGTTTTTGGGAAGTAAAACCCAAAAAGAGTATTGACCAAGAGCAAATCATGTTCCTTAGCCGAGGAGCAAGTATGGATGGAGCCCATAATAGAATACAAGAAAACGGGGGACACCGCCATCGGATCCTGTGGAGGCCAATTATGTGAAGGCTCGAGACAAGTGGTTTGAATTATGGGATGAGACCCTTTACAAGAAGTCATTCAACCGCCCCCTCCTCAAGTGCATCACCAGAGAAGATGGTCTAGAGGTTCTGAAGGAACTCCATGAAGGAGCTTGTGCATCTCACATTGGGGGAAGAGCATTGGGTGAAAAGGCTTTAAGGACGGGGTACTACTGGCGGACCTTAAAGGAGGATGCCCTCGTCTATGCAAAGAAGTGTGATAGTTGTCAGAAACATGGGAACCTGCATCAGAAGCCGTCCAACTATCTAACTCCTATCTTGTTTCCTCTGCCTTTTGCCAAATGGGGCATGGATATTCTAGGACCTTTCCCCATGGCCGCGGGGCAAAAGAAGTTTGTGATTGTTGCAGTGGACTATTTCACTAAATGGATGGAAGCTGAAGCCATGCGAGGAATAACTACAAACGATGTCAAGAACTTCATTTGGAAGAGTATTATAACTCGTTTTGGCATGCCACAATCCATCGTCTTTGATAATGGCCCTCAGTTTGAAACACCTAAACTGAGAGATTGGTTGGCAGAACGAGAAATCAAGGCTCACTTTGCTGCTGTTGCCCACCCACATGCCAATGGGCAAGTGGAGTCCTTCAACAAGATTCTATCTAATGGAATCAAAAGGAAGTTGGATAATGCCAAAGGACAATGGGTTGAAGAACTGCAACTAGTGTTATGGTCCATCAGAACAACTGCCAAAAATTCTACAGGGGAGACACCCTTCATGTTAATTTATGGCACTGAAGCCGTCTTGCCCATTGAGATTGAAGAACCCACCCTACGAGTTATGTTTTACACAGAAGATGCCAACTGGGCTGCATTGCGCACGGCTTTGGATCAAGTCCCAGAAGTCCGGGGCAATGCCTTGCTAAGAATGCAATTGTACAAGTTGCGCATGGCTCGGGAATTTAACAAGAGAGTCGCAAGACGACAACTCAAGGTGGGAGATCTTGTTCTTAGGAAGATGGAGGCTGTTGGACGAGCCAAGGAGATGGGAAAGCTAACTCCAAATTGGGAAGGACCTTATCTGAATATAGAAGAGCTGCGCAGTGGCTCCTTTCGTCTCCAAGATCTGGATGGACGGATTATACAGCGCACTTGGAACTCAGATAATCTGAAGAAGTACCACGTTTAACTCCATCATCGTCAGGAATCTAGCGGAAAGTTGTAGTCAGTCCAAACTGCCACGACACAGACAAGAAAAAAGAATTGTATAAATGTATCTTGGCACTTAGTCAAGCAAAATTCATATAATACAATTCCTACTATCTTATCGTCTATTTTCTCATGATTATTTTCACCAAGTTGGCTCACTTTGGGGCATTAAATCAGTTACTAGTCTAAAAGTGACAATAACTTGGAACAAAAAATACTCATTTCTATGCCGAACATCACTCCCTCGAAGAGACCGGCCAAAAGTATAACGACCTAAAGGTTGATAACATACATTGGCAATCAATTTGACAAAATCTCTAGTAAGAGAAACGTCGAAGTCTCTTAGAGAAAGCTGACCAAAAATAAGCCCTTGGTAAAGGATACTTATTTTCAAATATACGGGCAGCTAAGTAGTAAAGACCCTAGTAAGGGATCGCTACCTTCAGACGAGTGTTGCTTCCTCAAGGAAGGCGGCTAGGAAATTCTTAGACCATGTCTCTAAAGCTCGTCCTTAGCAAATTCAGCCGGCTTGGCCAAGCATGGCCGCTCTCCTTCTTGGACTATGGCTCGTCCATCATTTATGGTGGAGCTTAGCCCACGAAGGGGGGGATGAGACAAGCCTATAGGACGAGCTAAGGAGAGAAGGTCGTCTAAAACCAGGACAAACTTGAAATGCCTCTGTAATATTTAGATACTGCAGGATGAGTGTTACCAATTAGAGTTCCAGGACGATCCTCTATAAGCACTTGGGCACTTGTTGAGAGATTTACTATCGTCCAAGGGCAAGGATCAGAAATGGCATGCGCAGTTCAATTAAATATCGTAGACCGTCCAAAAAGTTCAGGACGAGTCCAAAAAAGATTTTCGGTCGTCCAAAGGCAAGCACGTTGTTATTTCCTTAAACATTTGTGAGGATCGTCCAACATTCAGGACGAAGCTCATTCAATACTTAGAAAGATAAAAGACAAGAAATTGGCAAAAAAAAAAAAAAAAAAAAAAAAAAAAAAAAAAAAAAAAAAAAAAAAAATATATATATATATATATATATATATATATATATATATATATATATATATATATATATATATATATATATATATATATATATATATATATATATAATTTACCAGTGTCTCAGCCCTCTTTTCGGCACTGCTTTTGGCATCCAAGCTTTGGACGAGAATTACCCAAAGAAGGAAAACGTCCTAGCATGGACGTTCACCTTTGGGACATTCTCGTCTGAGATTCTTAATATCTTTGGACGAGTACTATTCGGACTCGTCCAAGTAATCGTAACTTTCTCTGGACGAGGATAACCCGAAGAAGGAAAGCGTCCATGCTAGGACGACCACCTTCATGGGGTCCCACTCGTCTGAGATTTATAAAGTCTTTGGACGAGTACCATTCGGACTCGTCCAAGTAATCGTAACTTTCTCTGGACGAGGATAGTCCGAAGAAGGAAAGCGTCATACTAGGACGGCCACCTTCTTGGGGCCATACTCGTCTGAGAGGTTTTGTAGTCTTCGGACGAGTACCATTTTGGACTCGTCCAAGTTATAGTTCCTTTCCCTGGACGAGGATAGCCCGAGGAAGGAAAGCGTCCATGCTAGGATGGCCACCTTCTTGGGGCCATACTCGTCTGAGAGGTTTTGAGTTCTGAAGCTGGATGAAAAGTTGATTTCCTATCCTTGGATGGGGTCAAGTTAGTCCGTCTAATTTTGGGACGGCTTCCTTCTTTGCATCAACTTCGTCTGTATTCAGAATTTTGTTCGGACGAGGTTCCCTTAGGAGAGGTGTTCATTTTAAGACGCCTTCCTTCTTTGGGTGATTTTCGTCTGAAGCTTTGCAATTTGATTTAGATTTTGATCTGTGGACGTCCGTCATTTTAACTTGATTGTTTGTTTGCAGAAAAATGCTCCTACAAATAAACTCCCTCCTGGGAAGTCATCTTCGTCCAAGAAGAGGCCTACAACGGCCACGGACCAGCCTCAAGCCAAAAAGCCTAAGGGCTTTGTAAGAAAGAAGACAGAGAAAGCTACTCCGAGTGGGGGAGTAGAAGGGAAGGCCATGCTTCCCCCTAAAGATAAAGCTTTTAAGGATGGGCCTTCTGCTGCCGCTCCGAGTGGAGGAGTGGGAGAAAATTCTGACCTTGCTGGTCAGTTGGACGTTTTGCCTTCTGACTCGGCCAAAGTCAGACCAGACTCGGCCGAAGTCAGACCAGAGTCAGCCTTGGCTTTGGTGGTGCGGAGACGGCTGTCAAGAACTATCCGGGCTTCAGCGGCTCGGTAGCGAAGCTGGTCTCCCAGATGCCCCTTGCTGTACGGACGACATCCATCTTGTCTGGTGAGTCGTTTTACTCAAATAGAGTTAGGACGATGCGGGTCGGCGGACAGTCTATGAGTCCGTCCAATAGACAAGCCATCGTCTTTCCCATCCAGATAACTGACTCTCTCCCTCTTTCAGATAAGGGCAAAGGCCCAGCTCTACCCTCAGCTCCTCCCACCTTAGATTCGGACGAGGAGTCTTCTCCTGCTTTTGCCAAAATGTCAAAGGCAGAAAAGGATCGGCTTAAACAGGAGCTCTTCAAATGCTACCATGAATCCTACATCAAAGGATTAAGGGGAGCGTCTGCCGGGCATGTTGGCTATATGTCCCAGCTTGCTGCTGAGGTATAATTTTCTGATGGTTTTGTTTTATACTCGTAAAATTAGTGCTTGTCTCTCGTCTAATGACTCGTTTTATTTTCATTGCTCCAGCTTTTTGCTCGCAGCATGCTTACTGAAGATTGGGCCAGAGAGCTGAGAAAGGAGAATAAGCAGCTCGTCCACCTGGCGACAACGGCAGGCGACAAGGCCATCCATGACATTGAGATGGCCAACACCCTTCATCGTCAATCTCTGGAGGCTTTGGAGAAGAGATCAGCCCTCCTTGAATCAGAAAACAAGAATTATCTTGTTACCATCAACGATCTGTACAAGGAGCTGGATCGTCTGAAGATGATTATTAATGTTGTCTCGCGTCGATCCGAAGGGTGAGAGAGATGTGGCTCTCCTTGCCGCCGTTGAACTGAGACGGGAGAACATTCTCCTAAGGGCGAAGACTGCTCGTCTGGAAAGGGAGGCAGCCCAGGCTTTTGACGATGCCAAGGAAGGATTGGCTCAATTCATTGAAACGTCTAAGGGTTGGGCCATCAAAGCCTTTGAGATGCTGGCTGAGGAAGCTGAGGTCCCCAGCTTCGTTCGTCGTCTGGAGTATCAACAAAGCGCCCATCAGGCTATGGTATGTGCCGAGGAACCTCCTGAGTATCTTGACTCCGACGACGAAGCTGCAGCTGGGGAGGAGAACCCTGAAGACGACCAAGAAACTCGTGCTGAAGATGATACCTAGCTTATAGCGATCTACAAGGCGTTCCTCGAGTTGGGGTTTCGGTTTCCTCTCTTTGTCAGCTGATGCCTAACAGCGTTGGCTCGATGGTGGGGTTTTTGGCTATATGCGACATGATGAGAGTGGAGCCATCCTTGGTCCTGTGGAGAAATTTGATGAAACTGGTGGTGATGTCCCCGGGTTCCCATGGGGAAGGATGGTATAGTTTTCAGGCCCGTCTTCGATATAAGATAGTAGGGACGATGCCGTCGAATCAACAACTATTTCGGACGGAGTTCTTGTTTGTATACCGGTCCGAGCAATGGGACTTCCCTGTGGTACCCCATCTCGAGGGCCCTAATATGACCCTGAACCGATCGGTGCCCCAGATGTCGGAGGAGAAGGGGGTAGTGGCCATTTACTGCCAGACCATCACCAAGGTGGTGAATAGTGATAAAAAGACGTTCCCTCAGCACTGGACCCCCAGCTCGATGGATCTTAGCGACGAGCATTTCTTGTCGGTGACGGGGCTGAGTCCTGCTTACCCCAAGGGTAGGGCCTTTGTTGACGGGTCTTGAGGTGCATTCTGCGATGAAGTCTGCTAGTGCTTGAGCTTTGATGGCTCGACGGGGCTCAAACTCTATGCCAAAATCTGACAACTGATTAGACCAATCCGTCACCCTGCTGGATTGGTTCTTACCCTTGATTACCTTTCGCAGGGGCTGGCTGGTCAGTACTTTAATGGGGTGTGCTTGAAAGTAAGGCTTGAGTTTGCGAGTGGCAATGACCAATGCGAAGATCATCTTCTCGATTGGGGGGTATTTTGCTTCTGTGCCTCGAAAGGCGTGGCTTATGAAATAAACCGGATGTTGATTTTTCTCTCGCTCAGCAACGAGGACGGTACTAAGGGCATTATTCGACACAGCCAGATAAACGAAAAGTGTTTCTCCTGGTAAAGGAGGGACAAGTTTAGGAAGGCTGGCCAAATGTCCCTTTAATCGATCAAATGCTTCTTCGGCTGCTTCATCCCAGTCGAAGGTTGACTGTTTTAATGTTCTGAAAAAGTACAAGCTCTTGTCAGCTGACCTTGAGAGGAAACTACCTAGGGCTGCCATGCAGCCGGTTAGGTGTTGGACTTCCTTGACTGTTCAAAGGCTTTTCATCTCGATGCTGGCCTGGACCTTATCTGGGTTGGCTTCTATACCCCTGTCGTCTACCAGAAAGCCAAGGCATTTCCCTCCATGTTATAGGCGCGTAAGGTGGACAAGGTTTCCCTTAGATCAGAGACATGGTCCTCTTCTTGCTTGCTCTTGACGATCATATCGTCGACATACACTTCTACATTTCCCCCTATCTGATTTTCGAACATCTTGTTGACAAAGCGCTGGTAAGTGGCCCCGGCGTTCTTGAGGCCGAATGGCATGACCTTGTAGCAGTATACTCCTGAGTTGGTAGTGAACGCTGTGTGGACCTGGTCCTCCTCAACCATGGGGATTTGGTGATATCCTGCATTGGCGTCCATGAAGCTGAAGAGGGCGTGTCCGGCCGTTGAGTCGACCAGTCTGTCTATTTTGGGGAGGGGAAAGTCATCCTTCGGACAGGCCTTGTTCAGGTCCGTGAAGTCGACACACATCCTCCATGTCCCAGATGACTTGCGGACCAGCACCACATTAGCCAGCCATTCAGTGTATTGGCATTCTCTTATAAACCTGCTGCCAACAACTTTTTTACTTCCTCAGCTGCTGCCTTGCTTCTCTCGACATCCTGGTGTCTCAGCTTTTGCTTTATTGGTCAGTGTCCCTCTTTGATGTTGAGACGATGGACCATGATTCGAGGGTCAATACCCGGCATTTCGTCGACAGTGTATGCAAATACATCTTGGAATTCCCGGATGACTCCGATGATTTGTGCTCTTACGTCATCGGGGACTTGTTTGCCGATTCTTATCATTCTTCCTTTCTCCTTGTCAATACAAACTTCTTCATCTCCATCCACCGGACAAGGACTCTCGTACCACTTAGGATTTTCGGTAACGTAGAGCCCCATCACGGGGAGAGGTTCTTCTGGCTCGGGCTGTTTTCTCTTCCTGGTTACTTCTTCGCTTTGGTTCTTTATGCTGTTAAAATAGCATTCTCGGGCATACTTCTGATCTCCGAACAGTTGAGCGACCTTTCCGTCGTCGGCCTCAAACTGTAGCAACAACTGGTTGGTAGAGATGGCGGCTTTGACTTTGTTGAGGGTGGGACGTCCAATGATGACGTTGTATGGGAGATCAACATCGACGGCTAGAAAGTCGACGAGGATGCTCCTTCCTCGACCCTTCTCTCCCATCCGAGTTGGGAGCTTGACTGATCCCAAAGGATGAACGGATTGTCCTTCGAAGCCTACCAGAGGTTGGTTGATGGGCGAAAGATCGGCCTCATGATACCACAGTCCATTGTTATGATGTCCGCGGAACTCCCATTGTCGATGAGCACTCGACTTACTCTAAGATTTACAATCTTCATCTCGACGACCAAGGGGTCGTCATGAGGGGTCTGTATAGGTCGATGGCTATCTTTGAAGGTCATGGTGGGGCAGGCTGCTGTTCTTATCATGTCTGATGTCAAGTGTTTCAGGGTGTAAAGGTGTTTCTTTCGAGAGCGGCTGGTTAGGCCACCCGAAGCGTACCCCCCAGCAATCGCAGTCGGGGGGGTGCAGACAGTCTGGTCGGGGTCAGGGATATACAAAGCATACAGATGGTTTATCCAGTATACCCCCTCGAGATATCGGAGGTTGTCCATCAAAAACTTCATGAAAGGCCCGCGAACGTAAATATGGGCGATCTCCTTTACCTTGGGCAGCTGCTCCTCGCCACTAGTACTCGGCTCGGAAGATGAGTCCTCGCTTCCCCTCTCCATGACGTAAACAACCTGATTATCGAGAAGAGGATCTAAGTAACTCCTGATAGCCCGGGGTCGGGCAATGGTCACAACATGAGGGGGATTATTCAACTCCTCCGATCCCCCTCGACAGACATTATTGACTCCTCGTTGCTCAAGCACGGAATGCCATCGAGTATACGGGGAGAGTCGGGACATCCTTGGGCCACGGACACCACGAGTACCCCATTTATTAACACTCCCTCGAACAATGGCTCGAGGGGCGACGGAGGGGTCTCCGAGCTAGGCAAAGAATCCCCGTTATTTATCAAAGGGGAACTCGACCTGGACGGGTCCATTTATTGATTAAAGAAACGAAAAAGAAAAGATCGTACCTTGGGCCGAAGGCTCTCGAGATCTACTACCCTCCGTGAGACGCTCGTCGATCAACCCTTTGCTCTCGAAACAAAGAACTTTCAACCTCTGACAGACTCTTGGAGAATAAGAAGAAGAGAATGGAACAAATGACACGGTGCCCCCCTCTATTTATAAGCAACACCGTGCGAAACGGTTGGTATTTCGCGGGCCTCGAAGAATTCTGAGAGCAACAGACCTTACGTTGGGCCTTAAGTAAAGCCCAACAGTCACCAAACCAGTCCATCCCAGCTCGCTTGGTTATACCAGAAGTAGGGGTGTTCGCAGTTTAGGTTGGTGCGGTATGGGATGTAACCCAACCTAAACCGCAAATATACGGTTTGACATTTTCCCAACCCAAACCGCACCGCACTTTTGCCCAAACCAACAAAAACTGAACCGCGCAAAACGGTTTGGTGCGGTTTGGTTTGCGGTTTAACCATTTTTTCCTCCGCGACATTAATTTTGTAATCTAAGAGTAAAAAAAATTTTTGTTAACAAATATAAAGAGTCCAAATAAATATGAAGTTGACTTCATAATTAAACATAAATAATAATTTATCAAAAGTGTCCACGTTCTTTACCTCAAACTTCTTTTTTCAGTGGTATACTTGTATGCCACCTTGTCAAGTGTAATTAAAAAAAATCAAAATAGATAAATGTTTTTAAGAAAAAAATCATATAAAATTGCGGTTTACGGTGCGGTTTCGGTTTACAAAAATTAAAACCCAACCCAAACCACAAACCGCGGTTTGCTTGAAATCATAACCCAAACCGCAATTTTGAAATTGCAAACCAACCCAAACCGCGAAAAAACGGTTTGGGTTGCGGTTTGGTGTGGTCCAGACCGCACTCTGAACAGCCCTAACCAGAAGTAGCTAGGTTGACTGAATTTCAGCTGAGTTCAAGACCTACACTTACGCACTTCACCCAGATCGAGTAAAGGATACTCCAAGTCACCCCAACCACTGGAGTCAGCGCCCGTCAAGTGCTACGGCGCCAGGACACCACTCGAGGTACATGAGGCTCATTAGCCCCTGAGACACCTCGAGCGAAGGTCCAAGATGCTCCTCGAGATGCATGGGGCTCATTAGCCCCAGAGACATCTCGAGTGAGTTCCCAGACGCCCCTCGAGATACATCGAGCTCATTAACCTTGAGACATCTCGAGCGAGGTCCACGACGCCCCTCGAGATACATCGGGCTCATTAGCCCCTGAGGCATCTCGAGCGAGGTCCAAGACCCCCCCCCTCGAGACACATGGGGCTCATTAGCCCCTGAGACATCTCGAGCGAGGTCCAAGACGCCCCTCGAGATACATGGGAGTCATTAGCCCCTGAGACATCTCGAGCGAGGTCCCAGACGCCCCTCGAGATACATCGAGCTCATTAACCCCTGAGGCGTCTCGAGCGAGGTCCAAGACGCCCCTCTAGATACATCGAGCTCATTAACCATGAGACATCTTGAGCGAGGTCCAAGACGCCCCTCGAGATATGATACGCTCAAGTTATACGGTGTTTATATTATATTTTGGGTGCTTTTTGCTAAGGGTCTTGATCATAATTGTTAACGTTTGCGTTTTATTTAGCTCTTAGCGGAAGTTCGGAATTTTGTATATTAATCATAGTTAAAGTTGTAAGTTCCGAGCTCCTAGAAGCATTAGTGTTTGGAACGACTCAACATCGTTATACTTGCCAAGCGTCGCCACATGTTCCAATCAAGCATCGCCGCAAGCCGTAGCCGAGCATAGCACCTAGCCCATCACAGCCGCACCAAGCTCTCGCGAGCATCGCATGCCCAGCAGCCTCGCCCAAGCAGCACCGCAAGCCCAGCGCTCGAAGCATCGTCGCCCAGCAGGTCACACCTCGCGAGCCAGGTCGCACCTCGCGACCTGCTTGCTCGCGACTCGCGAGATCCTTCGCACCTCGCGACCTGCTTGCTCGCGACTCGCGAGATCCTTCGCACCTCGCGACCTGCTTTGCTCATCCAAATGTGCGGAAGGCAGAGTACTCTTCGCACCTCGCGAGTTCCTTCGCACCTCGCGACCCCTAGGTCGGTGTAATTGTCGGCTGATTTTTGAGCTTTAGTATAAATACTAAACTCTATTTTTGGACCTAGGGGGGCAGCAGCCAAAAGGAGAGGGAGTCTCCAAAACTCCACTCCTCTCTTGTTGTCTTCTCTTTTTAGTTTTTATTTTCTAGTTTAATTTTTGTAGATTTCAATTATGGGATTGGCTTATGCTATGCCGATTGTAGCTTGAACCGTTCTTGAACGAGATTAATATGGAGCTTTAAGCATTATTGTGAGATCTTTCCTCTCTATTTAGTTTCTTTGATTATGGTTTAATTTCTATGATTGCTTTCTATGGTTTTTGCATAATTATGCTAGGAACGTTACTAGTTTGATTGTGTAATTAATCTAATGCTAGATTTAAGAATAGAATCGGATTGTTTTATTCTTTTATCAATTGGTAGCAAACTAGGGAGTAACTTAGATGCAGATCGTCTTGGTTATTTCTTGGGGAAATTGAATTAACTGTTGAATGTTTATCGCTTGTATGACGTTAGCGTGTCCGTTGGTTCTCTCGTGTTTATTCTTCGCTATTGGATTGAACTTAGACGCTATCGGACTAGGTTATCCTTTGGTTAGGGTTTTATAGTCACGCTGATCGTTCTATTCAACTAAGAATAAGGAGAACACGAGATTAATTCTCAACAATAGATAATTATGGAAATAATTAGAGTTGAGGTTCAATGATCGATAATGAATTGAAGTGGATGTTAATCGGATTCAAGATCTTTCCATATTGATTTCTCATTTTGTTTATATGCTAGTTAGTTTTAGTTTGTTCGTAAATCTACTTGAAACCCCCTTTTGTAATTAGGTTTCTCGGCCCTTAGCTTAATCTAGGTTTTGAATCACGCTAAGTATTAAACTCGTCCCTGTTTCCCTGTGGATACGACCCCCTACTTCCATTATACTAGCTTAGTGTAAAAAAAAGTAGGAGAAATTTTATCTTTGGCCGGGTGCGGTGCACAACGACACATCCGCGCACGCCAAATTTTGGCGCCGTTGCCGGGGAAACGGTGTTACTTGTTTGTATTTAGCGTGATTTTTGGATGGTATTGCTTGTGCTCTTTGTTTTTGGTTGGCCACTCATATAAAGAATTCCCTTTTTGTTTTAGTTTCTAGTTTTCATCTTCCATTGAGCTCTATGTATTTCACTTTTGTATTTTGGACAAGAAGCATGGAACTTATTGCTTAAACTCTCTTGGGAATGGTTGATTGAAGCTTTTGACGGTTTATTGTAAGATTTACTCTATATCTTGGTTATTGTCTAGCTTTAAATATTTATATTAATGGTCATGACTTGGATTAGCTAGGAGTACTACTAGTTGATGTTTGTTGTTGACTTAATGCTAGGTTTTGGATATAATCTGATGTTATATGCTCAACCATGTTGTAGTAAGCTAGGTATTAACGATGCATTGCAAGAGTCCTTCTCAATCAATTTTGCAGGTACTTGAAGTGGAGATTGACATGGAACCACCATTGTCACACATGGAGCACAACCCAATGATTAAGCTTAAGGTACTAAGTCGAGCTCACGACTTTAAACAACAGCGCTTCTCGGGAGGCAACCCGAGACCCCTTTATTTTCTTTCTTTTCCTTTATTTTTCATCAAATTTCCACCACCACAACAAATTTTCTTTCACCCACCGCCCACCCACTAAAAAGATCCACAACCAATCTTAATCCACTTGGAACCAAAATCCACAAAAGAAAACCCGTTGGGAGGAGTTCAATAGCTAGGAGTTGGTACAACTAGAGGGTTGAGATTGTTAATGTATCTTTTCGATCTCTTAAGTTAGGTGCAAATCTCAAAAATTTAAAATTTTGAATTTGTCATTTGTTTGAGTGATTCGAGTTGTGAGTTGAGTTATGAGATTTGAGTTGGTGTTGTTAAGAAATTTGAGTTTGACGGATTGCTTTTCATGAGTTTTGAGCATTCGATCTTCGATTTACCCGATTTTCGATTCCCCCCCCATTTTCAGTTTACTTTTTCTTTTAATTGTCGACACATTGAGGACAATGTGTAGTTTAAGTAGGGGGGAGGGTATTCTCATTCTCATGTATCTATGTTGTATTTATTACTTTCAATTTGAAAAAAAATGAAAAAAAAAGAATATTAAAAAAAAAAAGTGATGAAAAGAATCCCGCTGAGTTGAAAACCCGTAAGGGCGGGCGACTCGGGCAAAATTGGGGGCTCGGATAGGTCGAAAACCCGAAAGGGCGGCCTATGCAAAAAAAAAAGAGCTAGTTGAGCGGGTGAGTTTTGTGAGCCGGAAAAAGAAGAGAGATGAAAAAAAAAAAGTGAGAAGCTAGGATGAAAACCCGAAAAGGCTCCTAGGCAAAATGAGAGATGAAAGAGAGAATTTTGTATTTTGAAAACTCATTTGCCGGAGTTGGTGTCATAAGGTGGAAAGCGTTATCGGGTAAGGTTGGTGAATTCATCCTTGATTTTGTGAAGATTTATTTTGGCTTTCACATTCTTTTGGTTGATTGTTTGTTTTTGGGAGTAAGCATGGAATTTATCCCTTTTTGTCTTTGTTCCATGGCTTGCTATTTTAAGTTAGTTGTTGTAGTAGTAGGTCATCTTTTGAGGTTTGGGAGAGCTGATAGTTTAGTGTGTCGTAAGCTGGCATTTAGATTCTTGTTGGTGTTGTTGGTTAAACTTATTGGTGTTGCTGGTTATTATTGTTGTCGCGTCTTTATATATTTCAGGTGACCTTGAATCTAAGTGTGGGGGAATCATCGTCCCTTACGTTTAGGTTTTGAGCGGATGTTGTTAAGATGTGATGATGATGATATAGTTGATGGAGAGTGTAGGTTGGTGTCGATGGCTTGGGTGATGATTTATTTGGTGATTCTCATTTTTGAGTTTACTCGAGGTCGAGTAAAGTTCAAGTGTGGGGGTATTTGATACGCTCAAGTTATACGGTGTTTATATTATATTTTGGGTGCTTTTTGCTAAGGGTCTTGATCATAATTGTTAACGTTTGCGTTTTATTTAGCTCTTAGCGGAAGTTCGGAATTTTGTATATTAATCATAGTTAAAGTTGTAAGTTCCGAGCTCCTAGAAGCATTAGTGTTTGGAACGACTCAACATCGTTATACTTGCCAAGCGTCGCCACATGTTCCAATCAAGCATCGCCGCAAGCCGTAGCCGAGCATAGCACCTAGCCCATCACGGCCCGCACCAAGCTCTCGCGAGCATCGCATGCCCAAAGCATCCTCGCCCAAGCAAAGACCGCAAGCCTGGGCCGCTCGAAGCATCGTCGCCCAGCAGGTCGCACCTCGCGAGCCAGGTCGCACCTCGCGACCTGCTTGCTCGCGACTCGCGAGATCCTTCGCACCTCGCGACCTACTTTGCCCAGCCAAATGTGCGGAAGGCAGAGTACTCTTCGCACCTCGCGAGTTCCTTCGCACCTCGCGACCCCTAGGTCGGTGTAATTGTCGGCTGATTTTTGAGCTTTAGTATAAATACTAAACTCTATTTTTGGACCTAGGGGGGCAGCAGCCACAAGGAGAGGGAGTCTCCAAAACTCCACTCCTCTCTTGTTGTCTTCTCTTTTTAGTTTTTATTTTCTAGTTTAGTTTCTGTAGATTTCAATTATGGGATTGGCTTATGCTATGCCGATTGTAGCTTGAACCGTTCTTGAACGAGATTAATATGGAGCTTCAAGCATTATTGTGAGATCTTTCCTCTCTATTTAGTTTCTTTGATTATGGTTTAATTTCTATGATTGCTTTCTATGGTTTTTGCATAATTATGCTAGGAACGTTACTAGTTTGATTGTGTAATTAATCTAATGCTAGATTTAAGAATAGAATCGGATTGTTTTATTCTTTTATCAATTGGTAGCAAACTAGGGAGTAACTTAGATGCAGATCGTCTTGGTTATTTCTTGGGGAAATTGAATTAACTGTTGAATGTTTATCGCTTGTATGACGTTAGCGTGTCCGTTGGTTCTCTCGTGTTTATTGCTGCTATTGGATTGAACTTAGACGCTATCGGACTAGGTTATCCTTTGGTTAGGGTTTTATAGTCACGCTGATCGTGCTATTCAACTAAGAATAAGGAGAACACGAGATTAATTCTCAACAATAGATAATTATGGAAATAATTAGAGTTGCGGTTCAATGATCGATAATGAATTGAAGTGGATGTTAATCGGATTCAAGATCTTTCCATATTGATTTCTCATTTTGTTTATATGCTAGTTAGTTTTAGTTTGTTCGTAAATCAACTTGAAACCCCCCTTTGTAATTAGGTTTCTCGGCCCTTAGCTTAATCTAGGTTTTGAATCACGCTAAGTATTAAACTCGTCCCTGTTTCCCTGTGGATACGACCCCTACTTCCATTATACTAGCTTAGTGTAAAAGAGAGTAGGAGAAATTTTATCTTTGACCGGGTGCGGTGCACAACGACACATCCGCGCACGCTAAGATACATCGGGCTCATTAGTCCCTGAGGCATCTCGTGCGAGGTCCAAGACGCCCCTCGAGCCAAATTGGGCTCATTTGCCCCTGAGACGTCTCGAGTGAGGCTCAAGATGCCCCTCAAGATACATGAGGCTCATTAGCCCCTGAGACATCTCGAGCGAGGTCCAAGACGCCCCTCGAGATACATGGGGCTCATTAGCCCCTGAGACGTCTCGAGTGAGGCCCAAGACGCCCCTCGTGATACATGGGGCTCATTAGCCCCTTAGACGTCTCGAGTGAGGCTCAAGACGCCCCTCAAGATACATGTGGCTCATTAGCCCCTGAGACATGTCGAGCAAGGTCCAAGACACCCCTTAAGATACATGAGGCTCATTAGCCCCTGAGACGTCTTGAGTGAGGCCCAAGACGCCCGTCGAGATATATGGGGCTCATTAGCCTCTGAGACATCTCGAGCGAGGTCCAAGACGCCCCTCGAGTTTCATGGGGCTCATTAGCCGCTGAGACATCTCGAGCGAGGTCCAAGAAGTCCCTCGAGATACGTGGGGCTTGATTGACCCTTGAAAATGGGCAAAACCCAGATTAAGAAAAGATCCAGCATTCCGCAAAACACGTGATCTTAGAGGAGTCTTCCTTCACATATTTCGCGTGGGGCTAATGTTTGGGCCCAATAAATCACTGGGCCCCCAATCCATGGTGTAATTACCAGATTGCCCTCCTGTGCTCAAAGAGCCGCCAAGGCTAAAGGACCTGGCCCAGTCCAGACCTTGATCTATCCTGACCAGCACTTTTCACACATTTCAACGCCTATAAATAGGGAACAATTCCCCATTAATTGAGGTAATGAATTCTAGACCAACTACTCAATACTAACCGCTAAGTATTATAACTGACTTGTGCGTCGAAGGGGCGATCCCGGAAACACCCCCGGGGTAGTCTAACTCTCGTTTTTGCAGGCCTCGCAGCACTCTTTGAGCATATGGTCGCCTTCAATGGTCCTCGACCATCAGTCTTGACTAACCCCCCATCTCACAAGTTTTTCACCCGAAACACCTACAATCCATCAATCTCATACCAAACTTATTTGTGAGTGTCCCACATCTTATATACGCTTATATAGATAAATCTGAACTTAATAAACCTTATCTAAGCTTAGTGTTTTCTTATACAATAATTATTAGAATATGCAGTTAGATAATTTTCCAAACCTACATTATCCTCACAAGCCCATTCCATCTCAGTATAACTCAACACTATCCCCACACATCTCACACCTACCTATTCGTTCATTATCTTCGCCTTCCTTTATTTCCCGTTGAATCTCAAACTAAAGCAGATAATTTTAAAAAATAATCTAACAGTCTTACAGATTAAACTAATCACCAAATTGAGTAAACTAGTCACTAAATGGATTAAAGAATGTGTTTACCGAATGGATTAAACTGGTCATTAAATAGATTAAATTGGTCACTGAAAGATTAAATTGGTCAGTATATTTAGAAAGGTGGTTCATTCTCTTCTTACTATTGTATTTGTGCCATTACCTAGTTTTAAATTAAAAGTAGGCGGTCTCTTACAATACTAACGGTTTCTTATAAGGATTGATGATGCGGATCCAAAGGCATCAGTCCAAGATGAGCCAATCTCACTTTTGATGGAACACATGGGCTTCACTTTGATGGCTAGCAAGAATGCATTTGTGTCATGTGTCACTTGGCTCGAGGAAGAATCTGATCAGCATTTTAAATTGGTGTCATTGTTAGTTTAAAATGTTAGTTAGTTAGTTAAGTTGTTTTTAGTTCAATAATGTCCGAAAATCAATAATTGATTTCGGTGGTTAAGTGTTTAGTTGTCATGGATGTATTTTAGGAAAGTTACCTTAAGTTGGAAGCTTGGAGTGGCGTGCAAGGGAGCTATCCTTGTGGCGTGTCCAGAAGATTTCACGGGTGATTCTAGTCCGGAAGATTTACTTGAGTGGATTCGACAATTGGAGAAGGTGTGTGATTATAGGGGGTTTGATGATCAAAGGAGATTCAAGATAGCTTCAGTTAGATTGATCAAGTATGCTGGTATTTGGCTCGAAAATTTGAAGGCAAAACGTGCAAGAAAGAAGAAAGACAAGCTTAGTAGTTGGACTAAGTTGAAAGAGAAGCTCAAGGAGAAATTTTTGCCAAGTGATTACGAGCAAAAACAGTACATAAAATTGACTACTTTGTGTCAAGATACGTTGAGTGTGCATGAGTACACTATGGAATTTGATAAATTGTGCCTTATTTGTGACATAGAAGAAAGGGAAGCAATGAAAGTTGCTCGTTACATCAAAGGCTTGAACCGTCCTATTGCAAGGAAGGTAGAGGTGTCAACTTGCACTACGTTTGATGAAGTGTGTAGATTGGCGCTTAAATTTGAATCGCATGAGAAAGAGGACAAGCCAAAAACGTCCTATGCTAAATCTGGTAACTCTTTCAAACCTTCTTCTTCTTATTCTTCTTATTCATCTTCTAAAAAGAAGTATGAAGGGTCTAAGAAAGAACATGCAACGAAAGATGATAAAAGGGTCGAAAAATAGAAAGTTTTCGAACCTAGGGGAAAGTTTGAAGAAAATCGGAAGTGCTTCAAGTGTCAAGGAAGAGGACATATTGCTAGTAATTGTCCAACAAAGAAAGCTCTCACCATGAGGCAATACATAGAATTGAATGAAGAAGAGGAGTTGTACGAATTTGTGCCTAGAGATGACACGGTTGAGAGTGAGGAAGAAGATGCATATGCCGAAGATGACAGTAGGCTTATTGGTGTTGTTAGGAGGGTTTTACATGTTGATTGCCTTCCAAGCAAAGAGCAAAGAGATAACTTGTTCCATACTCGTTGCAAAGTGGGTGAAAACACATGTAACATGATCATTGATAGTGGTTCTTGTACCAATGTTGTTGCGGCAGATTTGGTGAGCAAATTGAGTCTTGTTGTGAGGGATCATCCACGCCCCTACAAGTTGAGTTGGCTTGATGATACGGGACTTAGGGTGAAGAAACAAGCGTTACTTTCTTTCTCCGTAGGGAACTACAATGATGAGCTATGGTGTGATGTGCTTCCCATGAATGCTTGTCACATTTAACTTGGAAGACCATGGCAATTTGATTGAAAGGTGATACATGAGGGAGACTCTAACGTGTATAATGTTTTAGTTGGATCAAAGAGGATTAGATTTCATCCTTTGGCTCCTAGTGCCGTGGTTCACAAGAAGGAAGAAAAGAACACTAGTTTGTTTCTTTCTTCCAAAGAATTCGAGAAGGAGATTGAAGATGAAGGCGTGTGCTATGCCTTAGTCATCAAACATGCTGCTGCAAGTGAAGTGAAGACAAGTAATCCACAACTTGATTCACTCATGAAGGAATTTTGTGATGTATTTCCGGAAGACCTTCCACAAGGGCTGCCACCCCTAAGGAGAATTGAACATGCCATTGATTTAGTTCCGGGAGCTCCTTTGCCTAATAAACCTGCTTATAGGTGTGATCCAAGTGCTTCCAAAGAACTTCAAAGGCAAATTGAAGAATTGATTGAAAGAGGGTATGTAAGAGAAAGCATGAGTCCTTGTGCGGTCCCGCTTTACTTGTGCCTAAGAAAGATGGTACATGGAGAATGTGCATTGATAGTAGGGCCGTGAATAATATCACTGTGAAATATTGATTTCCCATGCCTAGATTGGAGGATATGCTAGATGAACTCAATGGAGCTTCGATTTTCTCAAATATCGATCTTAGAAGTGGTTATCATCAAATAAGGATTAGAGAAGGAGATGAATGGAAAACTGCATTTAAGACTAAACAAAGTCTTTATGAGTGGATGGTCTTTGGCTTATGCAACGCCCCTAGCTCTTTCATGCGACTTATGAATGAGGTACTTCGTTCCTTTTTAAACAAGTTTGTTGTTGTTTATTTGGATGATATCCTTGTTTATAGTAAAAGTGTTGATGATCATTTGCTACATTTGAGAAGCTTATTGGAGAAACTTAGAGAGCAAAAACTTTTCGGCAAGATGGAAAAGTGTGAGTTCCTTGTTTCAAGCATAACATTTCTTAGTTACATTGTTTCCAAGGAAGGAGTTCATGTTGATCCTTCTAAAGTGCAAGCAATCTCTTCATGGCTGGCCCCTACTAATGCTCATGAATGTCGAAGCTTCCATGGCTTGGCTTCGTTCTATAGAAGATTCATTCGAAACTTCTCTTCCATTATGGCTCCTATCACTGCTTTGTTGAAGAAAGGTGAGTTTGAATGGTCTCCTTTGGCGCAAAAGGCTTTTGAAGAAGTGAAAGAGAAGTTGTGTAGTACTCCTATGTTTGCTTTGCCGGATTTCAACAAGTTGTTCGAGGTAGAGTGTGATGCAAGTGGATTGGGAATTGGTGCTGTTTTGATCCAAGAAAAGCGCCCTATTTCCTACTTTAGTGAGAAGCTCAATGGTGCCAAACTGAATTATTCTAATTATGATCGTGAGTTTTATGCTATTGTTCGAGCTTTGGACCATTGGTCACATTATTTGAGGCCTAAATCGTTCATCCTTCACTCGGATCATGAGGCGCTCAAACACATTCATGGCCAACAAAAACTCAATCATAGGCACGCCAAGTGGGTTGAGTTTCTCCAATCCTTCACTTTCTCGTCCAAGTATAAGGAAGGAAAGAGCAACATTGTGGCAGATGCACTTTCAAGGAGATCTTATTTGCTAGCTATGGTGGATGCAAGAGTAATGGGGTTCGAACACTTGAAGGAGCTTTATAAAGAAGATGATGAACTTGGTTCGATTTTTGATGCTCCTAAAGGCTTGTTTATGGTTCAAGAGGGTTTTCTTTTTAAAGGAAACAAGTTGTGTGTTCCAAAGTACAAGGTGCGTGAGCTTTTAGTTCGTGATGTGCATAGTGGAGGTATTGCTGGTCATTTTGGCATTCAAAAGACACTTGATACTTTGAGTGAACATTTTTATTAGCCTAGCATGATCAAAGATGTGCATATGGTGGTGAGCAAGTGTGCAACGTGCCAAAAGTCCAAAAGCACCTTTCATAAAGGGTTTTACACGCCTCTACCAGTTCCGGGTCAACCTTGGGATAGTGTGAGCATGGATTTCATTGTTGGTTTGCCTAGAACTCAAAGGGGCAAAGATGCTATCATGGTGGTTGTGGATAGATTTTCGAGGATGGCTCATTTCATTCTCATGCACAAGACGGATGATGCTTCCCATGTTGCTGATTTGTATTTCAAGGAGGTAATTAGACTTCATGGCATTCCTCGAAGCATTGTTTCGGATAGGGATTCTAAATTCCTTAGCCACTTTTGGAGATGTTTGTGGAAGATGGTGGGAACAAAACTCTTATTTAGCACGAGTCATCACCCTCAATCTGACGGCCAAACTGAAGTTACAAATAGGACTCTTGGTTATTTGTTGCGTGGCCTTGTGAGTAAGACGCAAAAAGATTGGGATGTGAAGCTTGCACATGCGGAATTTGCTTACAACCGTTCACATTCAGCGACAACTTTGCGTTCTCCATTTGAGGTAATTTATGGAGTTAACCCCTTTCTCCCTATTGATCTTGTTACTCTTCCTAGAAGTGAGATACATGCGGATTCAAAGAAAAGGCTGGAAGCTTTTAACAAGACATGTGCGCAAGTTAAAGCTCAAATTGAGAAGATGAATCAACAATACAAGGAACGACCTAACAAGCATAGGCGCCAACCTAAGTTCAAGGAAGGTGACCTAGTATGGATACACTTGAGGAAGGAAAGGTTTTCGAGCAAAAGGAAGAACAAGTTGATGCCTAGAGCTGATGGTCCTTTCGAAGTCATTGGGGTAGTTGGTGATGGTGCTTACAAAATCGACTTACCTAGTGATTATGGCAATGTGAGTGCTACTTTCAATGTTGGTGATCTTTCTCCCTACCATGATGATGAGAATTTGAGGGCAAATTCTTTTGAAGAAGGGGAGAATGATGCGGATCCAAAGGCATCAGTCCAAGATGAGCCAATCTCACTTTTGATGGAACACATGGGCTTCACTTTGATGGCTAACAAGAATGCATTTGTGTCATGTGTCACTTGGCTCGAGGAAGAAACTGATTAGCATTTTAAATTGGTGTCATTGTTAGTTTAAAATGTTAGTTAGTTAGTTAAGTTGTTTTTAGTTCAATAATGTCCGAAAATCAATAAGTGATTTCAGTGGTTAAGTGTTTAGTTGTCATGGATGTATTTTAGGAAAGTTACCTTAAGTTGGAAGCTTGGAGTGGCGTGTAAAGGAGCTATCCTTGTGGCGTGTCATTTGGTTGTAATTAAGGAAAGTACCTGTTGTCTTTCCTTAAGCTTTTGTTTCCTTAAGTTTAGCTTGATTCTAGGCTAGAATTAAGGGGGAATACTTTCCTAATTTGCTATGATTGTGCCGTGTGATATGGTATGCTTGAGGAGCAAGGTTTTCTTGCTTAGTCCTTATTAATAATAGGCGCCTAATCTATTGAATGGTTAGAGTGATTTTTATGATAAAACTATTGTTATTGTTTGTGAGTTAATTCATAAGCTTTAATCTTCCATTAATTGATATTCAGGAGTGTTTATTAATTAGTGTTTAAACAACTTAATTCCAGGATTGGTTTGAGTGTGTTTAAGATTCTTGTGAGTGTTTCAGAAGTGATCATTCACTAAGAAATATCCCTTATTACTTGTTCTTATTTTCGGAGTTTCTATTGTTCTTATTTAAGTTGGCGTGGACTCTTGAATGTTTAACTATCCTAGTTGAGCATTCATATCAATTGAACATGAGGTGAAAAAACACATACCCTTTATGAATTGAGATTTCCATGCCCCTTTGAGCTAAAAAAAATAACTATAAAGAAGAGAAGCAAAGTTCAAATTGGTATCGTTGAGTTCTTATTGTCATACAATTTTCATTCCGATAATTGGAATCAATCGCCCTCTAAATTTAATTACATTTTAGAAGCTGAAAGTTACCTCAAATGAGAGTGCAAGTATGAGCTATTTGAGAAACACCTAAAACACATGCTTATTTGACAAGAAATTCCATGGTAAAGATCAACCTTGTGAGTTGCATGTGATGCTATAAATCAACGAATAAACAACCCCTTTCCATTTGCAATCTATACACCCTTAATTACTCTTTGAAAAGAATGGCAGAAGCCATTATTTTGCCTCTTGCAAAAACCCTTCTAGAAAATCTAGCTTCCTTCTCTGTTGATCCTGCCTTGAAAAATGTCACTGAAAAAATCAAAGCAGCCAAGTTTGTTGAAAAAGATGTCAAGAGCATACATGACAATCTCATTGCCATTTGCGCTGTTCTTCGAGATGCTGATGCGAAGCAGTATGCTAGTCATGCCATCAAGGTTTGGTTGAGGGACCTGAAGAGTGTTGTTTATGAGTTAGATGACCTCTTGGATGAAGTAGCTTATGATGCTTTGCTACGAACTGTCAATAAAGGCCACTTTCGCACCCAACTTAGGTACTATCTTTCTCCTTCCTCAAATCCTCTCATTTCTCGCTTTCATTTGAGTCACAAGATTAAACATCTTCGTGAAATACTTGCAACTGTGGTAGCTAAGAAGAACGACTTTGGGTTAACGAAACATCCCGTTGAAGCCCCAATTGTCGAAAGAGATCTTTTCAATGATTGTTGATTTGGGTGATGATCAGTTTGATCTAAAATTGTGGGCATGTGCCTCTGATACGTTTAATAAAAACAAGTTACTAGATGACATTATAAAAGATGCTAGTGATGATGTTGTTTCTAACCTCACACTAGGATAATTAGTGCAAAAACTTCGAAGTTTATTGCATGGAAAAAAATACTTTCTTGTACTAGATGATATATGGTTTGAAGATAGATCCAAATGGATAGAGTTGAAAAGCATTTTTGAGGTTGGGAAAGTAGGAAGTGTCATTCTGATCACTACGAGAAGCGCACACGTTGCTTCAATTACTCAGACTATGGCACGATACAATTTGGATAGGCTTTCTAATGATGTTTGCTTGTCTATCTTTAACCAATTAGCATTCATGGAAGGTGAAGAAAATAAATATTCTAAACTCCATGATATCGGAAGGACTATCGTTAAGAAATGTGCTGGGGTTCCACTCGTTGTTAAAAGTATAGGTAGTCTATTATACACGGTTAGGGATGAACGAGAGTGGCGACGAATTAATGATGTAGATGGCGTTACAAACTTGCATGAAGAACACGACAAAAGAGTGCTGGAACTCTTGAGATTAAGCTATGACAAACTTCCATCCCATTTGAAATCCTGCTTCATCTACTGCGCACTAATGGTAAAGGATTTTAAACTCACCCGTAGCTTCTAACTTCTCTATGGAGTGCACATGGATTGTTGGAAATTCAAGATGGAAAACGTGAAATTGAAGATTGTGGATACGCAACCGTGATGGAGTTGGTATCAAGATCCCTCCTAGAGCCTCTCGTCTTTTACGTTCAATGATACTTTGAGACACTGTAAAATACATGATCTTCTCGCACGATCTAGTTGTAGATATTATGGGGGAAGACTTAGCCGTTGTAACTCATGATAAGCTATAAGTTTTAGAATTGACAAAGCACATTATTTGTGGATTAGAGGAATCTGATAGTAACTGGGATACAGACTTCCCTAAAGCCCTTTTCAAAGCAAATAAGGCCCGAACATTTATGTTTGTTTATCAAATGAACCATGTAAGTCGATCCTTTCTTGAAGGGATCATATCCAGTTTCGGTTGCTTACGCTTCTTGCGATTTTCATACAATAAATTTGAAGAGTTGCCGAGGTCTATTGGGAATTTGAAGCACTTGAGAGTTCTTAACCTAGCGCACAATCCTCTCCTAAAATCACTTCCCGATACAATTTGCAATATACTGAACTTACGGAGCTTCGAGTCTCGCACATTGTGATCAACTAGAAGAGTTACCCAAGAAGATATACAGGTTGGTAAATTTAATAGATTTTTGCATTACTACATGTCAAAGGAGTTTGGTTGGCACCAAATTTAACAAATTAAGCTATCTCCGTTACTTGTGGATCGGAGCTTGTAAGGGATTAGTATCGTTATGGGATGACGTCGATGTTGGACAGCTCACTTCCATTCGGCGTTTGTACATCGGAGATTGCCCACTGTTGACTAGGCTTCCGAACAGCTTGAAGCTACTTGATGCCCTTGAGAAATTGCGGATTATTAATTGTCCAGCTCTGTACCTAGAGGAAATTGATTGTCCGAGCGGCTTTAAAAGGCTTCAATCATTGCTCATCGTTGGGGTTCCGCAGCTGACACGTCTACCGTGAGGGTATTCAATCATTGCAACTTCTCTTCAATATCTGCTCATTCCGGATCGTGGCAAGTTGAACCAGCTTCCGGATAGCTTGGAGCACTTTGTCGTGCTTCGTAAGATTTCCATCTTCAAATGTCCTAATCTGTTGGCTCTGCCAGAGGGGTTCCGAAAACTCAATGCTCTGTAAGAATTGAAAATTAACAAATGCCACCAATTATTAAAAAGGTGTACAGTACCTTCTGGAGAAGATTATCCACTCATACAACATGTCCCTGAATTGTGGCTTGGTGGTCGTCGTTTCACTCCTCAACAAACTCGGTGAAGCAGAGTCTTGGTTTCCACTCATTGGTGTCACGCCTTTTCTATGTGCGGTGTGAGTTAAGTCCTATCTTGTTGGAGACAGCGGAATATAATGGGTAAAGGATCAAAATTAATGAAAAATATCTTTAGTTGTGCACACGTAAAAGAATATAAAAAAGTTATAATTTGATAGTATGCATCGAGACGAATCTAACAAGATCTCACTTGACTATGTTTTTCTTTATATAATGGCGATAAATTGGAGTCAAAATTGATTAATGAATAGTGTCATTTCACCCAATGTTTCATTTAAAACAGAACGGATGAAGTATATAAAAATTTATACATGAAACATCATTTACTTTATATAATGGAATAATGGAGATGCTAAATAAAACTTTTTTTTTTGGTATTGGATATCTTGAAAAGATATATATATAGGGAACTTAATGCTATATTAATAGCAGTAGAATACTTAGAGAATCCTATGCTTTACAATTTATTCAGATTTTACTATCTCTATTATTAGTGTTTGCTTAACTTATTCTTAGCCTAAGATTATTACATTGCAAAATCAACTTCTCACAAATCCCCCTCTTAATTTGCAATGTTCAATATAGTCTTGAATTTCTTGAACTTTGTGTAAAAAAAAAGAATTTCTTGAACTTTTCTGAAGTTATTGTTTTAGTAAGCATATCTGCTAGCTGATCATTAGTATTGATAAACTCAACCTGTATTCTTCGTTGTTGACTAAGTCGCGTACAAAATGATATCGAATCTCAATGTCTTTACTTCTTGCATGTAACACTGGATCCTTTGCCATAGAATTAGCACGTATTGTCGTGAAATATCGTTGTGGGGATTTCTTGCTGAAGACCCAAGTCTTTTAAAATTCTTCGTAACCAAACTTTTTCACATACTGATTCAGTGGTAGACATATATTCGGCTTCGCAGTAAGAAAGTGCTACCGTTTGTTGTTTCTCCGAACGCCACGATAATATCTTTAGTGCCTAAACAGAAAATGTAAGCCGAGGTACTTTTACGATGATCTATAGAACCAGCCCAATCACCGTCTGTGTAGCCAATCAATTCTTCCTCATCTTCAACTTAATGTCGTGAGATGCAAAGCTTTCCATGCCGAGGTGGGTACCATGTGGATTCCTGGGTCTTAGCATTGTAATAATAATATCTCATGTAGAAAGAATCCCCAAGTAAGCACTCCACCCATCGAAGTGATCCCGCATCTCACACTTGTCATTGTTATCTTGGCCTAGAACCATCATATATATTGTGGAACTCCTTGGGCATGTCAGTAACCTCTGTCTGGTCAACAGTGATAGTTGAGTTGCATTATATCACTATCCGACCTTGAGCCCTGTGCATTGACCTGTTTGGTTAGACTAACAACCATATCATTCTAGTTGTGCTCAACACGGTTATCAAGTACCTTGCTTTCACAACATGAGTTTGATTTAGAGAAGTTAGATGCATGATTTATTGACATCATCTCAGCCTCCATAAGAAAATCAGCCTCCTATCATCAAGTGTAAAGGTCGACTTATTTCGATGTGCAAGGTCATGAACATGTTCTTCAAGTCCATCACCAAGAACCTCTGCAGCCCCATCTGCAGGCTTTTCTTCTATGCAAAAAATGGATAATCGGAGAATGTCATCGGCGACATCGGACCCAGAACAAGAATGTTCAGATTGATCTGGCAAAGGAAAGAGAGACAAATTGCTCGATTTTTCTAGGAACTCTACCAGAGATGCACTCTTTACTCACGTTGGACGAGTTATGGATTCGATCATCAGGCCTCTTCTGACTATGCTGATTCTTAACTGATATACAGCTGTTCTTCTTCCCTTTGTTGTTGGAATTAAAGCCTCAAAGTTAGCCTTAGTTATGGAGTATTTCCTTGTTTGGTTTTGTTCATGAAATACCCAAGTCCCACATGGAAAAGAATATAAAGGTCCTACCTTGTTTATATACTATTATGTTCCTTTTAGCTTTGTTGAACAATGGGCTAGAAGTATGGCAAGCCACACACGCGCGCGCGGCGGCCGGGCCGGGCTCGGGCTCGTGGCGAGCGCGGCGCGGGCGTGGGTTGTGGGCGTGCGGTCCGTTTTATTATCAGCTTTAGTTTTTGGGACTTGTTTGTTCCGTTATTTCTTTTGCGAGATTCACGGAATCATTTAGTAACGGCAAATCAATTCTTGCCGTTTTGTCGCAGCTTTCACTCCATAATTTCCTCCCAGAATTTTTCATTGCCGTTTTTACTTTGCTCCTCTATTCTATATAAATCCTCCCTCTGGTTACAAAAGAGATACATCAATATTCAGTCTTCCTCTCCACAAAAATTGTTCTCCAATATTTCGGGCTTAGTTTGTCACTCCATCCGTCTGCTTGTGAGTGCACACAATCGGGCGACGCTGTGCTAATCCTGGAGGGTGGTCGTCGGGAGGAAGCTTGCACCTGTGCTGCGGCGAAATCACCTTTAAGGACAGTGGATCTCTCCACGTCACATCATTCTGTTTCTTTGTTTCTCCTTTCCAAGTAAGATCGTTCTAATTATTTCTCTGTGTTCTGTCTCCTTGCGTAATAGTGCTAACAATCTTAAAGGTGATTTAGTATTATTCTCTTGCTATGGCATCTCGTATGACAATTCCTGATATGTCTAAAATCGAGTCTCTTGAGGGGAAAAACTATAAACGTTGGGCTGTCAGGGTTAGGTTTTACCTTGAACAAATTGATGTGGCTTATGTGCTTGATGATCCTGTTATTCCTTCTGATGAGACTAAGAAACTAGCTTATGAGACTAAATTTGCTAAGGATGACAAAACCTGTAAGGGGATGTTATTACATTTTATGTCCAATGCTCTGCTTGATATTTACATGACTTATAACCATGCTAAGGACATTTGGGATACCCTGGAAAAGAAATATGGTGTTGATGATGCTGGTTCCAAACGCTATTGTATTAGTAAGTGGCTTAATTTCATGATAGATGATGAAAAACCTATTATCGACCAAGTTCATGACTATGAAACTATTTGCACCAATATTCGCTTTGAGGGACTTGTTATTTGTGAGTATACCCGTGCTATTGTACTTATTGAGAAACCGCCACCTTCTTGGAAAGACTATAGGAACCAACTTATGCACAAAAAGAGAGACCTTACCCTTGAAGAACTTGTTGGTCATCTGAAAATTGAGGAAGAAAACCGTCTTAAGGACAAACCTTCCAGTCATGCTGTATTTCCTAAAGCTAATCTTGTGGAGTCCAAACACTCCAATTATGACAGGAACAAACAGAAGACAAAGAGTTTTCACACGGGAGACAATAGTCTCAAATCTCATGGAGGTGTGCAGAAATACAGCTTCAAAGGCAGCTGTCATGAGTGCGGTAAACCCGGGACACAAGGCCGCAAACCGCCGGAACAAAAAGAAGAACCAAGCAAACTTGGTAGAAGCGAGTTGAAAACTTTGTTCTTTGTTGTATCCGAGATCAACCTAGCCGGAGATACTGCTTGAATGGATCGTGGACACAGGAGCGACGAGGCACATCTGCACCAACCGAGCCATGTTCAATCAATATGAAAAGCTGGAAGGTGAAAATGTGTTCATGGGCAACTCTGCTTCAGCAAAAGTCAGCGACAAAGGGAAGATTACTCTCAAACTCACTTCTGGAAAATTGCTTACTCTTACAAATGTACTTCATGTTCCTGAAATGCGTAGAAATCTAATTTCTGGAAGTTTGTTAATTAGGGCTGGTTTGAGGTTGTCTTTTGATTCTGACAGACTTGTCATCACCCATAATGGGGAATTTATGGGGAAGGGATATTGTAATGGGGGGCTTTTTGCTGTTGATGCTACTGTTGAACTCATGAATAAATCTGCTTCTACTTCTTCTGTTTATATTGCTGAGTCTATTGATTTATGGCATTCTAGATTAGGTCATATGAATGCAGCCTCCATAAAACGGCTAAAACACTTGAATTTGATACCTAGTTTCTCCAATTCTGATTTGCCTAAATGTGAAATTTGTGTTGAAGCTAAATTTGCTACGAAGCCTTTTAAATCAGTTGATAGGAAATCTGAACTTCTTGAACTGATTCATTCAGACTTAGGAGACTTTAAGAACCATGAAAGTCGAGGGGGGAAGAAGTATTACATAACCTTTGTAGATGACTTTTCCCGTTACACCGTAGTATACCTTCTGAAATCTAAGGATGAGGCAGAGGGAATGTTCTTAAAGTACAAAGCTGAGGTTGAAAACCAATTGGATAGGAAAATTAAGAGACTTAGAAGTGATAGGGGAGGAGAATATGATCCCACTTCCCTTAAGACCTTTTGTGAACAAAATGGGATTATTCATGAGTTGACTGCCCCTTATACCCCCGAACAAAACGGTATAGCTGAAAGGAAGAATAGAACCCTAAAGAACATGATGAATGCTATGTTGATTAGTTCTGGACTTCCTGATAACATGTGGGGAGAGGCTATTTTATCTACTTGTCATGTCTTGAACCGTGTGCCTCATAAGAAGTTAGACAAAACCCCATTTGAGATGTGGAAAGGCCATATCCCTAACCTCAAATACCTGAAAGTGTGGGGGTGTCTTGCTAAAGTTGCAATACCTTCTTTTAAAAGGGACAAAATAGGACCAAAGACTTGTGATTCGATTTTCATTGGTTATGCTTTTCATAGTGCTGCTTATCGCTTTCTTATTAAAGATGCTAGAAGTTCTTATGCTTGTGGTTCTATTGTTGAATCAAGAGATGCTGAATTCTTTGAACATGTGTTTCCTCTGAAATGTTCTTCTACTGCTTCAAGTTTTTCTTCTGCTGATCATGCTTTGTCTATGCCTAGTCCTCTTGTGACTGTACCTGTAGTAGAAGGAGAACCTAGGAGGAGTAAAAGACCTAGGAAAGATAACAGTTTTGGTTCTGATTTTGTTACCTCCTTCCTTACTGAAAGTTGTGTCTTAAATGAGAGTCTAGTGTCTATTTTTATCTTAGAAGAAGACCCTAAGACCTATGACGAGGCTATGAAATCGTTGATCTTTGTTTTTTGGAAAGAGGCCATAGATAGTGAGCTAGAGTCCATCATGAGTAACAACACTTGGGAATTAGCAGACCTTCCTAGGGGTTGTAAGCCCATCTCTAGCAAATGGATTTTTAAAAAGAAGTTAAAGCCTGATGGTTCAATTGACAAGTATAAAGCAAGATTAGTTGTGAGAGGTTTCACTCAAAAGGAGGGAATTGACTATTTTGACACCTATTCCCCAGTTACTAAGATTGCTACCATTAGGACTCTGATTGCCTTAGCTGCTTTACATGGCCTTGTAGTGCATCAAATGGATGTTAAGACTGCTTTCCTAAATGGTGACCTTGAGGAAGAAATCTATATGGATCAACCTGAAGGATGTGTAGTTTCGGGTCAAGAGCACAAGGTGTGTAAGCTAGTAAAATCCCTTTATGGTTTAAAGCAAGCCCCTAAACAATGGTACCAAAAGTTTGATAACACCATAACCGGTTTTGGGTTTCTTGTAAATGAGAGCGATACCTGTGTTTATTCTAAAAATGACTTTCGAGGTTGTGTGATCATCTGTTTATATGTTGATGATATGTTTATTTTTGGGACTAGCTTAGATCTTGTGAATGAAGTGAAAGAATTCTTAAGTACTAAGTTTGAAATGAAAGATATACGTGAGGCTGACCTTATTTTGGGAGTTAAAATTTCTAGGTCTCCTCATGGTTTCAGTTTGAGTCAGGCCCATTATGTGGAAAAGGTACTTAGGAAGTTCAACTCTTTTGATGTTGATCCGGTCAGGGACTCCTTATGACTCTAGTATCCACTTGGTGAAAAATAAGGGAGATCCCTGTGGGCCAATCCGAGTATGCTAAAGTAATTGGTAGCATTATGTATTTGATGAACCGCACTGCACTCGATGTTGCATATGCTATTAGTAGACTTAGTAGGTACACACATAATCCTAGCAAGGATCATTGGGGTGCTTTGCGTCGTTTGCTTAGATACCTTAAAGGAACCATGGATTGGGGCATTCACTATTCTTCTTCACCTGCTGTTTTAGAAGGTTATTGTGATGCTAATTGGGTATCTGGAAATGATGAGATTAATTCTACTAGTGGTTTTGTTTTTACCTTGGGTGGTGGTGTTATTTCTTGGAAATCTTGTAAACAATCTTGTACTGCTATGTCAACAATGGAATCTGAATTTGTTGCACTTGAGTTGGCAGGAAATGAGGCAGAATGGCTTAGAAACCCGCTCGAATGACGTTCCATTGTGGGGAAACTCCGCTCCTTCAGCTTGCACCGCATTGTGATTCCCAGTCGCTATTGCAGTGGCAAAGAATAATGTCTACAATGGAAAGAAAAGACACATTCGTCTCAGACACAAGGTTGTAAAAGATTTGATAAGTAGTGGAGTGATATCACTGGACTATGTGAAGTCCGAAAAGAATTTAGCGGATCCGTTTACTAAAGGCCTTTCTAGAAATGTAATTGTGGATGCATCCAGAGGGATGGGATTGAGAGCCATTTGAAATGTAATAATGAAACCCTACTCTATGCAAATAGAGTTCAAAGGGCAACATTAGTAATAAAGGCACTTGTTTATTTCTATCCCTCTTATGAAAATTGTGTTGAAAAGTGCTTACCACTAGTGATTGAGGATGAGCAAAGGGCTCTTAATGAACCCATATCCACAGTTGTGTGGTGGTGTGTGGTGGTACACACTTGATGGGATTCACCTACTTAGATGTGGAAGTGGGGCCGCTTCCTATGAGAAAATGTGGGTCATTTCTCTAGAGCATCTATGAGTATCCAGGTAGGCGTATGGCCAGTATAGGCGCCACATTGATCGTGGAGTGACTATTTTTTTAAAGATAGATGTGTGTTTTAGATAAAGGTTTCAAGTTCTCTTAAGTTCAAGATGAACATCACTTAATTGAACAAGATTCCCAAATCTGATTCACTAAGTGTTAATTCAAGTCGTAAGACATTAACACTAATGCATCACTTCTTTTTCAAGCCCGAAATTGTTTATTCTTCTTTTCTTCTTCTAACTTTGATTCTTGTGGGGGATTGTTGGAATTAAAGCCTCAAAGTTAGCCTTAGTTATGGAGTATTTCCTTGTTTGGTTTTGTTCATGAAATACCCAAGTCCCACATGGAAAGAATATAAAGGTCCTACCTTGTTTATATACTATTATGTTCCTTTTAGCTTTGTTGAACAATGGGCTAGAAGAATGGCAAGCCACACACGCGCGCGCGCGCCGGCCGGGCTCGAGCTCGGGCTCGTGGTGAGCGCGGTGCGGGCGTGGGCTGTGGGCCTGCGGTCCGTTTTATTATCAGCTTTAGTTTTTGGGACTTGTTTGTTCCGTTATTTCTTTTGCGAGATTCACGCAATCATTTAGTAACGGCAAATCAATTCTTGCCGTTTTGTCGCAGCTTTCACTCCATAATTTCCTCCCAGAATTTTTCATTGCCGTTTTTACTTTGCTCCTCTATTCTATATAAATCCTCCCTCTGGTTACAAAAGAGATACATCAATATTCAGTCTTCCTCTCCACAAAAATTGTTTTCCAATATTTCGGGCTTAGTTTGTCACTCCATCCGTCTGCTTGTGAGTGCACACAATCGGGCGGCGCTGTGCTAATCCTGGAGGGTGGTCGTCGGGAGGAAGCTTGCACCTGTGCTGCGGCGAAATCACCTTTAAGGACAGTGGATCTCTCCACGTCACAGCATTCTGTTTCTTTGTTTCTCCTTTCCAAGTAAGATAGTTCTAATTATTTCTCTGTGTTCTGTCTCCTTGCGTAATAGTGCTAACATGTTTGTCCTTCGCTCTTCTGTAGAAGATTGAAAATTTAACAAATTCGTAAAGGAAAATTATAATTTCAAGGAAATAAATGATATTATCAAAAAGAAATTCAGCATTGATTGTCCACGAAATCAGGCAGGGTATGGTAGCATTAAAATAATTTTAATTACTTGGATCCTGCCGCAGTTATAGCTAGCCATTAGGCAAGCACAATAGGTTATAGTTCAGAGTGAATAATGAAGTTTCCCTCTCTCAGAAGAGAGACAGCTGAAGAAAGCAGCTGATACCGTTTTATAGTGTTGCCAAACAATCACTTCAATAACAATATAGCTATATACTGCCACAAGGGGAACACAGATATAAATAGAATTGACTATGTTATACCACAATTTTCGCAACAACCCAACCTGATCAAACCGATTGATTCCCGTCTATGCCCGTCTCGTCATGCCAGTCAAGATCTGTTTAATTGATTACACTTAAACATTCTGATACTTAGCTCCTACCAATATCATTCTTAAAATCATCAAAATAATCCTACGACTCCATATGCTACAACAGCACGACTCATGTACAATAATGAAATTCCTCACATTTGGTTACTATATGCCAAGTGTAGTACGTTTCCTCATGAAAACATAAGCCACGTTCGGATAAAATGATAAATGCTAAACAAGGAATTCGCAACTTGAGCAAATACAAACTGACCTGTTTGCTAGATTTGAACGAAAGAGGGAGCCTCCATCACAAGTCTCTTCTGATAATATATCAAATAACAATGATCAAACAACCAAAGCCAAATCAGAATCAATCAATATAACACTAATTTAAGCTTGAAGATCAACATACATTTATGAGTCATCAGCATCCTCGTCATCGTTGTACTTGAATCTCTGTTAACAATCACAACAATGTTTAAGCAATAAATAAACAAGTAGAATTATATACTATAGTTAATATTAAACGGAAGGGTGATACCAAAGCTGAGTATACTATAAAAAATATCATCTTCTAGATAATAAAACATTACAATGTGATTGGGAATTGTTGATTGTCGCTTATTACTCGAATACCCATTCATCCCTATCCAAAAAATAATAAAACAATTGAATAGCTGACTAACCAGATGAAGACGTCGGTGAGTTTAAAAAGAGGACCAAGAGCAATAAGGCTCCATTTGGTTGAGTGTAAAACATTTTCAGTGTAAAATGATTTTCATGGAAAACAATTTACAATGGAAAACACAATTCCAAAATTAGTTTTCCGTTGTTTGGTTTCATGTAAGAAAAATGATGAAAAGAAAGGAAAATGAAAGGGAAAGTAAGGAGGTAGTAAGAGGAGTGTATAAGAGAGATAGGGAAAAGGAAGGAAAATAGTTTTCCCTTCATTCTGAAGGGAAAATGGTTTTCCATCATTGGGAGAGCAATTTTACTCCTAGGGAAAATAATTTTACACTCCTTTGCAAACCAAATAATGTAAAATTGGAAATAGAGGAAAAGAGTTTTCCATGAAAATGTTTTACGCCCTACCAAACGGAGCCTAATTGCAAGAGAAATAAAATCAAATTCAAAAGGTTTATTATTCATGGTTGATTATTAGGGTTTAAAGTAATTAGGGGGAAATTGAATTGGGTTTTCTTATCCCTCTGTTATTGTAAAAGTCAAACAATGAAGATGCTGCTTTTATCTCTCCGCTCTTCTTATTCTCTCTCTTCGTGGCTCTGCTTTACAAGATCGAGGTTAGGTCTTTGGAACCAGTTTTCAATCAACGTTTGGGTCTTTTGCAGTTTGAGCAAGATGACTTTGAGTCCAGCTAAGCTGGGATTGCGAGCTCCAGTTGGGCCTATGAGTATAGTTCAATGTAGAGTGTAGACCTCACAAAGTTTGTGTTGACCCTTAGTTTTGGATGATGACTGCCTTGCAAACTTCCTGACTTATTGGTTTGTTTTATAAATAGTGTTTTAGTTCCGGAGTAGGAACTTGATTGTCTACGTGAGTTCCAGGGTTAGAATCTTGGATGGCGTGGCACTTATAATCAAGACAAAGTAATATATACACAACAACAAGATTTAATCTTCAAAATGATGTTTTATGATTCAAGTTCCTGATTACAGTTCCTCAAGGAACTGTCTGCTGTTCCTGAGCTGGGACGAATGATCTTCAGAGTTGAAGATTGAAAGAGATGGCGTAACTTCTAAGTCCAAAAGTCTGTACTTAGGATTTATGTAAGTAAATTATATTGCTTAAGTTTAGGGAACTAAATGGAACTTATGAAACGCAACAAGTGGTTTTGAAAAATATTTAATTGAGAGTTTTTAGGAAATATTGTAAATAAATAAAACAGTTTTTATTTTTTAAATAAAAATCTTTTTTTAATTACTGAGCAAGTAAAAATAAATTTCCTAAGTTAACTCCTTGTTTTTCTCAACTACTAAACCACTTACTGTTAGTTGGTTTGAATATGTCTTTGCTTGTTCCTCAAGAAGTGTGAACGTGGGAAAATAATTATACGTGGGTTACTGCTTCACACTTAGTGGAGGAATAAGTGGAACTAACATGAGAAGACTTCACTATAAAAGGAGAAGTCTCTCTCATTACAAACCATCAACTGAAAACATATTGTCTAAGTCTAAATCTTAAGAGTTTTCATAAAAAGTCAGTTGCATTCAATAAGTGTTCCAAAGTTCCTTAAATACTTAAGTTCAATATATTTACTAGTGTGTTTCTCAATTTGAGTTGTAATTTGGGTATCAAGGGTTGAGTGACTCTTGTAAAGACTTAGAGTTAAGTCAGTGAGTGTAGGCTTCGGAGTAGAAGCAATAGAGAGAAGAGTTCCAATAATCAAAGGGGATTATTGTGGGAACTTGAGTTCGAAAGGAACTCAAGTTGTAGAGAGTGATTGTAATAGAGTTATTGCAATAATATAGTTTTTGAGGTTTTCCCTTCTTGATAAGGTTCAAGAAGTTTCCTCAATTTTATATATTTCTATCTCTCGTATCTCTGTTTCTTTAAAGCCTTAATTCCACGAGAAACTTTACCAAAAGTTCCAAAGTACAATTCACCCCCTCTCTTGTACGTGTTCCATTGAAGTATCAATTGGTATCAGAGCCGGAGCTCACGTAATACAGGAAACCCTGTTGAGTAAAGTTCCTAAAGAAGATGGATACACACGAGAAACTCGAAGAAGGTTACTCCAGGCAAAGGCCACCAATGTTCAACGGAAAGTTCGATACGTATTGGAAAAATCGTATGGAAATTTTCATTAAGGCAGAGAACTATCAAGTCTGGAGAGTTTTCGAAGTTGGTGACTTCGAGGTAACAAAAACCAATGCAGAAAACGAGGTAGTTCCTAAACCAATGACTGAATTTTCAAAAGAAGATTTTGAAAAATATGAAATCAATGCTATGGCTGTCAAAATCTTGCATTATGGTCTTGGACCTCATTAACACAATAGGGTCATGGGGTGTAAGAGTGCAAAGCAAATTTGGGATCTCCTTCAAATCACTCATGAAGGAACCAATGAGGTTAAGTGTTCCAAAATCGATCTTTTAATGTCTAAATATGAACGTTTTGAAATGCAACCAAAAGAAACAATTCAAGATATGTTTACACGATTTACTAACATCACTAATGAATTAGTTTCTCTTGGAAGAATTATTCCCACTGATGAACAGGTTAGAAAAATCCTCAGGAGTATGCCTCATGATGAACGTTGGAGAACAACGGTCACTGCCTTGTTTGAAACTAAGGACTTTACCAAGTTCAGTATTGAACAATTGGCAGGATCATTGATGACCCACGAATTGCATCTTGGAACTGCTGTGCCGGAGAGTTCCAAGAATCGAGGCTTGGCTCTTAAAGCTGAAGAAGAGTCAGAACCTGATGAAGAAGAAGTGGCCATGCTAGTAAGGAAAATGAAAAGGTTGTACAGGAACTACAAACCAGGAAACCAAAAAGGAAGGAACTCATTCAAAAAACCAACGAGTTCCAAAACTGAAAATGGCTGCTACAAGTGAGGAGAAACTGATCATCAAATAAGAGACTGTCCTCTTTGGGAAAATGAGAAAGGAAAAGGCAAAGGCAAGGAACTATCCAAAGATAGATACAACAAGTCAACCTTTGCCAAACCTAACTTCAAGAAGGTCATGATTGCTGCGTGGGGAGAAATAGATTCTGAAGATGAAGAGGAACAACCTCATGATGAGACTGCCAACCTTTGTCTCATGGCAAAAACAAATGAAGATGACAAAGTTCCATCTAATGAGGTAAATTCCACTACTCTTCAATCTCTGTCAAAAACCAAATTAATTGAGTTATTGTTGGAAACACTAGTTGACTATAAGAAACTTGGAATATTGAAAAGCCAAAGTGATAAGGCTGTGGAACTTAGTAAGAATCATATGGCCTACTTAACTAATGTCAGATCAGATGTACAAAGTAGGTTCTTTGATTTGCTTGACAGGAACACTTCACTTAGTGAGTCCTTTGAAAGAGTTAAAAATGAAAACATTCTGCTTAAAGTTGAACTAAGTCAATACAAGATGCTAAGTTTAAGTCTAGATCCTTCATGATCTTTTGAGATAAGTATGGGAATTTTTAATGTTGATCTAGAAAACTTGAACATTGAATTGACTACTGCTAAAGAACAAAATGAGAAGTTAGAAAAGGAACTAAGTATAGCTAAGGCTAAGAAACAGTCCCTTAATATAACTCCTCAATGGGTTACCGATGCTAAAACAAAAAGAACAGAAGGGCTAGGTTTTTCTTACAAGGAAAGTCATGTGAAAAAGAAAAAATATGTGGATCTACCTAGTGTTAAAGCCTGTTCCTTTTGTGGAAATGGTAACCATGTTCTAAGTGAATGTACTAAGAAGAAAGAAAAGGACGTCAAAAATGAAAATTATGTGAAGAAAATATGGGTTAAGAAAACTGATGTGGTGAAAGAAAAGGAACTCGAGGAAACCCGAGTTCCTACAACTGATCACTGATTTTTCTGCAGGTCCTAATGAGGGGGAACAGCTCGTGGTATCTCGACAGCGGGTGTTCCAAACACATGACAGGAGACAAATCTAAATTTCTCTCACTAGAGGCCTATAATGGAGGAACTGTGACCTTTGGAGACAACAAGAAAGGTGAAATAATCGCCATCGGAAAAGTAGGAAGGTCAAGTTCCCACTCAATAGACAATGTGTTCTTAGTCGAGGGTTTAATGCACAGTCTGCTAAGTATTTCCCAATTTTGTGATAAGGGAAACTCGGTAAGTTTTACTTCTGAAAATTGTCAAATTGTAAACAATGACAGTGGGAAGATTATTTTGGAAGGAACTAGGAAAGGGAACACATATACTGTGGATCTCAACCAAGTTCCAAGAGCCAACTTAACCTGCCTAAGTGTCATTGAAGATGATTCACTTCTTTGGCATAAAAGATTTGGTCATGCCAGTCTTTCATTGCTTGAAAAATTAAAATCCAAGGAACTTGTGATAGGGCTTCCTTCAATCAAGTTCATAAAGGATAAAATATGTGATCCCTGTGCCAAAGGAAAACATGTTAGAAGTTCCTTTAAACCTAAGAAAATGGTAAGCACTTCTAAACCACTAGAACTGATTCATATGGACTTGTGTGGTCCTATGAGAATACAAAGTAGAAGTGGAAAAAGATATGTCTTAGTGATTGTTGATGATTATTCTCGCTATACTTGGGTAATTTTTCTAGCAAGTAAAGATGAAACTTTTGATGAATTTGTTGCTTTTGCTAAGAAAACACAGAGAACCAGTGGTCATCAATTAATTCATTTAAGGTCGGATCATGGAACTGAATTTGACAATGGCAAGTTTGATGATTTCTGCAAGGAACAAGGTATGGATCATAACTTTTCTGCTCCTAGGACTCCACAACAAAATGGAGTCGTTGAAAGGAAAAATAGAACCTTGGAAGACATGGCTAGAACCATGTTAATAGCCAGTTCCTTACCAAGGAACTTTTGGGCTGAAGCAGTTAATACAACTTGTTATATAATCAATAGAGTCATGATTAGATCTTTATTAAATAAGACACCTTATGAACTTTTGAAAGGAAACAAACCTAATATTTATTATTTTAGAATTTTTGGGTGTAAGTGCTTTGTTCACAATAATGGAAAAAGGAACTTAGGAAAATTTGATGAAAGGAGTGATGAGGCAGTCTTCTTAGGATATGCCTTAAACAGTAAAGCTTATAGAGTTTATAACAAACGCACTATGTGTGTAGAAGAGAGTGTGCATATTTTTCAGATAAAGATGAAGAAATCTCTCCAACAAGGCCAAGCAACATTATTGATGTGCCTAAAAACCAAGAAGCAGGAATAAATGAAGAAGTTCATGTGGCAGAGGAACCAGAAGAAATTGAAGCATTTCCAAATGAGCAGGATGAACAGCAGGAACATGAGGATCAAGGAACTGAGGTGACCGAACCTCAGTCAGAAACAGTTCCTGCAGCAGAGTTCCATCTCAAACCATGGAAACATCAAAGTTCTCATCCAATGGATCTGATTATCAGCAACATTTGAAAAGGAACTCAGACAAGATCTCAACTAAGGAACTTTTGTGCTTTTCAAGTGTTCCTATCCATAATCGAGCCGAGGAACCACACTGAAGCATTACAAGATGCTGACTGGATTACTGCCATGCAAGATGAACTTAATGAGTTCAAGAGAAACAAGCTGTGGCATTTGGAACCCAAGCCAAAGAATCAAAAGGTAATTGGTCTCAAATGGGTTTTCCGTAACAAGCTCGATGAATATGGAACAAAGCAAGGTTGTTGTCAAAGGCTACAATCAACAGGAAGGTATAGATTTCGAAGAAACTTTTGCTCCTGTTGCTAGATTAGAAGCCATAAGAATCTTAATTGCTTTTGCTTCTTTCATGGGTTTCAAGTTGTACCAAATGGACGTCTAATGTGCTTTCTTAAATGGTTATTTAGAAGAAGACGTCTATGTGGAACAACCTCCTGGATTTATCCACTCTAATCTTCCTGACCATATCTATAAGCTTGATAAAGCTCTCTATGGACTTAAACAAGCTCCTAGATCATGGTACGAAAGATTATCGAAGTTTCTTTTGCAAAATGATTTCAAACGAGGAAAAATTGATAAAACTTTGTTTTTGAAATCAAAAGGAACTGATCTTTTAGTAGTACAAATTTATGTTGATGATATATTATTTGGTGCTACTAATGAAGTTCTGTGCAAGGAATTTGCAGATTTAATGAGCAGTGAGTTCGAGATGAGTATGATGGGGGAACTTAACTTCTTTCTTGGTCTACAGATAAAACAAACTGAGAAAGGAATTATGATTCACCAACAAAAATATGTCAAGGAACTCCTCAAGAAATATGACTTTGAATCTGCTAAAGTGAATTACACTCTTATGGGAACAGCCACTAGATTAGATGAAGATCCCAAAGGAAAAAGTGTGAATCAAACAAAATATAGAGGAATGATTGGATCATTGTTATATCTAACTGCTAGTAGACCTGACATTTCTTTCAGTGTAGGTTTATGTGCCAGGTTCCAATCAAACCCAAAGGAGTCACATATGACTGCTGTGAAAAGGATACTAAGGTATCTTCGAGGAACAGACGATTTATGTTTGTTCTATCCTAGAGATGGTGCTTTCGATTTAAAAGGCTTTCGTCGATGCCGATTATCTTTGGAGATTTGGTAAATAGAAAAAGCACTTCAGGTATGGTTCAATTTTTGGGTTCCTGCATGGTTTCTTGGAGTTCCAAGAAACAGAATATTGTTGCTCTATCCACTGCTGAAGCTGAGTACGTAGCTGCTGCTGCATGTTGCTCACAACTACTTTGGATAAAGCAACAGTTAAGAGACTTTGGCATAATATATGATTGTGTTCCCATTTATTGTGATAATACTAGTGCCATTTGTATCTCCAAAGATCCAGTTCATCATTCTCGAGTCAAACACATCCATAGACGGCATCATTTTTTAAAGGATAATGTGGAAAAAGGTTTAATCAGATTACATTTTTGTGAAACTGAAAATCAAATAGCTGATATTTTGACTAAGCCTTTAAACAGGGAGAAACATGAGAAAATGAGACTGGAACTTGGAATGATCAAGTTGAGATGACTGCCTATGAGATCTCCCCAAGGTAAAAAATGATATATTTTAATACATGGCGTTGTTATTCCAACACAATTAATTATGTGAAAATATATTCTAAGTTTTCCATTATAGAAACTCATTTTCACTCATAACTTGTGCTAGGTAAGCAACTTCTTTTTATTTTAGTTATATGTTATACAAGGCTAAGCAAGTTTTTTTCTGTATATATGTTTCTCCTCTTCAAATTTCTATCTTTTCTTTTTCTATTTCTTATTTGTCATTTGTTATCTTTCTTTTCATTTTTTTTCTTCTCAAATTTTTTCACGTTTTCTTTCATTTTTTTTCTTCTTGATTTTTTTTTCTCTCCTTCTACACGGTTAAGGAGATATTTTTTCTACTCCTAAATTCACTCCATCACTCCTTTTTTATCTCACCCACTTTTACTCTTTTTATTATTTTTTTTTACCACATTCATGTTCCAACTTTAATTAATTAAGTGATAAAAATTAAACCCCTCTCTCTCTCCTTCATCCCCCCTACACGCCTAAACCCAACTAATACCACCACTTCATCTTCCTCAAAGAAACTCAAGATTCATCCTCCCTTCCAAAATTTTCTCTTTTTAAATCACCATGGTTATCACAAGCCTTAACACAGATCTTCTATCCCACAAAAGAAAAAGAGATCCTTCATCTCCAATTCCCATGGAAACTTCACCATCCCAAAATCCCTCACCACTCCAAATTGAACCACCACCTCTCGCCATAACCGCCGGTGAGGTCTCTGATCAGTCGTCCGCCCAAACACGGACCACCGACGTGCCGGCATCTGCTGTTCTTGCTCGCTCGCCAGCCGCGACTGACTCGGCGAAGGAACTCGATGGTTCCGTTTCGTCGCCCAAGCTTCCCTGCAACAAGAAGCGAAAAACCGCTGAGGGTGCGAAATCCGAGCCAAATTTTCCGGCGGTGAAAGAGAAGGGTCCGAAAATTTCTGCATCTGATATTAAATCAAAACTTCTCACTCAAGGGTTCGCCATTAATTATGGGTGGTGCAAATCAGAAAAACTTGAAGAATTGGTGGAAATTCTTGATCTTCAACAGTGGGTAAATCTTTTTGATACTCATACTCGTCTTCTAATTTATCCTTTAGCTATGCATGAGTTTTGTAAGAATTTTTCTTGTGAAAATATGGTTTGCACTAGTGAAGTGAATGGCACTGCCATATCGTTTGATGTTGAATATTTTGGAAATCTGTTTGGTGTTCCTGATGAAGGGTTTGATGAATATGTTAAAGGGAAGATGAAAGTAAGGATTAATAACCTTGAGAGTGCCGAGATTGTAAGGAAAATAGGGGGAAACTATGACAAATCTTCCACCACAAAACATAAATCTCTCTCCCCTTTGCAAAAACTGTTGTTCAATGTAGTTTGGAGAGGTGTAGTTCCTCGTACACAAAAGAGGGATGATGTCAACTTATTTGATGCATGCTTAATTTATAGCCTTGAAAATCATGTTCCTATCAATTTTCCTGTTTTAATGATTAAACATCTAGCCCACTGCATTCCTGGAAAGTTGAGAGTTGGCTATGGTTCCCTCCTCACTGCCATTTTTAGGAACCAAGCAGTTGACCTTAGTTCCTATGAGGAACATGTGGTTTCTAATGCCCAAATCTTACAAAAAGGGTTTCTCTCTAAGTTGAATCTGGAAGTGGTTGATAAGTGTGTTAGGTTTCTCAAGGAAAAAGTGGAAAAAGTGGGTACTTCTGATAAAGAAGAAGAAGAGGGAGAAAAGAGGCAAGTTTCTGTGTCAAAGAGGAAAAGTGTTCGCATAGCTAAGAAATCTCAATCCTCTGTTTTCATGGATATAAGTGATGAGGAAGATACTGATGTTATCTTGGAGGTTCCGGGAGGAGAGGAACAGTTGGGTTCTCCTAGGAACACCACTTCAGTTCCTGTGAGTTCACCTCCTGTTCCTAAGAAGAAAGGAACTTTGAAAAGTTCAGTTCCTCATGGCTCAGGAACAGTTCCTGCGAGTGTACCCTCCGGTTTTGTGGGTTTCTCTGGGTTCCCTGGGTTTGGTTCAGAAACTACAAAGGATGAGCAAATCAAGGAACTCCATGCTACTGTTTCTCATATGAAGGAACTACAAGAAGCAACTGTTTCTAAGATCGAGTTCCTACAGGAACAGGTGGGCTCTCTGGTTTCTCTGGTCAAGGAATTGCAAGCCTCATTTCACAGTTTCTCTGCTCATACCTCCTCCTCTCATGCTACTCTGCTCCAAAAGATTGATGACCTCACCATAGAAGTAGTTCAAGAAACCTCGGAGTCAAATGATGCTTAGCTTTTTCTCTTCTAGCCTCCTGTTTCTCTCTTTTGTCACTATGTTGGTTTTTGTTGGAACAGTTTAAATTTTTTTCTTTCTTTTTCATTTTGGTTTGCATCACATTTTGTGGGTGTTTCTCTTTTGGCCTTTCCCAAAAACTTGCTATGTTATGTATTCCTATGACTATCATAATTAGTTGTTGTTTCCGTTGCTTCATAACTTGTGTGAAATGTGTTTTTGTTTTGGATTTACTTGTTTCTACCCACTTTCATAGTTGGGTGCTGTGTTTTGGAATATCTCTGCCTGTGTTGTCCTCTTTTTGTTAATGCCAACAAGGGGAAAATCATTGCAAACATCTTAAGGCGGTTACACCATTGTTCCATACCTCATAAACTCTTGTCTCCTGTGAAAATTAAAAATTAGTAAATTTTATTTCTTTTTGTTTGTTGGGGATTACATCATGAAGTATTCATTTATGTTTATATCTTTTGTTGTGAAAAGTTTGCTTGTGTTGTCATCACCAAAAAGGGGGAATATTGTTGACCCTTAGTTTTGGATGATGACTGCCTTGCAAACTTCCTGACATATTGGTTTGTTTTATAAATAGTGTTTTAGTTCCGGAGTAGGAACTTGATTGTCTACGTGAGTTCCAGGGTTGGAATCTTGGATGGCGTGGCACTTATAATCAAGACAAAGTAATATATACACAACAATAAGATTTAATCTTCAAAATGATGTTTTATGATTCAAGTTCCTGATCACAGTTCCTCAAGGAACTGTCTGCTGTTCCTGAGCTGGGACGAATGATCTTCAGAGTTGAAGATTGAAAGAGATGGCGTAACTTCTAAGTCCAAAAGTCTGTACTTAGGATTTATGTAAGTAAATTATATTGCTTACGTTTAGGGAACTAAATGGAACTTATTAAACGCAACAAGTGGTTTTGAAAAATAATTTAATTGAGAGTTTTTAGGAAATATTGTAAATAAATAAAACAGTTTTTATTTTTTAAATAAAACAGTTTTTATTTTTTAAATAAAAATCTTTTTTTAATTACTGAGCAAGTAAAAATAAATTTCCTAAGTTAACTGCTTGTTTTTCTCAACTACTAAACCACTTACTGTTAGTTGGTTTGAATATGTCTTTGTTTGTTCCTCAAGAAGTGTGAACGTGGGAAAATAATTCTACGTGGATTACTGCTTCACACTTAGTGGAGGAATAAGTGGAACTAACATGAGAAGACTTCACTATAAAAGGAGAAGTCTTTCTCATTACAAACCATCAACTGAAAACATATTGTCTAAGTCTAAATCTTAAGAGTTTTCATAAAAAGTCAGTTGCATTCAATAAGTGTTCCAAAGTTCCTTAAATATCTAAGTTCAATATATTTACTAGTGTGTTTCTCAATTTGAGTTGTAATTTGGATATCAAGGGTTGAGTGACTCTTGTAAAGACTTAGAGTTAAGTCAGTGAGTATAGGCTTCGGAGTAGAAGCAATGGAGAGAAGAGTTCCAATAATCAAAGGGGATTATTGTGGGAACTTGAGTTCGAAAGGAACTCAAGTTGTAGAGAGTGATTGTAATAGAGTTATTGCAATAATATAGTTTTTGAGGTTTTCCCTTCTTGATAAGGTTCAAGTAGTTTCCTCAATTTTATATATTTCTATCTCTCGTATCTCTGTTTCTTTAAAGCCTTAATTCCGCGAGAAACTTTACCAAAAGTTCCAAAGTACAATTCACCCCCCTCTTGTACGTGTTCCATTGAAGTATCAGTTTGGGTGTGTTGTTTATTTAATTTTCTTAAAACAATAAAGGTAACTAATGAAGCTTAGTTAACGATGAATGTGTTGTGTGTTAAAAAAAGTAAGTTTTAGAGTATTATGTGTAATTTTGAAAAGGTTGATGTACACCGTAGAATTCAAATCCATTTAATATATATAACTTAGAAAAAACTTTTCTTTTTTATAGGAAAAGAAATTCAGGCGGGTTACTTGAAACATCCTCTTGGATGAAATACAATGGCCTCAGATAAAAAGAATAAAATCAGAGAGAACCATGAATCCAATCAATGCTCTGAAACTAACCCCAATCCTAGTTTTAATAATCTCGGTGAATCGATTCTAGAGATAGACGGTTAACCAAGCTAAAAATGATAAATGCTCCTAGCTCAAGAATTATGTTAACCTGAAGCATACCACTAAATTAGGACAAACTAAAAAAAACAAGGTCGATCAAGTTGGTTGGAGGCCCTTGTTCTACCCCTAAAATCCCCCCCTCCGGCCCCAAATGCATGGAATCTTCATCTTACCTAAAAAAAATAAAAAATAAGATGCAAAAAATATGGGAAAGAGCTGACAAATATCTATAGGGTGAGTGACTTGAGGGTGGCGGTGCAAGTCAGAGATGGGTGAAACTTTTTTGACCCGTCACCTGCCATATATATATATATATATATATATATATATATATATATATATATATATATATACACACACACATTAATTTTCGACATGTATTATGAATTGAAAATTGATATTTAGTCACTTTGCTCTTAATCTATGGCTAAAATTTCATTTTTTTTTAAGTGTTAAGTTTACAAAGAAGCTTTTTCTAGTATTACCCGTTCCCCCACCTGCCCACCCCCCTTATTCGCGGTTGATCGGTGAGGCGAATATGGGTGGAATTCTTGGCCGGTGATGGATGGTATGGATGGAAATTTGGGTCGAGGGTGATGGGGCGGGTTGAGGTCCACTCCCCCCCATCTCTAATGCATTGCCAGCCCTATGGAACCTAAAGAAAACCAGACAAAACCTACTAATACCATAAAGGAATGTTACTAGAGAAAAGACTTATGATTCCCTTTTTTTTGGTGAAAGAGTTGGGCAAGCCCCAAAGGAAATAAACTTACAACCTAGCTCAAAGCAACTCCAATCTACAGACTACGGACAAAAAACAACAAAGAAACCAGAATAAAGCAAAAGACATGAACCAACTAAATAAATAAATAAATAAAAACAGCCAACTAAGAGAAGTCATTAATCTTAGGACTAGGCCGCACCATCCTTGGTCAAGCTACTCCACTAAGGTCCTCCTAATAAAACAACATGAAGATAGTTAGCTTATGATCCATGGTTACACCAAAGTTGGTTAACCAATCTGCAGCACGATTGGCTTCACAATAATAATGTTCAATGAAAACCTTCCACTTTGGGCGAGCCATAAGAGCCTTGCATTTCCGAATCACATATGTAAAATAAAGGAAAATTGAGAGAGGTAACTCCCACTAATAAACGAACGACTACTTATGAGTCCACCGAAACAATAACTTTCATATGATTCCCATTCCAAGCAATCACTAAGCTAGCCACGTAAAAATCCAAGAATTCTAGCTTTCGTGCATGAACAAGAACCACAATTAAGGGCAAACAATTCAAAAAACTCACCTCTATTCCCTCGAATAATGCCACCTGCTCCAGCCAAATCCAGATTGCCTTTTGAAGCCCCATCTGTATTTAAACGAAACTACTAACACAAAGGTGTTTCCATAGAATATATATCCCTCACTTTGATCTTTTGTGACTACTAGTAAGAATATCATCTTTATCCAGAGCTCCTCTAATCTCATGAGTTCTAGCAAAGATAAAACTTACTTAATTAATAGGGATGACATCATCTCTATTGAAGCAACTCTCATTTCTTCACTTCCACAACCACCAACAAGTCACAATAACCTAATCTTCACGCCATTTTTTATTAAAAGTATCAACGTGTAGCGCCCCCAAAATCACTTTCCTAAAATGGAAGTTGGAAGCATTATCGCCATGGCTTGCAAGAAACTATTCAAAAAAATGATTGCTTTTACTCTAAATAAATTTATTAAATCTCAAAGTAAATTAGCAACGGAAAATCTAAAACAAATAACAAAATAGATCTCATGATATAATTTTGGAAGCATATAGCCCCAAAACTTAAAATCCCAAAATCCAATATTCAAAACATGAACGAAAATGATTAAACTTGCTGAAGAATTCCGCACCAAACCAATTCCCATGTATGGTTGTTGACTACCTGCAAGGGAAGTCTGCTTAACATTCAACGTAAGGTTGGAATGCTCGTCATAGGGTCAAAGTACATTGACCAACAACAAACATACACGTTAGTGAAAGCTGAGTACATGCACAAAGAAAGTACGTAGAAACCAGAACTGTAACACCCCGACAATTCTTTCTTTTACAAAATACCTTTTAACATAAAACTTAGAGAATTATCAAAGTATTATCGCCCGTGTGATAACGTATCGGCTTATTCAGAATTTTGCAGCGGAAAACATAACTAATAAATAAACTTTTAGAAATAAAACTTAGTCAACCAAAAAGTCAGCTCTAAAAGTCAAACCAACAAAAGTCAAAATCAACGATGAAAAGTAAAAGTCAAATAAAATGTATAGTCAACACAATCTCTCCAATCCCGAACCCATGATGCATCATCTTCAAACCTGTAATGGACGATGCTCTACTGATCCCTAGAGTCTGCTCACCAAATGGGTCATCACAGGTTCAATAAGGCATAGCCATGATCAACACATACACACACAACACGTAATCAGCAAAGCTGAGTACTACATTGTAAATAAATATAAAACCTAACATGATACTAATAAATATTAAGCAGGGATAAATTATAATATAATAGCATAGCAGATTAATTTACTGAACTAAACTCCACAACTAGTAAGTTAATTAATTTAGATGAAATAGGCAATGGAAAGAGTTGTCCAAACCAAACTAGTCTTCAATTTAGAAGACGAAGTACGGGGGCGACTCCGTACTCTCCTGACCTACGATATCGAGGAACCTTTTAAATAAAAATAGGACACGGTGATGAATCCGATCCCAAGAAAAGTCATGGGCTACCACCATGTACTCCAACTCATACTTGTCCAACACTTCAGACGTGCACAAGTCTAAAGTCATTGCTATCCACGTTTCACTTTACATGTAAGACAAATAGTATAATCATCAAAAAACCATAACCTTCCATTTTTATCTTAGGATTAGATAAGGTGATCATCAACTTAACAACCCAAGATTAATTCCAACATTTAATCCATAACCTTCCTTTATTTGTTGAACCAAGTCAACAACCAACCAACCTTTCATAGGTTACATAACCAACTTACCGAATAAGGCCCTCGGTCCTCATAAAGTAATTAAATAATCCAAAGGGAACAACATGATTCAATCATGATCCAAAGCCAACATAAATATTAATCCCTCATGTGAATTAATAAAATAAAGTTCCCAAATCTCATATGCTTGCATCAATCTTCCATACAAACATAATATCAATATCATAACCAACATGCTTCACACAACGGCATAAAACATGCAAATCCAATTTAATAGAAATCACATATGAACTAAAAATAGTTCCCTATACATGATACTACACAATTCTCATCCTTAGGACATGTAACTAATCCAATCAATACATAGGTATGTACGTACCTTGTGTAGATAAATCGAGAGGCCACTTTCACAACCTTAAAAGTCGCCTAAAGAGAATTCTCCGCCTAAAATAACCAATATATTCCACAATCAATACTTTATAAATTTCCAGCAATAATTAAATACTTTAAACCCTTCTTAAAAGTGTTTAAAAACCTTTCCCCTCACTAAAACTTAATTATTAAAGCATTCTAGTATAATACTACTATACTAGTTGTTAAAAACCCTTAAAAACTCATATTTAAATCATAAAACTCCATCATCAACATCCTTTTTAAATTTCCAGTAACATATAATATAATAAAACCCTTTTTAAACATACTTAAATATACTTAAAATCATAAGATTACTCAATTTCATAAACAATAGTATACTACTATGATTTTCCAACTCATAAAACCCTAAAAATCCATGCTTTGATATTTTAAAACCCTATTTTAACATAATAAGTAAATCTGAAAATTTCTAACTTCATTAAACAAATTACAAAATCTTAGATTCATAATTAAATCATCAAACTATAACTTTTAAACATAAACACATTAAAACAATCCTTAAAAATACAAAATTTACATTAAAATAACTTGAGGAGGAAGAAAATAACCAAACAAAGAAGAGGAGAGAAACTCGCGGCAACCGAGGGGAACGCCGGCTGCTGCTGGTCGACGGCGCTGCTGCTGCTGGTCGGCAGTGGTCCGACAGCCGAACGACGGAGGCGAGGGAGAGAGAAGAAAAGAGAGAGAAGAAAAAGAGGAGAGAGAGAGCCGAAAGAATTGGGGAGGAAGAGAGAGAAAATAAAATGTGTTTAATGTGTGGGAAATTTTGGGGTTTTGGGGGTTTATATAGGTTCCCCTTTTTGGGCTTAGAAAAAGTTGATTGGGCCAAAGGTATTATTTAATGGTTGATGATTTGAGTGGTTGGGTTCCTCATACCCAATTTAAAATCCTTTTCACAACCCAAAAAGTATTTTAAGCTTTTCAAATATATTTCAAAGTGTGACTAAATAAAATATTTGACTTCTTTAAATCATTAAATAATTCTTTTGACTTTTAAATAGTCAACCTTTCATGAAATAAATCGTTTAAATACTAAAATATACTAAAGTATATATAAATATACATTAAAATATATTTATAAAATTCATAAATTTACGGGGGATTACATGAACCTAATTAAGATACTAAGCAAACAGATAACACTAGTGGAAAAAATGATAAATGACACAAAGGAACTGATCCGGTTGGGCCCTAAACCGGATCACTTAATTCCATTTTTTTGCGCGCATATGAAACGGAAAATTAACTGATCCAGTTTCTACTGAACCGGACCAGTTAACAAAAACTGATCCGGTTCAAGTAGACTGGATCGGATCAGTAAGATCAACGTTGGCCCAAGAAACGCTTAGCCCAATGTTAACGCCACTATTTTCTTTTCCTCTCTCATTTCCTCACCCCTCATGTTTTCTTCTTTCCTCTATCCTCTCTCCTCTCTCTACCCTCAAACCCTAAAAATCAACCACCACCATCAGCTCTCACCATCGAACCATCAGATGTATATGCCCTAATTGCAACTTTCATCTCTATTTTCAATTTAATTTAACTTAGCTTTTTTTTCACTCAGAACTCAAATCTGCTCCAACTCACCAGGTCTCCTCCTCGAAACCCTGACAATGGAGGAAGCTCTAGAATTAGCGCGAGCAAATACACCAAAGAAAGAAGGGTGGGAGTTCAACTGAAATTCACGTCATCTTTGTGGTAGGAATCAAAATCTAATCTCCTTTCTATATTTGCATTCTTTTTTGTGATTTCGTTGTTTTTAGAGTTGATTAATTGTTTCTTCTCTTTATCTTTTCGTCCGAGGATTTCTGTCGTTGTTTTCTCTATTGAGAGGCTGATTCTCGTTATTTTAGGGTTAGCTTTGATGATTTTTTGTGCAATTTTGTTCGATTTTTTTGAGTTCAAGACTTTTTGACCTATTGCATTTAGACATTTGCTTAATCCATGCTGAATTTGTTCACTTTTTGGTATTTCAGAGTCCACACAGGTTCATTTTGTTTAAAATCCAGATAATCTTGGAAAGTTTGAGAGCCTTTGATTAGGCAAAGACAGGTTTGAATGCTAATGGACTTTCATTGAACCCATTTGTTTGTGGAGTAGATGAGTTTCTGAAATGTTAATGTGTGCCTGACATTTAAGAGAAGTAGCACATCATACATGGTTCGATCTTTCTTCAAATGATTTTAATTTTTCTATTTGGAACTGTAGAGATGTTCGAATTTGATTTATGTGATGTTAATGGTTGTGAAAGAAGATGGTGGGTTTAAGGGGTAGGTACAGTGAAGGAACTTTTTTTGCTCCTTGAAGGATTTAAATTGATCATTTTGCAACTTGAATGATGAATTATTATGGATATAAGTATCACTATTACAACAAATATGGGTTACCATAATAATGATTATATTGTTAGATTCATGGTATGGGCAATAGTTTCTCTACTGGTCTAGGTTGAGGTTGGGATGGTTGTTGACTTGTTTTTGTTGTTACATTATTGTAATGTGTTAAGTAATTACTCGAATAAGAGCGAGGGCAGCTAGTTGATCCCCTAGATTTACCAAGGAAAACGTATCTCAAATCAGCGAGGGTGTATTTAACATCTACTATAACTGTATATTAAGCACCTAATGTTGTATATATGTATATGTGTTTATTAAATTTATAGTGAAAAAAGAGAATTCCTTATTTATACACTTGATATCCTATCCTAAATGCCACTTGATTTACTAATTTCGTTTATCCATGAGATAAACGAGGAATTGTTCGAATGAGAGCTCTGTTTTATTCTGCAAAAAGAAGAAGAATCAATGCTTTAGCTTGTTATATATTTAAGTCAAGCAATTAGTAAATGGAATGGCGCAAAGAATGTTTGAATTTGCCCATTGCAAGTAATAGGAATAGTAACCCGCATGAAGTTTTTGCTTGGATTGAAGCAGCTATTGTCCTAACATTGAAATGGCCCAATAATGCACTTGTATGGTAAACTACTTATTGCCTTATTTTCTAGGTGGTGTTTGAATTGTCAAGCAATTAGCTCAATGCACTTGTATGGTAAGCTATTGTCAAGCAATAATGCACTTGGTGGTGTAAGAGCTATGATGGTAGGCAACGGATGCAAGGAAAATGCAAGCTGAAGCCTTAGAAAAATCTTCAAAACTTGACACCGATGAAGCCTTATTTTCTAGGGTTTTGAGAGACGTGTGAGGGGAATTTGAGACTGAAAATTGTTGCTCAGGGTTCCGTTACTAATCTTTGGCAATCTAGTTGCTTGGTTATTGTTTTATAAAAATTTTAGGGTTAGCTTTGATGATTTTTTGTGCTACTTTTGTTCGATTTTATGAGTTCAAGACTTTTTGTCCTGTTGTATTTAGGCATTTGCTTAATCCATGCTGAATTTGTTCACTTTTTGGTATTTTGGAGTCCACACAGGTTCATTTTGTTTAAAATCCAGTAAATCTTGGAATATGTGTATATTTTTCTTTCTTTTTTTTTCTTTCTTTGGGGTAATTCTATGATGCTTTTGTCATGCACTATGCCTTTATAAGCTAAGATGTTGTCACACTGAGATTGTAATCTGAGTTCCATAGTCGCTAAAGATTTAAACGTTGGCGTTATTGTGGTGTAGCTATTCTCAAATGGTGTAGCTATTCTCAAATTGTTGATACTCTTCTGTCTTTATCATTATGTTGGTGTAGCTATTCTCAAATGGTATGAGGGAGTCTGAATAGAGGCATGTGACCCTGCGTATCAGTGCATCTGGTATGCTCTCAAACTCAAACTTCTTTACCGAGAATGAAATTCGTTGGCCTGTCATGACTCCTTTTAAATTTGGATTAGGTGCATGTCAGTGAAATGTTTTAACCCATCCCCAGTTTGGGATTGGTTGGCTAAACGTCTTGCTTTTAACTGAAGTTTTCTTCACAGTGCTTCGCTGGTTGAAGTTACCACGAATCAAACCTACTCTCTGGGTTACTATCTCACAGCAAGTTGCTGCTTCTTTTTTACAGGTATGCACAACAACATCATAAACAACAGCCACAACAACATCAGCAACAACAACAACAAAAACAACAGCAGCAGTAAAACATCGGCAACACCATGCATCACAACCTCAAAGAAGAGATGGTGCCCATCTGCTCAATGGCACTGCTAAGAGTTGGCAGGAAATATCCCCTCTTACTTTTTTTTAATAGGAATATCTACCATGTTTTATGATGTTGAATATTAGAATTGGTAACAATTTTTATGTATATATAATTATTTATGCCTCAATAAAATGAGATTTTTGCCTCAATAAAATGAGTATTGGTACATTTTTGCCACTACAATTGTTTTTGTATCAATTAAGAACAAAAAAATGCAAAAAAAAAAAAAATTTTTTTTGGGTGCTTAACTGCTCCGGTTTTGATGGAAAACCGGATCAATTAATCAAGTTAACTGATCCGGTTTTCCATCAAAACCGGATCGGTAAATGATAAACTGATCCGATTTAGGACCAGATCAGGATATCATTGTGAACTGCTGCGAGTCCACCCGATCCGGACCAAAACCGGATCGGTAAGCCCAATTTTGACCTGATCGGATAGACTTTTTTCCACTAGTGTAACTTAGAAAACAAACTCAAACTTGACTCTATACAAGATACTTTAAATAAGATTGGCATTGAATGGACATCATATTTTTTAGAGTCATATGGGCTGCTAACTACTACTACTTCAAAGTGGTTAGAGTGCTGCTTGGACCGTCCTCTCAACCAAGTGAGCTACATTAGTATGATCATACCCCTACAAGCGTCGCTTAAACCGTCCTTGCCCTTTGGAAGTGTGGATAACCTTAGCCATCTCGATGCTTTACGTGAAATAACCAAGGACATCTACATCGTCATGCAGAGCATATGGAAAAGTATGCAAAACGGCGGTTACAACCTCCCCCTTACGTTCATTACTCGTAGGGGATCCATCCTACGAGTTTTAATGCCAACTTTCTTTCTCTTTAAGTGATTTAAGAGTTTATAACATGTTGACTCTATGACACAAGGCACATAAACACAACTAAACTTCTTTTATATTTACATGCTTGGTGATCAATTAAGTAGGTTGCTTCAATTATCATCCTTTTAAGAAAAGAAAAACACTTGCCTGAACTTGACTAGAAGTATAACTTGCTTGATACTTTAAGAAGTACACGAAACTTTAACTTACTCATAGATCAGAACTTTCTTAAAACTTGAACATTAAACTAAAATAGACCCAAAAAGGAAGAAAGGGCCATATGCTGAATTTAGGTCCTTTTTTCCCTTTATTCTCATTTTCTGATGTTTGGAGTCTAGTACGGTGATGTGGGCTAAATTCAGCATATGGGTTTCACTTATTTAACCTTAAAACTTAAACATTAAACTAAAATAAACCCAAATATTCGAAGATATTTACATAATGAAGTTGATCTTAATGGTTTAAATATAAACCCTTTATAAAAATAATTATTTATTAGAAATATTTTTGAAACTCAACTAAACAATGTTTTAGAAAATTACCTTAATCTTTAATATATCATAAAAATAGGGTCGTTTTTAAGTTAATAATCAGTATTGGTTATTAATAAGGAAAAATTAATAGGAATAATCACACCTTTGGTCGATCTGCTCAAAATAGTCCTATCTTTTGAAAATCTGAAAATAATCCCAAATTTGGAATATATATGCTCATAATGGGCCGTTACCTGTTTGAACCTACAAATACAGGTTTAATATCCTAATTGTGTGATTTAGAACTAATTTAATATGTTAAAAATTAAATTGTTGATTCAACCCCTAAATTTAATTGCTTAATAATAAATTCACTAAAAATAACCTAAACCTAAACCTCCACCCTTTCCCCTTCCACCACCACCACCTCTTCTTCCACCACCGCTTCCTCCCTCACCCCCACCACCAACAACCACCTTCCACCTTCTCCCCTCCAAACAAAAAACATCCACATAAAAAAAAACGAATGTACATCCTTCTCAACAAGAAGAACAAAGAGAGCATCACTCTCCATATCCCCAACTCGATCAATATTGGACGGAATGGCTTTGCCACCAACAACCATCTTAGTACAATCAATGACATCACCATTATCACTAAAAACAATCCTACCAACGACCCTTTCTCATAAGCAACGACATTCAAGCTAGACCTTGTACAACCCAAAACTCAACTAACATCATTTAAAGGGCTTCGCTCTGAGACTGATCATTAAAGAGCTTGGTGATGTGGATGTTACGGACGCTAGCTAATCGACAAGGGACACAACACGAGCAGTGATGGTAGCCATACGAACAGAACGCAGTGCTGCAAAAGGCCGGGAAGAGGATTTGTCCTTGAGCACGATGCGGTCGAGAGAAAAAGCAAAATTGAGTTCAACTTTGTTTGGGTCGGAAAGTTACCACTGCCATCGGCAGGGGTGAGTTCAACCACGACGGATGAGTATGACCCAACGACTACGAGGAATATAGGAGAGAGAAGAGAAAAGGAAAGAGAGGGAGGGGGTCTGTTTCTGCTTTGGGGATTTGGGGTGGTTTTAGGGGAGGGGGTGGTTTTGGGGGTGGGAGATTGTGGGTAGATGTTAATTTTTTTTAATTGAGTCAATAATCGACTTTTGTAACACCCCTAAATTACTCACTTTAAATAAATAATTTAGTAAATAATATTTGAGTAATTTAGGAGTATCGCCACGTGACTAACACGCTTCCGGCAACCAACTACTAACTAACAATATAACTTGCAGCGGAAGACTTTAACCAAAAATAATAATACTTCTTTATTCATAAAAATAAATATTGTCTCAAACTTAAAACAAATCAAACACCCTAATCTAGGTGAAGATCCCCTTCCTAGTATGCTCCCATGCACATCTAAAATTCACCTGCAAAACTGCTTACCAAATAGTTAAACCGGGCGAAGCCAAATAGGAAAAAGGAAATACGCGTCAGTATAAAACAGAATACGAAATGTACTAGATAAGTAACACATTTGCTAGTTCGTAACAATTTATATTTTCGAAAACTCCATCACTAATAATTCATCAAGAACAACTTTTTAAGAATAAACTCTTTCCAAATAACTTGGATTAAAATAATCTTGAAAACAATTCATCTTCTTATCTCCCCTTCCTTTTCCTATAAGTGTCACTTATAAGTGTGCACACCCCCCAAGCGAGTTATCCCATCACCGATCTATATCAAGGGGTAACAATAATTGCCAACAAGTGGACTTTGAAGCATAAACCCTTCTTGATGTTAATCAAGCGATAATAATAATAACATGACTTGTAAGTCATGAATAAACCTCCTTTTCTCATAAACAACTTTTTGAACATTCAAAATTCATAAAAACCAATCAACCTTTCCTTGTAAAAATAATTTAATTTTCCAAAAAGGATAACATAACTTTTATATAAAAATGATTGATAAAATCATTCCTTCTTTTCACCTCCAAGAGTGAATAATAAAATATTGTAACCATTTTAAACCAAATTTCCAAATCTATTCAACCATTAAGTCAATAAACAACTTTATCACATAAAACCACATTTCAAAAGATCTAGCTACATAATGTACCTTGATCATGCACAAAGAGTATACTAGTATCTCCATTTAGTCTTAATCTTGAACGATCTCCTAACCAACCAATATAAAAATCTAATAAGTAACTTATCACATGAACTTAATCATGAATTTAAACAGGAATGACCTATCATGAGCATAATATTTTATAGTAAGAAACATGAAAATCTTTTTCTTAAACCAAAGAAAATTGAAACTTGAATAAGAAATATAAAACTAGAATAGATAAGAAGAGAAGGAAGAACCTTGAAGTAAGAGAGTATGGATTCTTCAAATTTTGTGTGTGGAAAAGATGGCTTAAAGTATGGGGTATTTATAGGAGTAGAATATGTAGTACTTAATTTCCAAAATTAAATAGTTTGTAACCTTCACCATAAATTAGGAGATTAAACCAAGATTTGTAACCTCTATCATAAATTTGGAAGTTTTAGGAAAACAAAACCCCCCATTTATTATAGGTGGCCGCCGAAAAAAATGGCACAAAATTTTTTTTTTCTCCAAAATTCATTTTCAATTTTTTTTTTAAACTTATTTAATAAAATTTAAAACCAAAATCTTAACCAATCCAATTTTGCCGCCATCTCCCGCCAAAATAATTAACAAACAAGTGAATTTTCCTAAAATACCCTTTGCTTAAAATCTCATAGTGTGCACAACAAGAGGGTGGGATTGAGTGTGGATATTATGTGATGAAGTTCATGTATGATATAGCCATATGTCGCACGAAAGTTGAGGATTTTGATAAGGTAAATGATGGATCATCCTTGTTCATATTCATTCTTTCGGCGTACGTTACGCTAACTACGTCTCATGTCTTATAAGGTATTCAACAAACCAAAAGAGGAGCCCTTCCACATGGATGAGATAAACGAAGTCCGAGATAAGTTGGCAGGCTTCATAACTAAGAAGTGTCTTTGATATACCTAAGTATGGAATATTACTAGTTTATTTGATATGTCTTTGAATGCTATTTTTTTCATATATGTTGGTGGTTGTTTAGGGCAAATTTCACGCTAAGGCTAATTTGCTTGGAGAAGCGGTTGACAATTAACTTGCGAATAAGAATAGGTTGCGGAAAGTAAAGTTGCAAAATGTAAATAAGAACACACAACAAGTTTTACGTGGAAACCCTTTGGAAAGGAGGGAAAAACCACGGGAGGATTGATATCCAGCCAATTCACTAAGTTGCTCGAGTTTGCAAGGGAGTACAAGTGTTTAAAGCTAGAGAGAGAGTAATGAGAGGGAGTATGAGATGATCTACAATGCCAGCTAGTGAACTCTATTAATTATACAATGGAAATAATGACGTTGCCCCTGGTAGCCGTTTTTCTTCTCTTCCTCTGATTGGTCTAGATCCTATTTTATTGGGGCCTTGATCATATCTCTATGCTTGGTGGTTATTTTCAACTCCACTTCCTTCTCAACGTCGCCCATATCCCCTAGAAAGTAGGTTCTTGAACTGCCTTGCCACATCACTAATCCTTAAACTCCTTGAGCACCCACTTAAATGCTGCCACTTCATGGAGCAAACTAACACAATATAATCACATAATCTGCTGCCACGTCGGATAAAACTGACCCCTAACAATAGCCCCAAATTTTTTTTCTTTGGGCGGCAAACCAAGGGAGGAAAAAATTAAGTTTGGAAAAGAACTGCCTAGATGAGTGCGCTTAATTATGACGGTTATTGCATGGCTTGATTAGACATCTAACTTCCCCCTTCTTCTATAAGTGCAGTGCCTTGGTTTAAAATAAAGTTTCTTGCTTCAGTTTTCTTGTTCAATCCAACTTCTTTCTCTCTCCAGGGAAATTCTTATCTTCTCCTCTGCTCTGAGTTTTTTCTTCATAAATTGCCATCTGCTTTTTTTACGTTTTTCTTTCGTTTTCCAAAATCATGACTAGGGCAAACCCCAAAGGTTCTTCAAAGAATAATTCTCCTGAAAGCGCAACTAAATTCCAATCCCTAGGAATCTTAGTAGGTAGGAATAACGTACCTTGCAAGTGAGTTAAGACTGATTTGAAACTCATTAAACGCGATTTTGGATTTCCTGATGGTGTGAAAACCATCTTGCCAACTGATGAGAGGATGGACTGGGTGCGCCCAGGCTGGATTGCGTTTTATGACTCCCCTTTTGTGAAATTAGGGCATCAATTTCCATTCTCCTCTTTCATCCGTCAATTTTTTGCAACCACAGAAATAGCCCCTTGCCAACTCCTTCCCGAGGCTTGGAGAATTTTGACGGGGCTTAAAACCCTTGCCCAGAATTTAGGCATAGATTTTAATGTTGATGATTTGGCTTTCACATACCAAATTAAATCTTGTGGCAAGGGACGCTATACCCTGGGTGTAAGGGACAAGTGCGACGCCTTAGTCGAAAAGACCGACAAGGGTCGAGATAGAGGTTGAGCAGGGAGGTATTTCTTTGTGAAAGCAGATTCTTTGGGCGAGTTTGGCCCCTTTTTCAAAGATACATGGAGGGTGGAAGGTATGTTACTTCTTGATTTTGTAAGTTGCTTTATGCTTTTTAACTTGTGCTCACGTTTTTTGCTTGACCAGTGTATCTTTAAACTCCAGCGGCCGTGCACAATCTGCTAGCTATACAGACTTGATCTTGGCTCTCAAGGTTAGAGACAGGACATTCCCCATCATCCCTGCTGGTGCTGACTTGCCTGCTGAAGCAGGTTCTTCTCTACTTCCAACATGTCTTCTGGTATTCTTCACAAATCTTCTAACTCTTGAGTTGCCATTGTAAACTTTTGCGCATGCTGCTTTTTATTCATGTTGCTTACTGTTTCTTGGATAGACAAGACTGCATCTCAGTGCACAGCCCCACTCTTTACCTCCGAACTGATTATGAGGATGCGCACATGGGCGGCCTTCCTACTTCTCCGATTAGCTCTACTGCAACAATTCGCCCTTCTGCTCCTCAAAACACTCGCCCAGGCTTGGTAACTCCCACTGCTGCTTCGTCTTTAAGTGGCCAAAAGAGGAAAAGTGTAGAGATAGAGGTTCCAAAAGATTTCTGCTCAATTGATGCTGGTGCTACCCCAATGTGGCCATATGCCAAGAACTTGTGGTTTCCTGCTGCCAAAGCACGGCATGAAACCATGACGCCTTCTGCAATTTCTTCTGAGGGTGTTGGACTCTCTCTGCAGGTATTTTACTTTATTCATTGACTTCAGTATCCATCTTGCTTAGATTCCTTTTCTTTTTACTTACTTACTTCTTTTCCTTAGTGCTTGCAAGCTTTCCTTGCCACCCACCAACACTCAATTGACTTGATGAACAAGGTTGTTGCTCTGGCCAAGGAGAAGGAGAGTGCTGAGGCGAGATGCCTACATTGGATGGGCAAAATGAAGGAGGAGCAGGGAGAGGTGCTGCGCCTGAAGGGGGAGTTGGACAAAGTTGCGAAGGAGGCTGAGAAGAAATAGAGTGAGCATCTTGATGAGATGGGCCTGCAGTCTTGGCTCGCAAGAGTAGAAGCTATGGAAGAATTTGCGGAAGGGAAGCATGTCTCTTGGGATCCCGCTGCAGAGAGGTTGGCTTATGAGAAAGCCAAGAAGAGCCAAGATGCAAAGGCTGCTTTTGATGTAGTGGCAGATGAAGTTACTGATGATGCGTCAACTCACATGGCTACTTCAACCCTTGGCGCATCTTCCTTGTTAATTGATGTAGATGCTGACAAGCCTTTGGAAGACAACCCTTGATTTTTCTTACTCTTAATCAAACAATGCTTTTTATGTACTTTTGCTTGCTCATGGGAGCAAGGTTTAGGACAAGTTGTGTGTTTTGCGCCTGCTCATGGGAGCAGGTTTTAAACTAATTTGCGTGGTTTTTCTGCTTGCTAGAAGCAGAGTGTAGGAACTTACTCTTGCTTCCCTATGGGGAGCAACTTTATGATATTTTACTGTTTGTGTGATTTGGTTTGTTTGCTGGTTGCTATTCTGTTTCTGAGAATAGTTTGCGCATATTTTTTTTGTCTCACACATGCATGTTATAGAAAACTCAAACATCGACCCGTTTTGAAGCTGCTTTTCGTACTCATTTGTTTTGTAACTGTGGTGTTATTGCCTTTTCAACAATTGGCATAACTCACAAAAATACGATGATTTGTAGTTAGGAGAAAATTGCGCATCTTTATTATTGGAAATGAAGATTATAAGTAACAAAAAAGGGAAGTAACTTTCTTACAAAATGTTCTTCAAAAATGATGGCAAACCGCCTTAGTCAAAAATCACAACTCTATCAACACCAGATTTCCTTTTTAAGTTGCTAATCTGTTAGTTGGGCTTGATTAAAGTTGCTCAAGAATCTACTTGGTTCCTTTTTGTACATGCCTGTCTTAGGTCAAAGTCCAATCCAAATTGCTCCTTGGGTTGTTGTCTATCCGTAAGTAATCCAAGGTTGCTTCAGGAAGTTGCATGTGAGTTGCTTGGCAAGTTGCCTATAAAGTTGCTTCAGAAGTTGCATCCAGCGCGTCAGCCCCTTGCAAAATAGTTTGTTAGACTTAGACCGTTGGCATTTTGCCGACGGCCCTCCGATGCTTAAGTCAGTATGTGTTCATGGGAGTAAATTGGAAAGCAAATACAACGAAGGAGTGTGTAGGAGGATGTTACCAGAAGTTGCTTGTTTAAGTTTTCTGTGGTGAGATGTTACCTGGATAATCGTCAGGTTACCTTTGACAATTTGCAGCCCCTTGTGAGGAGTTCAGGCAAACCTAGACCGTTGGCATTTTGCCAATGGCCCTCCGATGCTTAAGTCAGTATATGCTTGTTGGAGGAAAGAAATAAAATGTAGAAAAGTAAAATGACAAATAAGGTTTAGAAGTGGTACTGTTTGAGGTGAGTTGCATTTCAACCGCGTGGAATTTGCACACCATTTCTGGTGACCAACCTGTATGCTCCATTGCCTACTACCTTTTTGATCTGCTATGGCCCTTCCCAATTTGCGGCCAGTTTGCCTACCTTGGGGTCTTTGGTGTTTTGAAACGTCTTTCTGAGGATCCAATCTCCAACTTGAAATTGCTTGATGTTGATGTGTTTGCTGTAACTTCTTGCAACTACTTGTTGGTAAGCTGCTATCCTTACCTTGGCTGCATCTCTAACTTCGTCAATGGTGTCCAAATCATGGGTCAATTCTGCGTCATTTCTATCTTTTGTCATGAGTCCATATCTTGCAGTTGGCATGTATACTTCTGCTGGAATAACTACTTTACAGCCAAAAACTAGAGAATAAGGGGTTTGGTTAATTGCATTTTTGGGAGTAGTTCTGTCAGCCAAAAGAATCATAGGCAACTCGTCGGCCCATCTTCCGCCTACTTCGTCAATACTCTTCTTGATGTTGTTGACGATAATTTTGTTGCTAGATTCTGCTTGCTCAATGGTTTATGGATACCTTGGCGTGGAGGTGTCTAATATGTTATTCCACTTTTGACAGAACTTGCGTGTCTTACCACTTATGAATTGCGATCCTTTGTCGCAAATGATCTCGGAAGGGATGCCAAACCTGCATAATATGTTGCGTTTTATGAAAGATATTACCTCAGAATCAGTGACTTGTCGGTATGCTTGCTTCAATCCATTTGGAGAAGTAATTTGTCATTGCTAACATGAATAGTCGTTGCCCTGGAGCTTGCAGAAGTTTGCCAACGATATCCATTCCCCACTTCTTGAATGACTAGGGTGCCAAGATGGGGTGAAGTTGCTCAGCGTGTTGGTGCGAAATTGCAGCGTGTCTTTGGCAAGCGTCACATTCACGAGCGTACTCCATGGCATATTTCCTCATAGTGGGCCAGCAATAGCCCATCCTGAGTGCCTTGTGGAACAAGCTTCTGTCTCCAGCATGGTTGCCACATTCGCCATCATGTAGTTCGCGCAGAACGATGGATATGTCTTTCTTTTTGAGGCATCTTAAGTAGGGACTTGCAACTGACTTACGGAATAGTGTGTTATCAATTAGAATAAAGTGGGATGCTTTTACCTTGAAAGTTTGCGTATCTCCGAGTTGCTTAGGTAAGATGGCTTTTTTTAACCATTGGATATATTCTTCCGTCCAATCTGCATCTTCAAGGGCAACTTCAGTGCTGGTCTCATTTACCAGATGTCTGTCCGTCGTAGGTTGCATTATACACAATGGGGATGTTGCTCAAGTTTAGTGCTGCTGAGACTGAGCCTAAGTTGGCTAAGGCGTCTGCTTCGACATTTTGCTCCCTTGGGATTTGCTTTATGGTAAATTCGTCGAACCTGCTAGCAACATTCTTGGCTATATCCAAGTACTTTACCATCTTTTGGTCTTTTGATGCGTAAGATCCGTTAAATTGATTGACAATTAATAAGGAATCGCATTTTACGTCGATGCATTTGACCTTGAATTCTACCGCGGCATATAGGGCGACAATTAGGGCTTCATATTCTGCCTCGTTGTAGGTTGCCTTGAATTCACAATGTATAGTTTGGGCTATTATGTCCCCTTGTGGCGATTTTAGTACAAATCCAAGTCATACTCCTTTTGCATTCGATGCTCCGTCAGTCCATAATGTCCATTTAATTTGGGACTTGCAGTTTGCTCCAGCAGTTGCAAAAGTTCTTCGTCAACTTCAGTTTGCAGATTTGGACTGAAATCAGCCACAAAGTCTGCCAAAGCTTGCGACTTAATGGTTGTTCTTGGTTCGTACCTAATTTCGTAGCCACTTAGGTGTACTAGCCATTTGGCCATTCTGCCTGACAACTCAGGTTTGTTCATCACAGATCTTACAGGATAATTAGTTTTGACGCAAATAGGGTGGCATTCAAAATAAGGGCGCAACTTAGTAGAAGCCATAACCAAAGCAAGTATAAGTTTTTCTAGTGAGGTGTACCTTATTTCAGGATCTACGAGAGTTTTACTTACATAATATGTGGGTGATTGAGCTCCATCTTCTTCTCTTACTAAAACGGCACTTACAGTTGCATGTGTTACAGCTAAATAAAGTTGCAGTTCCTCTTTGTCTTTTGGTTTTGCGAGGAGGGGTGGTGTCATCATGTAGGTCTTCAGATTTTGAAAAGCTTCTTCAAGCTTGCTTGTCCATTCGAATGATTTGTTCTTCCTTAGCACATCATAGAATAGTTTGCATCTATTCGACGACTTAGATATGAATCTGTTTAGCGTTGCAACTCGTCCAGTTAACTTTTGCACATCCTTGACGCATTTTGGAGATTGCAAGTTGATGATTGCTTTGATATGCTCTGGACTTGCCTTGATTCCCCATTGAGTTACAACGTACCCAAGGAACTTGCCAGAAGTGACGCCGAATGAGCACTTGCTGGGATTTAGCTTCATTTGGTAGCGCCTGAGAATTTTGAATGCTTCTTCAAGGTGCTGGATGTGGTCGTCGACTTTGATAAGTTGCGCCTGCGTTTTTTAAGCCAAAAAGCATCACTTTGTAGCAATAAATTCCTCGATCTGTGATGAATGCTGTCTTCTCTTGATCTGCAGGGTGCATGAGGATTTGGTTGTACCCGCTAAATGCGTTCATAAAGGTCAGCATCTCGTGGCCAGCAGTTGCGTCTACCATGGCGTCGATGTGAGGTAGCGGAAATGGATCCTTTGGGCAAGCCTTGTTGAGGTCTATAAAGTCAATGCAGACTCGCCATTTTCCATTCTTCTTTGGCACTATCACTAAGTTTGCAAGCTAAACTGGATATTTCGCTTCTCGTATCTTGCCTGTTTCTAAGAGGTTTTGCACTTCTTCATTGATAACTTGGTTGCGTTCAGGTGCAAACTTCCTGCGTTTTTGCTTGACAGGTAAGTGGTAAGGATTAACATTTAATTTATGTGTTATTACCTCAGGGTTGATGCCAACCATGTCCTTATGGGACCAAGCGAAGTAGCCTGCGTTTTGCCTCAAGAATTCAATCAGGCGTTCACGCAATTTGCCTTGCCAGTCTGCTCCAATCCTGACAGTTTGCTTAGGTTTTGACGGATCAAAGATGATTTCATCTATTGGCTTAGCTTCTGGTTCGGCATATTCCTCGATGGTCCGCCGTTGCTGTAGTTGTTGTGCAGGCATCTTGCTTGTTGCAGAGGGCTTCAAGGCCATCTTGTAGCATTCTTTTGCTAACTTTTTATCACCTTTTATCTCTTGTACACCCCATTTGGTAGGGAACTTGATGGTTTGGTGATAGGTGGATGGCACTGCCTTCATGTCATGGATCCAAGGCCTGCCAACAATGACATTGTAAGAGGATAAGCAATCAATGACCAAGAATTTTACCTGAATGTTGACGCCTTGCGCATAGGTGGGTAAAGTGATTTCTCCAAGTGTATGCTTGGTTTCGCCGCTGAATCCGACAAGCATTGTGGATTTTTTGGTGATGTCGCTTTCACTTAGCCCCATATCTTTGTGGGCATCTAACATGATGATATTTGCCGAAATGCCATTGTCCACGAGCAGTCTTCTTAGAAGGCAATTTCCGATTGTGAGCGAGATGACTAGCCCATCATGGTGTGGATCTGCCAAATCTGCGACATCTTCTTCATCAAAGGAAATAGGCGTGCAATCTGCTTTTGCTTTTCGACATGCGCTGGATGGTTGTTCCAGCATGGCACTTTATTTTGCGTGGCGCTTTGCTGCCGAATAGGTTAGGCCGCATACATCCGATCCTCCAGATATGAGATTGATGATCCTGGAAGGTTGCGGTGGAGCTGGTGGCCTCTCTGAAGTTGACGCTTCACGTTGCATAGTTGCCTTGGCTTTGTCGGTCATGAGATCTTTCAAGAATCCTTTCCTCAACAAATGGGCAACTTCTCTCCTTAGCGCAATACATTCATCTGTTGTGTGGCCAATATCAGCATGAAAGTCGCACCATCTTGACGAGTCTTTTTTATCTGATGGCTTGTTTAATTTCTTAGGCCATCTGACGGCGTCGCCTAACTTCTTAAGGCTGTTCACAAGTCCTGCAAGACTGACGTTGAAGTTGTATTCTCTGATTGCTGGAGGGTGATTTGAGTTGACTACGTCGATATTTTGCGCAACATCTTTGTAATATGGCTTGTATCGGTTGTCCCGGCGGTTGTTGTTGCTTGGGGCTTTTCTGCCGCCTCGGTCCAATTCTGCCGCGCCTTTTCTGGTGTCGACATCTTCTTCGAATCTGATTTGCGCGAGCGCCTTTGCTTGGGCATCTTCAAAGGTTGGACAGGGACACTTTGTCAGCTCCTTGTACAATTCTGATTCTTCTAGCAAACCACTCCGGAAGGCATTGATAGCGGTGGGAGCATCGCATCTTGGATGGAGACTTTTTCGCGGTTGAACCTGTTGAGGTAGTCGCGCAACGGTTCGCCATATCTTTGGACGACTCGGTACAAGTCGCTGGTTTGCTTCTCCAGGCGCCTACTGCTGGCGAATTGTAGGTTGAACATGTCTACCAAACCTACAAAAGTCAAAATTGTACCATTAGGCAGATTAATGAACCATTGAAGAGCTAGACATGATAAAGTTGATCCAAATTCCTTGCACATGCAAGCTTCACGCATTTCGTGCAGGACTGGGATAGTAATCGTCCTCTGCTTATACTCGACGACATGCTTGCTGGGATCCGTCGTTCCGTCATAAAGCTTCATGGCAGGAACACTGAAGCGCTTTGGAATTTCGACCAAGGCAATGGCATCTACAAATGGCGAGTCAGGATAGCTAATCAGGGCAGCTTTCTCCACGGGCCTTGGCACTCCGGGGATTTCGAGGATCATCTCTTCGACCTGCCTGAGGCGCTCATACAGCGGATCTGCGGTGACAACCAAGGGCATGACTTGCGGTGTCTTTGACATCAGCGAATTCTTCTTTCCATCAAGTGATTGCTGAGGTTGCTCCGTGGCTGCTTTGGGCAGAGGCTCATTCTGGATCGTCTGATCTTGTGAATTGCCAGTTTTCACATCTTCGGTAAATGGAGAAATCCACTCATAAGCACCTTGACGGTTCAAATCAGGATATTTGCTGGCAGCTGGCACCTCTCGATTGACTTGCTCGATCATGGCATCTTCATTGTTTTTCATGGAGCAGATCTTCCATGTCAAGTTACTTGACTACGATGTCGAGGTCGCCTTGCCGCTGCTTCCGGGAGTTGGATGCATTGGACAACATTTGGGACCGGAGTTCGTCGGTCTTCTTCTCGAATTAGGCACCTTGCATAGCAATCTCTTCTTTGAGAGATTGTTTCATGTTGTTGATAGCTCCCATGATTCGATCCGTGGCTTCTTGCCCTGGCACCTCAGAAGGTGAATTGGGAGTTGCGGGAGATCCGGGTTCATTGATTTCAGCCATGTTGCGTGATAAGTTGATTGATAATTAGGATTGCTTTTTGATTATCTGCCCCACGGTGGGCGCCAAATTGCTTGGAGAGGAGGTTGACAATTAACTTGCGAATAAGAATAAGTTGCGGAAAGTAAAGTTGCGAAATGTAAATAAGAACACACAATAAGTTTTACGTGGAAACCCTTTGGAAAGGAGGGAAAAACCACGGGAGGATTAATATCCTGCCAATTCACTAAGTTGCTCGAGTTTGCATGGGAATACAAGTGTTTAAAGCTAGAGAGAGAGTAATGAGAGGGAGTATGAGATGATATAGAATGCTAGCTAGTGAACTCTATTAAGACAATGGAAATAATGATGTCGCCCGAGGTAGCCGTTTTTCTTCTCTTCCTCTGATCGGTCTTGATCCTATTCTATTGGGGCCTTGATCATATCTCCTTACCTCTACGCTTGGTGGTTATTTTCATCTCCACTTCCTTCTCAACGTCGCGCATATTCCCTAGAAAGTAGGGATCTTGAACTGCCTTGCCACATCACTAATCCTTGCACTGCTTGAGCACCCACTTAAACGCTGCCACTTCAACGAGCAAACTAACACAATATAATCACATAATCTGCTGCCACGTCAGATAAAACTGACCCCTAACAGTGGTGTTACTCAATCTTCTATTTTAAATCTACAAAGTTGTTTGTTATTGGCTACAATTTACTCGATTAGTAATTCTCTTACAATTGTGGTCATGGTGCATTTGTGTTGCTATTTCTTCTATTCTCCAAATATGATGGTTTATCGGGTTTGGTGATTGAAGTTGGTGGTTAAATAGGAGGAGATGGTTGAATGGTGGTGTTAGGCGTGCGACACTTTTCGAGAGCTCGTACTCCGACATCCTACGACAGCGAGCTGCGATAGCCAGCGTGCAGCAACCTGCCAGCGACACCAGTCAGCCTAGGAACCAGCACCTAGCAAGCAAGCTTTTCAAAATAAAATATATTAGAGGCTACGTTTTTGTGATAGAAACGCAACCCATAATCTTGTATGTGGGTAGCGTTTCTATCACACAAACGAAGCCTATAATAACTTATGTGCTACGCGCAAAAATGCAGTCTATATATAATATTTCCTCAAAAGCGGCTACGCCAAGTGTTGCACCTAAAAAATGCACTCTATAACCCTATTTTAAACGCAGACAATGACGTTTCTTCCACTAGTGGAGTGTTAGTGCAGATAGAAGTGAATAATCTTCAAATCATGTTGTGCACAAACCAAATGATCATGTATTCTACTCTCCTGATTATATTGTGTCTTTTAACAATGTTATGCAGGTGACAGACTCTGTGAGTTAGGCTCAAGATGCACAAGATCCTGCCTGATAAGAAGCAATCAAAACTGAGTTAGATGCATTATTGGAGATGATCAAGACTTGGGAAGGAAAGATGGCTTTGGACTCAAAATGGGTTTACAAAGTAATATTCAAACCTAATGGAAGTGTGGAGAGACTCAAAGCTACGCTGGTTGCAAGAGGAGATAGGCAACAAAAGGGGAAGCGTTGCAAGCACGCCTTCTCCCCAATTGCAAAATTCACTACAGTTAGATCTCTAATTGCTCTTGCTAGCATTCAAGGTTGGAAACTCTGCCAACTTGATATCAACAATGCCTTCCTCCATGGTTTCTTGGATGAGGAAGTGTATCTCAAACCACCTCTAGGTACTTGAAAGTGCCAAAGGGTATGGTTTGCAGACTTGATAGAAGCTTGTATGTATTAAAACAAGCATCTAGGCAATGTAAGCTTGTGTTAAGTAAATTTTTACTCAAAAGGAAGTTTAAACATTCTTATAGTGATTACTCTCTTATTTGCAAATCTGTAAAGAGAAAGCCAGGTGCTTGTATATGTTCATGACTTATTAATCATATAAGATGATCATGAGATGATTAGGGAATATTGCTGAATCAAAGAAAGTATGTGTTGCTATTCTTAAACAAACTGGACTCATGAATTGCTCTCCTATGAAGTTCCCATTTTCTAAGCACATCAAGCTATGAGGAAGGAGACCTCTTGACAGATCCTAAAAAATATAGAAGGTTAGTTGGTAGATTGTTCACCTTAACCTTAGTAGAGCTGACATCTCATACTTAGCTCAACAAATAAGTCAATTTATGAGCCTTCTTAGAGAACCTCATTGACAGGCAACATTACATGTTGTTAAATACTCATAAGTTGATACAAGATATAGGTCTGTTTTATCCTAGCAATTGTGGGACTTCTTTAATTCACAACCTACTCAAATGCAGATTGGGGAGCATGTGCATACATTGCTAGGTCCTTAACTAGTGGTGCAATTTCTAGGCAAGTCCCTCATATACTGAAAGACAAAGAAGCAAAAGGTGGTTTCTGAATCATTATGTGAATCAGAATATAGAAGTATGTCCCAAACTACCGGTGAGTTAGTTTGGCTTGATGGAGTTATACAAGACTTAGGGGTGTTGATTCTCAAAGCAATACCTCTAAATTGTGATGATAAGGCTTTCAATCACATAGATGAAAGTCCTATCTTCCATGAACGAACCAAGCATCTCAAGAGTGATTGTCAATATGTGAGAGATCACTTTGAATAAGGTTTTCTTGTTCCTTATCATGTCAGATCTTCATTGCAATTGTCAGATATCTTGATAATATCTTTGTCTGAACAACACCACCATTTTCTTTCAGTTAAGTTAGGACTTGTCTCTACCTCCAAGTCCAACTTGAAGGGCGGTGAAACAAATGCAGTGTACCTCACCTGCTTAGTGTGTTCCTTGTCCTAGTAAGTACATTATTTTGGTTATTTGTACACCTTGCTAGGTGTTGTAAATGCCTAGGTGTACATTTCTTTTCTGTCTGCTTCTATCTTTTGTTTGGTTGTGCTGTTACACTTTGATAGGCTGCTATTGTATATCTATATAGAGGTAGGTCATTGATAATCCCAGGAGGGAATGTATAGCCGTCACATAAAGTGTGAGATATAAATATACAAAACCAAACGAGCTCTGAAATTACCAAAATCTTTTGTGAAACTTGAATAACCAAACCAAGTTTCCTTACCTAATATCTCCCAACTTCGGATTTATAATTAGGAAAAATTGTCAAAAACTACCTTTTAAAGGCATTTTTTTTAAAAAAACTACCTTATATCACGTTTATCTTTCAAAACTACCTTATAAGTGGAAAAACTTTAAAAATCACTACCAAATTTAGAATTTTCTAACCTTGGTTAACTATTCCCTCCAAACCCCACATTGACACACGCTAGGTACCTCATGGGCTGATGTATAGAAGCTTGACATCCTTCAAACTCATAAACAATGGAAAAAGCATTAGATTTAATTTTGCAGTAAAAAATATTTCATTTTCAAGCACCAAATAAAGAGGCAAATTTGGTGCAATTATGCTAGCAAATCACGTAACCCAAAGTCAATTGTACGCAACTTGCCCCCAAAATCAAATACCCAATTTTGAAAATAAGAAAAACCCTAAGTTAGAATTACCTGATTGAGAGAAGAGAGCATGAGGTGGGAGGAAAACAATTGAAAGAGAGAAGGGTAATGAATTTATAGAGGGGAGAATCCTGTGAAAGAAGAGGGAAGTCTCAAAAAAGTTGGAGGGATTTGGAGAGAATAGTTAACTATGGTTAGAAAGTTCGAAATTTGGTCATGCTTTTTAAAGTATTTCCACTTATAAGGTAGTTTTGGAAAATAAACGTGATATAAGGTAGTTTTTTTTTTAAAAGTGCCTTTAAAAGGTAGTCACTGATAATTTTTCCTTATAATTAGATAGAGAATTGCATTTTCTTCTTGATTCACTACCAATAAATACACCTCGACCTTAACTTGAACCCAAATAAGCAGTGCCCATTACTTTAATTTGTTTCTAGTTCAATCTTGAAACCGATAAGTACCAAAATGTGACAAATTTCTTGACAATTTGCCTATGCTTTCGCTTAAAGTAATTCTTGAACCTTTTTTTCAGGATCATAAAACAAAATATACTTACTTAGCTTCCACAATATATATTGATAGGAAATGAACAAAAAACCCTAACCCTAGGGATAGAAACTCTCTCTAGAGAGAATTCGCCTCACCTCGAAGTGAATACTACACCCCACTAAAATCCTTCAGTCGAAAGGCTCTGTTGCATCCGATGATCAACATGCAAATCTTCTGAAAATTCCCAACAACGTGCCAGGTGGTACACATGCAAACTTCCTCATCTTTTTCACCTTTCTTCACCGGCTCCCGCCGACTCAAAATCTTTTCCATATAATTTAAAGTCTAGATTTACCTTCCAGTTAAGTATCAATCTTTTACCACTACCGTGCAACCAACACCTTTCCTTTGCATTTACTTCACTGAATCACAAAGTATGGATAACCACAATCCTACAAACCCCCCTTTGCAACACTCCAATGATGAGTACGGGCCAAACTATAACCATAACTAGCGGATGGGTATCCTTATACACCATCCCCCTACCAATCATACTCTTTCCTATATAAAATAGTGGGAATGTTCTTTGATAACTCCCCTCCCAATACTAGCTTTGTTTTTAATATAGTTAATAATAATTGGGAAACTCGCTAACCAATCTGTGTTCATCGTACGGGGTCTTACTTTATCATTGAATGCCAAAATTTGCGAGACAAGGACACAATACTCATCCTTAATACTACAATCATTGACGGGAAACCGCTCACGTTCCGGCCTAGTTCTGAGCATTAAATTCCAACGAGCATTAATTAATTTCTTCATGGCTCGTATGTGGGTGCGTATTCAGGATCTTCCATGGGGCAACCTTAGCACTGACTGGACCGTCCGTATCCCGAGTCATGTTGGCAAGGTTGAAGATATCGACAACAAAGGGCCGGGTTTACCACAACAACCTTATCTCCGAGCCATGTTAGTTTTGGATCTTACACAACCACTTATTCCTGGGTGTTTTTTGCCTATAGATGATCATCGCGCTTCTTGGGTTTACTTTCGTTATGAGGGAGTTTTTAAGTTTTGTAAAGAATGTGGTTGTGTGGGCCACAATAGTGGCCGATGTAATTTATCTGCGTATGATGCTCATCGTCTGATTCAAAGACGAGTACGCGATTAAGGAGCATGGCATGACTATTCTACAAACCCAGGAAGGTATACCTCTTTATACCAATATGATTAGAGGACTGCTGACAGATAGGTTTATCCATCGAAACCCTAATATCAACCTCTATAATATCCGCCCTATCATACAAGCCCCTAGCCACGACCCATACCTATTCCCCCATCTCTATGTCCATGATGAGTCCGAAACATCATCTGATGAATACTATGATGCCTCTTCTGATTTCCATCCACAAAATATGGCTCGCCATTACCAATAGTTTTCAGATGATAACTCTCAAAACCATACTAACGCGCCCCCGACTTCTCAAACTCAACCATGCATAACCGTACCCCCTCTTGGGTAAGAAATCGCCTAAATCAAGCCCCTTCCCCTGGAAGAAGATTTGGGCTCTCCCCTGACTCTAGGGCTTATGTGGCTCATGTCCAGTCAAGGACATATTCCCACTACCCAACTAGACCTAAACCTCCCTCCGAGATCTCCGAGCCTAGTTAGGTACCACTCACAAGACCCAAATCAACCCCCCAACACTCCCAACACCCTCCCCCCCAAAGCCCAACCCGTATATCTTTCTTTCAGCAGTTGAGGTGGTCTCTTTGGGCCCAGCGGTCCGCGAGATTGGCATCCCAGTTGTGCATTCCTACTAGAAGTAATCATGATACCAGGCTGGCCCAGTCCGTGATGGTTGAACGATGTCCAATCCATGCTAGCGGTACTTTAGAAGCCCTGGTTTCCCAAGGCTGGGATATTCCCCCTCCGAGCCCAGATGAGGCAGGGCCTAGTAACTTGGATGAACGTGGTTCTCGCTTAATGGACCTACCTCCTTCACTGGGCTTTAACACCAACCAGCAGGGGCCTGACATTCCGCTCTCTCCAAATCCAGAACCTTTGGAGCTCCACAATATTTCCAATCTCATAAATAACAGGTTTCGTATCTCTCATCCCATTTTTGCGGATGTGTTTAACCCGGTTTTACAGGGAAATGAAAACATGAATGAGGATCGTGGGTTGCACGCGCTAGAGGAGGTGTATTCCCCAACTTCTCCACTCTAGTAGCAGGACTTAAATTCTGACTCAGGGTCCGATACTGATTTGCACTCACCACAGCAATCCAGGGAAATTGTCTTTGGCCTCCAATGCACTACCACTATGTTCCGAGGTAAAAAAAAGAAGAGATGGGCCTTTCTCTTGTAGCAGATCAGTGGGTAGTTTATTTGTGTTTGATGATGATGAAATCCAAGCACGGGTTAAGCGAAGGAAAAAAAATATTTGAAGAATGGGATTCAAAAGGGGGCTTCAATATCTAGCCCAACGGAGCTCACTCTAAATTCCAAGCTTAAAGCAGTTACAAACATCTCTATAGCTCGCCTACTGGGTGTGGAATCTGGTTCTTCTGTTTCTTCACGGGAAGTTAAAAAACGACCAGCAAATGTTTCTCCAGTCGACCCCAAAGGGGACTCGGAACCTTAAGCGCAAAGAAAGTCACCGATCCCGTATATGCTTTAGATGACTCATGAATCAAATGAGAACGAGACTGACATGTAGATGCATTTTTCTTTGATGGTATCCATAGGTGAAGAAACTAACACGAGGGATGCGGCTGCTCTGGATCAGCCACCGTCTTCCCAATGAACATAATCTCATGGAATTGTCGAGGGCTCAACGCCAGAGATAGCCCGACAATTTCGTACTTGTTCTGGCTCGTTTCGCAGTTTAAACCATCTTTTTTATTTCTGCAAGAAACAAAGACTAATGTAGCTGATGTATATAGTGTGCTTAGGTCTACTAGTACTACGTCTTTTTTTGGGGTTGATGCAGATGAAACACGGGGGGTTTAGTTGTTATTTTTGCTGGGGGCCCTATACCGTGGATGTAGTAGCTAAGTCTAGCAACTTTTTGTTTTGTAATTATATGCACTTAGTGGAAAGCAAATGCACTGTTTGTTCTTGTATGGAGCGTCCCAGTACCAACTACTTTATCCATTATGGGATAGTGACAGGCTAAAGTCGTATCACCTAATCAAAAGTAATCCTAAAGTCCTCTAACAAATAGTAGTCAGGGAAGTAGGGTCGAATCCACAGGGAAACAGTGTTCTTTATCCTAATTGTGATCAAATCTAGATTATAGGGAACGAGTGTTTGAGTTGTGATTATACTAAACTAGTCAATAACTATATCGAGAATATCAATAATAAAGAGTCTAGGACATAGGTTCACCAATGAACAATAATCCATGATGAAACACAATAATCAATAATAAATAATGCAGTCAAACAGGTTGATTTCCTCTCTCGAGTCGAAATTAACCATAGAATGATATTAACAGGCTCTCGCAATTTATTAATACCAATTCTACCTATTGAAACTAGCCTTAATATCAAGTTTATACCTCTCGGCGCATAACCTAATATTGCAATACTATAACAATCAAATCTGGCCAAATCGGATTGAATAGAGATAATACATTCAATAGGAATCGACATACATCATCAAAAATCAATACTTTATAAACATCCCTTCATAAATATTCATGGATCCCCTTAACCCTAGAATTAAACTACTCAATCATAATTAAAGGAAACATACTCATGATGAAACAAGTAAACATGGTGAATCAATAATCAAAGATTGAATAATAATAATAAGAGAAGAGAAGAAATACCAATGTAGAACAATCTTGCAAAATCTCAACTTCTATTGAAAATCCAATGTAAAAATGGGAAAAAGTAATACTAGGGTTCTTGAGTAATTAAAAAAATGTGCTTAGGAAAACTAAAACTGAAACTATAGTGTAAAAATGTGCTCTTTCAACCCTAAAAGGATAAGTATTTATACTAAAACCAAAACCGGCGCAACGCGCGCTTCGAAATCCCTAAAAACCGACCCGCCCGACCAACCCGGGCTAAATCCGCCCGCTCGGGCGGTTGTCAGGTCATAACCCGAAGAATATGAAATAGCGCCCCGCCCGGTCGGGCGAGATCCCGCCCGGTCGGGCGAGATCCCGCCCGGTCGGGCCCGCAACAAAATATTTTCTTTTCTTCCAAATCTTCTCCAAATGATGAAATTTGGCTAAGTAAGGGCGCCCGGGCAGCCGGGGCGGATTCCGCCCGGCCGGGCGGTCGTCTGACTGCACAAAATCTCTATCTTCAAAACGCCATAACTTCTTCGCTATTCGTCGGAATTAGGCAAATGACCACTCGTTGGCAAGCTCTTGAAGTGTAGAATCTAATCCTATTGAAATCAATGCATTTGGATTTGTAGAACTTGATATATAATCAAAAGAGTGGACTGGAGTCATTTTTCTTCTTCTTTCACCATTTGCTTTGCTTCAAAACTCTTCCAACTCAATGCTCGTGCTCTCAAAAGTACATCATCTCTTGTAGTGATATAAATGAGTAGGAAATGCACTAAAACATGCTAATTCCTACAATAAACAACCTGAAACTACAAACACACTACAAGGAGCACAATTGTACAATAAAATAGCTCCAAAGAGCGCAATTAAGACCAATAATCAATGAGGGACGGGGGTAGAAACTCTATATAAAATAGACATATCAAACTCCCCCAAGCTATACCTTTGCTTGTCCCCAAGCAAAGCACAACATGAACATGAATATAATTGCTTCACCCCTAAGATAAGAAATTCAGGCTCAAATATTTTCAAACTCAAAATCATTCAAGCAAGCAAAATTCAAGTTCAGTTGTTCAGGTCACCCTGACCACCAATCACCTAAGCAAACAATCAAATGCAGCTGCCCTACATAACATGCAAATCTCGAAAAGGTGCTCACCGAGGTGTCACTCCTCTCAATTTTGTGGCAGGCATAATATGTGCCTAAACACTCACCAACCCAACCATAAAAGCCCTTCCCACTCACACTCTCATGTGTTTAGAAAGGTATAATATCGCTCATCCTAGCCAGGTCGACTCAAATAACAAACTTACTCTTTAACTTTGGCAAATTGACTCAGTATCAATCCAGCAAACAATCAAACACGTGCCTAAGAGGTCTTTCTCAGGGTTGTAATGGGGCTCGGGTAGAGGTAAGGAAATTATTTAGGGAGTGTGGTGGAAAAGCCAAGAAAAGGGGAGCAAAAAACACTAGTAACAGGACTAGGTGTGGCCGAAACAACTCCCACGGCATCAACAACATGACCAAAACAATAACCAAATTTAAAGTCTCACGAACCATCCAATACTTGTCTCTTTCAGCATAATTTTCAACACTTTTTGAAATTTAATGAGTGAGGATCATAGAGATTTTTCAGATTGTTCACTATCATTTTTCACTTTATTTTTCTTTTTTTCTTTCTTTTCTTTGTATCAACATAGACATTATTTCCAACCATCCCATAGAATCGACCACACATCATAGTGCCAACCTAACAAATGCTCCCCCAAGATAGGCTTTGGGACAATAATCATTGTAAAGGCTCAAGGCGTGCAATGTGGCGCAATATCAAAATAAAAAAGTCATTAGGCTCAGCAGGACTAGGAGGGAAATTAATTCATTTATCAACTCTGAGGCTTAAAATTAAACAAAAGAACGCCTCTATCACAGCACATGTCCAAAGTCACCAGAAATCAACGAGTACGTTGCCAAAATCAAGATCAGAATGCTACGAGGAACTAACACACAAGAATAGATTGGATATGGACGTAAATTCATAGGCAACAATGAATCCTCACAGTCTAACCAGTTCAAGCATGCAGTCAAAGTAGGCGCTTTATCATCAAAATCCACTCAAGATCAAGGCAATAAGAGATCACATCACAACATTACAATCACAAATGCCCAACTATCCAGTAAAGTGAGTTAAATCATTTTTCAAAGCACAGTTCGAGGCACAGGGAAGCAATCAATCCATTCATATTCAACTCGTAATTTTGGTATTTTTTCAGTAATATTTCATTTTTTGTGATTTTTTCTTTTTTTTTTATAAGCAATTAAACTAACTTAACTAAACTAAAAAGCAGTAAAAGAGTAAAAGAAAAGCAGTACTTACAGAAATCCTCCCCCAAGCTGAATCAGGCAATGTCCTCATTGCAACAAGGGAAAGGAAAAAAAAATCACGGGTTGCCTCCCGCGAAGCACTGTATTTAACGTCTATAGCTTCAACCGCAGTCAGAAGAATCCAATGCCTTGAGTAACTTATCAAATGCTCCTGCAAACATGTCACTAAAAACAAGATATGGCTTGATTGCAAGCACATTTATCTTCACAAACATAATGTCAGCAGAAATAAAAAAAAGTTGAAGACAAGCAGAATCAAAAGAAAATGGAGAAAAGGAAGACAAAGTATAACTTTCCTGTATCTGTTGTGTAGACACCAGAGATCTCAAGGAAAGAATATCAATAATGTCAACTTGGCCAAATGTATCTTTTAATGGTGGCCCTTTTAGAAAATATGAGGGAAATGAAATAGGATGGGAAGAAACAAGATCAAGCCTTCTTGAAAATGGAATATGGGGACAAGACATTATAGGTTCAACCTCTACAGTTTCACTTACAATGTCACCACCCTCTAAAATAGGCTCATTAACAAAGTGGTTTGTAACTAAGAGTTTCTCCTCCACCAAAACATTCATCCTATCCTTATTTTTCTCATTATCATCATTCCTTTCGATATCGGGAGTCATATAATCACCATTCTTCACTGACATGGCATTCTCAACACAATCATCATCATCATCATAGGAAAACATATTTTGGTCTCTTATTTGTTGAATGCCTGATAATTGATTAACCATCAACTGTTGTTGGTCACACAATTGCTTAAGGCTAGCACTGAATTCTTTGTCAGACTCAGTCAATTGTTTCATTAAATCAAGAAGATCTGTAATACACTGTGATGATTGTTGTTGAGGATAGTTATGCAAGTCCAATTGGGGAGGGGAGTTCCAATTATGCACATAAGACTCATAGGGAGCATATGGTAATCCATTGTAATCTAAGTTAGGATTAGAAGAATATTGATTATCATAAGATGCACAAAAATTAGAATTCGGATAATCAAAAGATGCATCATAATCAGGCACTTGACCATCCCAACAATTATAACCATATTGTCCCTGATAATCAGTAAAATTTGCTCCATAATGGTGATTCCACTCCATTATAACACAGTCAGAGGAGATTCAAACTCAAAAAAAAAAATATATATATATATATATATATACAATTCTGGGGAACACATGTTCCTTCGAATGGGGGTTAGTATAGACAAGGAATAATCTAGCCTCTAAGACAATTAAAAATTAAACAAAACCGTTTTCCCCGGCAACGGCGCCAAATTTTGACAGGCTAAAGTCGTATCACCTAATCAAAAGTAATCCTAAAGTCCTCTAACAAATAGTAGTCAGGGAAGTAGGGTCGAATCCACAGGGAAACAATGTTCTTTTCCTAATTGTGATCAAATCTAGATTATAGGGAACGAGTGTTTGAGTTGTGATTATACTAAACTAGTCAATAACTATATCGAGAATATCAATAATAAAGAGTCTAGGGCATAGGTTCACCAATGAACAATAATCCATGATGAAACACAATAATCAATAATAAATAATGCAGTCAAACAGGTTGATTTCCTCTCTCGAGTCGAAATTAACCATAGAATGATATTAACAGGCTCTCGCAATTTATTAATACCAATTCTACCTATTGAAACTAGCCTTAATATCAAGTTTATACCTCTCGGCGCATAACCTAATATTGCAATACTATAACAATCAAATCTGGCCAAATCGGATTGAATAGAGATAATACATTCAATAGGAATCGACATACATCATCAAAAATCAATACTTTATAAACATCCCTTCATAAATATTCATGGATCCCCTTAACCCTAGAATTAAACTACTCAATCATAATTAAAGGAAACATACTCATGATGAAACAAGTAAACATGGTGAATCAATAATCAAAGATTGAATAATAATAATAAGAGAAGAGAAGAAATACCAATGTAGAACAATCTTGCAAAATCCCAACTTCTATTGAAAATCCAATGTAAAAATGGGAAAAAGTAATACTAGGGTTCTTGAGTAATTAAAAAAATGTGCTTAGGAAAACTAAAACTGAAACTATAGTGTAAAAACGTGCTCTTTCAACCCTAAAAGGATAAGTATTTATACTAAAACCAAAACCGGCGCAGCGAGCGCTTCGAAATCCCTAAAAACCGACCCGCCCGACCAACCCGGGCTAAATCCGCCCGGTCGGGCGGTTGTCAGGTCATAACCCGAAGAATATGAAATAGCGCCCCGCCCGGTCGGGCGAGATCCCGCCCGGTCGGGCCTGCAACAAAATATTTTTTTTTCTTCCAAATCTTCTCCAAATGATGAAATTTGGCTAAGTAAGGGCGCTCCCGGGTAGCCGGGGCGGATTCCGCCCGGCCGGGCGGTCGTCAGACTACACAAAATCTCTATCTTCAAAACGCCATAACTTCTTCGTTATTCGTCGGAATTAGGCAAATGACCACTCGTTGGAAAGCTCTTGAAGTGTAGAATCTAATCCAATTGAAATCACTGCATTTCGATTTGTAGAACTTGATATATAATCAAAAGAGTAGACTGGAGTCATTTTTCTTCTTCTTTCACCATTTGCTTTGCTTCAAAACTCTTCCAACTCAATGCTCGTGCTCTCAAAAGTACATCATCTCTTGTAGTGATATAAATGAGTAGGAAATACACTAAAACATGCTAATTCCTACAATAAACAACCTGAAACTACAAACACACTACAAGGAGCACAATTGTACAATAAAATAGCTCCAAAGAGCGCAATTAAGACCAATAATCAATGAGGGACGGGGGTAGAAACTCTATATAAAATAGACATATCAGATAGTCTACATCAACTATTACAATCCTGTAATAATTATCTCATCATAGGCGACATGAATCAAGTGGACCAGTATTCTGATAAAATAGGAGGTAGTGCTCTTATTCGGGGATGGGAAGAAATAACTACCTGGAAGCATAATCTCAATTTGCAAGATAATCCGTTCTACGGACCTCGGTTTACATGGTCCAATAATAGAGATGAAGATTAGTTAGTAATGGAACGCTTGGATCGAGCTTATGCTACATTGGATTGGCTTGATGATTTTTCGCACACACAAATCCAGAACTTTCCAATTGTTCATTCGGACCATGCTCCTATTTTTTTACAAACACAACCCAAATCATCTTCCATGAGGCGTCCTTACCAGATCGAAAATTGGTGCCTAGATCACTCCGAGGTGCGGGATATGGTTTTGGAGATTTGGAGATTACAGATTGTCGGTTCCCCTTCGTATACTATCTCACGTCATCTTGTGCTACTTCGAGACCGTTTGCAAACATGGTGCCTAGACAAGAGGCTGTTTTGGGGGGTGAATTGGAAGCAAATTTTCGAGGAGCTTCAAGACTATGGATTAATATAATAAAATCTGGTGGTATGATTAGTGTTGACTAAAGTAATTAAGTGACGAGTTCAAATATGTAAGTAAGTATAAGTTGAGGCTAAGCCTCAGTTATTTGATTGAGTGGTTTACTAATTGGATATGAGGTAGAGTCGCTCCACGTAATTATGTGATTGGCATGTTAATAGTTTGTTATTGGTTTCGTTGTTCATATTACGTATGTGTACTGATTTAGAATTCGATTGGTTATGTAAACTGAATTTTCTGGAATGAAAGTGATTAAAAAACTAATCATGTAAAGTGATCAAAGAATGGCAAAGGTTAGAAGGAGCCGATGAGGATCGCTTCTTGTGGGCCCCTCATAGGTTATGAACGCATGACGAAAGGCGCTTAGGGCTTCTCTGGTGGTCGACGCTAAGGGCCTTAAGGATTACTCTCTGGTGGAGTGTCTTAAGGGAAAACCCTCTGGTGCAGTATTATGAGAGTCACCTTGGAAGTATTACCTCTGGTGGGTTGCTTCAAGGGGTGTATACACTAAAAACTACGGTATGCCTTATTATAAGATGGGAAGACGTTTCCCGATAAGCGATGTGTCTGCAATCTAGAGTTGCTACCTTCGCGTCGTTCCCTTACCTATTGTCAAATGAGTGTGTTAAAATAACGTAAAGTATATGAACGTCTGTAAAATAATTGATTAAAAGGAATAAAGATTGTTCCGCGAGGAACCGTGAGGTCTCAAAGGGTATTGGATGACAAGTTTAAAGCATGTGATGCTATTGTGATTATTCTGTAAAGAATTGTGAAGTCTCCAAGAGTATTGGATGATAAGTATAAAGCATGTTTGGTGTAAGGATTGTTCTGTGAGGAACCGTGAAGTCACCAAGGTTATTGGATGACAAGTTTAAAGCATGTGTAGCTGCTAGGATTGTTATTGTTATTGCTATTGTTGTTGTAACCGTGATTAAATCATTTTCAAGTAAAGAAGCACCAAAGCATGTTTCAAATGTGTTTGATGGGTTAGTACTCAACTTTACTGATGTGTGTACGTTTTATTTTGTCATTTCTGTGTCACTTGGTGGGTGGCAGTGTCCTATTTGTTGCAGGTTTAAGACGTGAAGTTTATTATTTACAGTTGAAGGTTCGAAAATGCTAGAAGTACAATTGCGTGTATTAATTTGTATTTCGGAGTGAGGCCGCAGATCATTGTAATACTTTAGTTATTAATGTAACCAATTCTGTAAAGTTTGATTATAGTTGTCAATAGTAATTAACCTGAATTAGATTCGTACTTTTGGTTTCCACATTCTCTGATATAGTTCAGTGAGTGTGATGGTAGCAGTTGGTCAGCTCGACCAGATTCTTTAATTCCACTTGTGTATTAATCCTCTGTAAGCTGGTTGGGAATGACCGTCTGTTACAATAATAATACACCATATACTCTCCATCTTTTCCCTTTCCCACCACCATCACCACCTTCTCCTTAGCTCTCCCACTCCAGTCCCATAAGAGCCACCACCATTACACCACCACCACTACTATATATTTCCAGCCAAGAATCACTCCAACTCCTCTTTCCCTCCTTTATTTCCTTCACTTCCTATCTACCTTCTCTTTTTCCTAGCACGACCACCACCACCACTATAAAATTTCTGATCAACTCAGCTTGTTGGTGCTACACCATATTTCCAAAAATTCCTCGCTAGAGAAGCCAAATGGACAAGGATACACCACCAACCTAAATCGAAGGTGAAAATCTGACAAATTAAAAAAATTGAAGGCATTTATAGTAGACGCCCCACCACAGGCTCAGGAGTCTATGGTAGGCGCCTGCACCCATGGTGGAGTGCCTGAGCATGTGGTGGCGGCTACTATAGACGCCTCACCAATTTTTTTTAAAAAATAAGTTTTTTTCTAGTGATCTGATCTGATCTGTTGGGAAGAAACGAGGCAAACTTTCAATGTTTTTTTATTTGTCCATTTTATCTGGAAATTTTCGATTGTTTCATAATTGATTTTGTAGTGATAATTTTAAGTTTTGGATTTCGAAGAGTTTCTCACTGTTTTGTGGCTCCGGCGTTGGTAGAAGCAGTCTTGGAACCAGTGGTTGAATCAATGGGTGGTGGTTCTAATGGTGGTGGCCTATGGTTATTGCCTAGTGGAATCACATAGTGGTACACTAGTATGGAAGAAGAAGGGAGAGGGGAGGTGAGGAAAAGGGTGGAAAGAGGACAAAGAAAAGAAAAGGTGCGTAGGGTATATTAATACAGTACAAATATACGTATTTAGGGCGATAGTAAGAAATTTTAAGGCGGTAAATAAGAAAATTCTTTTTTCTTTTAAGGGGGTATTGGTCATCATATTAATTCCACATTCACATGATTTCATCCTCACTAAGAAGTAGACACGAAAAATGGTGTTTTTCTGATTAGACAGGTCTATCAAATTTTGAAAAGAAAGTGACAAAGAGTATTTCGTGCAATTTCTCTCCTCCCCACTCCACTTTTGCATCGGCTTAAAAATACAAGCAAAGAAACGTCCTTCTAAAGCTCTTATAGTTTCCACAACTTTTTTAGAAAATCTACGATATATGGGGTTAAAGAAAATGTTCACACTCAAATAATATTATACTATAATAACTTAGGAGGTGGACGTGGATTCAAGGGTTGAATGAGATTGGCCTTTTTTAGCTTGAAGAGAGCTTGGGAATAAGTCATGTTTAAAGGAGTAAAGTTCCTTTGTGGCCGTAACTGGAATGCAGAAGATGTCATTGAAATATAAGGAGTAATTCTTTCAAAAAACAAAAACTCAAAAATATAACAAGTAATTTTGACGTATTAAGGCCCTATTTACTTGACTTTTTGACTAAACGAAAATTTACTTTTACTTAACTGTCATTATTACAACTGATTAATGTTGATAAAAGCTGAATTTTTGCTATTCAAGACTCGCTTAATTAATTGAAACTAAATTATGCTATTAAACTTGGTTTTAACTAATCGAAACAGACTTTGGCTAATATCCAGTGTTCTTCTCTTATGCACTTTAATGAATTTTCCTCATTAGATTTACTTAGACTAATTGAAAGTAATATTTGCTAATTAAAATTAATCTTTACTGATTGAAATTATTTAATTGAATATTATTTTCTAACGTGAAGCGAACAGGACTAACATGAATTTCACATTATTCTAAGCAATTGATGAGCATTATGTACATGAAAAATATATAAAATTCATGAATTCGTGAAATTAATATCTTTATTTTATTAAACATGGAAGAACTTAGGCTAATGATTTTGATTATTCATGTGGTCACTTGTCCAAACTCGAGAAATGACCAATGATCTCCTTGATCATATATGACTATTCACATATCCAGTGGCATCTTTTGTAAATAAACGAAAATAATATACTATTGTACCTATTAAATTATATGATTATATTATTGTAGGCAATGATTTGCTTCTTTGTATTTGTCATTATTTCTCAATATTTGTCTCTATGCATCCTCGCCAATGATAAAAGAAAGAATCATGCTAGATGACTAAAAAGAAAATCACCCTAAGCACTCATCATGATCCAATGCACCAAAAATTTGATTTTTGTCCACCATGTGACCAAATGAGAAAGAGAGTCATTCTAATTTTGAGCCAATAAAAACAAAACACATGTGTAAAAACTTTCCAGATCTTTTAGCTTTTTTGATCAAAAACTTAGAACTACAATACTTGAGAAAATACATATTAGAAAAATAATAATAAATAACAATAGTCATAACTTTTGAAAATACTACAAATATACACCCAATTCGTTATACTTCTAGCACTTTTTAAATTTTTTTTCATTTTCTACTTTAAATGTGGTGGTTTATGGTAAAATTAGATTTTTCTACTTTAATTTTGAATATTTTCAAGAGAAAGAACTTGAGAAAGGCATGAAAATTTGGATCGTGGGTCAGGTGGCTAAGTTCAGGATTATTAAACCATGTCACTTGTAAGTGAGAAAAAATATGTTCAAGCACTACAGAGAAAGGTCAACCTAGCAATTGTTAAAATTTGTTGAGAAATTGGTTACCAAATAGAGTTGGGAACGGACTAGATACGAAAACTAGTATATGTTGAAAAGCTTTTGCAATTGTTACCATATGATTTTAACTACAAAATTATAAACAGTTTCAATCTCATCTTGTATCCATTCAAATATGGTTGGTACATTTGGTGCATGTGTTTCCAACTCTAGCAACAGACTATCAATTAACTAAATGCCAACAAATTATTACCAATGTTGGTTGCTAAAAATAGCAACAAAGTACTAAACATTGCTTGCTAACAATGGCAATGAATTTGTGGACGCGCGATGGGATTAGGTGACACGCTACATGACACCCTGGAATGTGTGCCCTTGGCCTAAAGGCTTTGGACATAACCTGCTTTCAAAGACGCAATGCTTCCAATAACAACAAATAATAAATTTATTGTTGTAGACACATAATAGTGGCTCTCCATTTAAGGGTCCAATGATGAAACATACCGCGGTATTAGTTGGCGCAATTCAACGGAATAGCAATCCAAAAGCCAACCCAAAATCAATTTAAATTGTGTTTTGAAATATTATTCTAAAGCCCAATTATTAATTTATTATTTTTAAAAAATATTTTGATTATTTTTAAAAAATATTTTAATAAATACAAATCAGATTTTTATTCCGTAAAACTCAATCTCCGAATTTTAAGGATAAAAAAATATCTTTAAAAAGCGCGTTTAATGAAAAAAGCTGGCAAATGAGTTGGACGCAGGCGGTGCGCCTAGCGCGCCACGTGTGTCTAGCACATTGGCCGAGTTGTGTCAGGCGCGCCAATCTGCGCCTGACACGTGGAATTGTGACTCACACAGAGTCCTGCGCCTAGCGCAGTTCTTCTGTGGGACGTTGTGGTATCCGATTTTTGACTGTCTTAATTAACGGTCAGAATCCCACGAAAGTCTCTCATTAGACTATGAGTTTTAGAAAACTTGGAAGTCGCCACCCTATTAATATCTGAAAAGAGACATATTTATTTAATGAATCATTTTAAAATCAATTTCAAGGAATATCATTTAAAACGATGATGACTTCATATGGATCAAAATCTATGAAAATTGGTCTTTCATACCATGAGATAGGGTTCGGGGTTTAGGTTAAGAGGTGTGAACGTCTGGAACTCGTCTTCTCTTCCGTTCTACAGAACGGGCTCTTACTAAATGCGTTATTTTCCATTTTAAAGTAATCATGGCTATTAAAAAGAAAGAAAATCACATAACTTACACATATACACATCAACCATTTTTATTTAGGACCAATATATCATTTGTACATGGTAGGTTTGAGCACTGGAGTTGCACTACGTACCAATCATTGCGGGATTGGAATCCACTCATGGATCAAAACCATCGTAGTTCGATCTGGTGTCTCACCCTAAATGGCCAATTCCATTGGGGAAGAAACGGAAATAGATTATGAATAACTCACCTTTAGAATTAAACAAATCTATTAGGAATAATGAGGTAATCACTCCAATTAGTGATTGAAATGAGATTAAGATAATTACCTTAATTAGTGATTAAATATGAAGGTGTGGATAATCACCTCAATTAGTGATTAAACTTAGGAGGATCAAGATAATCACCTTAATTAGTGATTAAGAATGGAAGTTAAGATAATCACCCTAATTAGTGACTAAACTTAAGAGGCTAGATAATCACCTTGATTAGTGATTACCAATGAAGGTTAGGAAGTAATCACCTTAATTGATGATTATTCAAGGTTTAGGATAATCACTCCAATTAGTGATTAAATGAGAAAAATAATCATCCTAATTAACGCTTATTAAGATTTAAGATAATCACTCTAATTAGTGATTAATTAAGAAGAATAATCATCCTAATTAACGATTATTAAGGTTAAAGATAATCACTCTAATTAGTGATTAAATAAAGAGGGTTAAGTTAATCGCCTTAATTAGTAATTAATTAAGGTTTAAGATAATCACTCTAATTAGTGATTAAATATGATGAATGGTTAAGCTAATCACTCTAATTAGTGATTGAATGAAAAGTTTGAGTTAGCCGCTCTAATTAGTGATTAATCGAGGATTGAAATAACCACCTTAATTAGTGATTACGTTTATGATTTTCAAGAGGTCTTAGAAGAAGAGGTTTGCTTCCTAATTGAAGGCTTTTGAGAAATAATCTTAATTGAAGATTATTAAGTCATTTAGAGATAAATGATCAATTTGAGATCAAATTTGGAGATTATGTTTGGCTAATTGGAATTTGGCCATTTAAAGCGAGACACGTAAAACGGCCTAAAATCAATTCGGAGATCATAATTACCAATCTACTTATGTCAAATTATATGATTAATCCATTTGAATATGGAGAACACATTTTTTAAAATGTAAGATGGATCATCATACAATTTAACTTAGTTAGATTTGTAATTTTTCCTCTTAGTTGAGATTGGGTCATTTGATTCATATACAATGATATATTGGGCCCAACATGCAAAATTTGTAACATTGGTTGCTCGTTTTATTAAAAAAGAGTTGTGGAACTATTTATGAAAATTATGCATAAACATCTCCATGTTTTATTAATGAGTGATGTAATAACTATTTACAAAAAGTTATTATTACAACAAATGTACAAAATCTATGATCTATACAAAGTCTTCAATCTTGATCTTCACCATGATGCTCCTTGATCTTCAACTCCTTGAATGGGCTTTGAAATTCATTTTTATTTGTGAATTTGTGAAAGTTAAAGATTAATTAACCTCTTTGATTTTGATTTTTTATGACAATTTTTATTGATTTTTATTTTCATGATAAAATGAGTCGTTTTAATAGAAATTTAAAATTTTATGACTTTTAATTAACATTTTCGTATGAAAAGAAAACATTTTTTAATGAAACTTGAGTTAATCACTTTATTTCATTTTCCAGATTGCACTTTTATTCTTTTACTGACTTGTAAAATTCATAACTTTCTGAAGAAAGTGTTAAATTGAGCATGTGATATATCTGTGGATAGTTCAGTGAGTTATTTATGTTGTGTCAAAATTTGACAAGCTCTTAGTGACAATTCGAATTATCGTGAATTTTATGCCAAAACTGGTCAAAACAGGACCTTTATCCAATTTGTTCTTTGAAACCTAACTTATTGAACTTATTTTGAAATGATTTTTGGTATGAACATTCTAGACACTTTGAAGAAATAGACTAAAAATTTTAATTTGAATTGCACATTTTTAAGACCCTTTTTTTATTCATTTTCTTAACTGAAAAGAAAACCAGTTTTCTGGAATTTAGTGATCTACATGAACAGTTTTGTAAAAATGATGTAAAATTATATAAAATTCATATGAATATAATTTTTATATTTTTGAAAATCTACTGATATTTTCTCCAAACTTGATGATTTTATTTTTATCCAAATAATTTTATTTTAAATTTTATTGACTAAACAAGCTTAGGTGGTACTGGACAAAATCAGTTTTACACAACAAAGTTGTATGATTTTTAATTATTTACACAAAATTCGTATTTTAGAAATTCTAAAGTCCAGTTGTTGGAAACATCTTGCACTTCATAGGAAAAATATTCAATCCTACAAACTATTCTGATAATACAAACGAAAAATGAAATGTAGTACGAAATTAAAACCGATTATAATTACAGCATCACATTTTCTTTTTATGGAGATATTTATGCACAATTTGTCTTGAATTTTTTTATGAAAATATTTTTTGGTGATGAACAACAACTTGATTAAAGAAAATCACATAATCACATTATTTCCTAAGAGTCTCGCCATTAGAGTTGACTATTTTAGGTGGGGTGATTTTAGGTTGGGAACCTATTAGAACTTCCTCATACCCAAATCACTCCAAAAATTAAAAAATGATAAGAAGAAACAAAGAGAGAGTTAGTAGATGATTAAGAAGATAATAAAAAATAAACAAGAGTTTCCACTTTACCTTGCTAGCTCAGTGATGCATTTCCTTTTTGCAAATTTTTCAACCTTTTTTGTGATTTTCTTAATTTCTAAGTGAGTTTCTAAATCCACTTAATTACTAACTTAAACTCTTTTTTGTGTTTTTTCCTTTTGATGAACTTCTTTTATTTACTTATCAAGACTTTTGCTTAGATGGAAAGATTAAGGAGGAGAAGAGTAGTAGAGAAGATGAGAGTGAAGTTGAATTGTGTTTTTTTCAACTTGCTTACTTACTAATTAAGACTTTTGATTAGGTGAAAAAAATTAAGGAAGAGAAGAGTAGTAGAGAGAAGGTGTGAAGTTGAATTGTGTTTTTTTCAACTTGGTTTTGAAGTGAATTTTGGAGGGTATTTATAGAGAAATGAGGGAGGTGAACTAGGGTTTCAAAGAGGTAGAAAATTAGATTTTTCATCCAAAAAATCTGATTTTCTTCATCCTTAATCACCTTAATGACATCACTCTAATGACCTCACCCTAATGACATCATCAAATCTCTTTGGAAACACAAATATTCTTATTCTTTTTAGATTTGCTCATTAATGAGGCAAGATCAGATTTTCAGAAAATATTCTTCCTTAAACATCCTAATACGTAAAAAAAATTGCATTGAAAATCGTGCAAAACGAAACTGATCAGGATGCTGCGCTGCGCTAGGAACAACACCCTGCGCTAGGCGCAAGGCTCTGCGTCTGGCGCAGAGTATGCTTTTGCGCTAGGCGCACAATCTAGCGCATGATTGTGTGCTCGGCGCACACTTGATTCTTCCGGAAAGAATTCGGATTTTCCCCTCTTACACATAGGATTTGATTCTTATTCTCACATCTTTTCATGATTCTTATTCTCTAACTAATGGATAAAGGATGTTTTTAATGGATAAAGAATATATTCTTATTCTTTATCCATTGAACAATGACTTGACCATCAAGGAAACTGATTAATGCCCGTTTTGGGATACGACTAAAATCCCGACGCCTAATCGCGACTCGTTTTTCATTTTTCCGAAAGACTAACTTAAGACAATTAATGAAAACTCGTCAAATTAATAAAGACGAGCATGATTATACTATGAATCATTTTATTAAAATGGTGGTTGTAGTTATTGACTACGACTCACGAAAATTATACTTCTAAGCCGAAACTGTATGACTAATACGCAAAAATGGAAAATCGTGCGACGGAATGAAACTCGCGCTCCGGGGCGCGTGCTCCACGATGCATTACGATTTTGTTATTTTTATTTTTCAAAACCTTTATTTATCCGAAAAGGGGTTCAAAATTTGGTGTCTACAGAATGCCCCACATTGGTCGAATTTCGGAGGAAATAACGACCAATGTTTGAAAAGACACAAAATTTTGACAGAAAATTTCTTTTGAGATAACATATTCTCCATAGAAAATAGTTATCATCAGTGCTTTTTTGAAAACATGATTTGCGACTTCTGTTGCCGCTTTAAGTAGAAAATCCCAGTTAAGTTTCTAAAATAGGAGATGCGACTTTGACGTCGTCTTAGATAGAAAATCCCAATTAATTTTCTAAAACTGAAAATGCGACTTTATCGTTGTCTTAAGTAGAAAATCCATATTAATTTTCTAAAATTTGAACATGCGACTTTATTGTCGTCTTAGATAGAAAATCCCAATTAATTTTCTAAATTTTGAAAATGCGACTTTATTGTCGTCTTAAGTAGAAAATCCCAGTTAATTTTCTAAAATTTTAAACTTGCGACTTTATTGTCGTCTTAGATAGAAAATCCCAATTAATTTTCTAAATTTTGAAAAATGCGACTTTATTGTCATCTTTTTTTTTGTTTTATGAATTTGTCTTTTGTTAATGTGAGAGACTTCGACAATTAATAGGTTTACAGTTTTTCATGGCCTTGATGGCAAACAAATTGTCAAATCACCATTACTTACTTTTTATGATTCCATGTGTTATCATGTCACCTTAAATTAGGACATTGTCAGGTCATGTCACCAAAAGGGTTGACCAAAGGTTGTTACCCTCTAGATAAACTATGGTGGACCAAATCATCATGTGGCAAAAATTTTTTATCTGTTTTTCCGAAATCTTTCAGAAAATTTTCCATGCATAATGCTTATTTGCTTTAATGATCACTATATAAAATAGATTGATCAAGGTCATTATTTTGGATGATCATTAGGAAAAGGGATTGTATTAACGTTCTTGATTCATCATTGACACAGTTTTTTTTTTTATGTTCGGCTTCAACAAAAATTGACATACTACAAATGCTTGGTCATTAACCATGGTGAAGGATGCTCCTTATTATCCTATGGACAATACTCAAACTTATTATCCATGGCATGATCATGGATGATCATCTTTTCCATCTATAAAAGGAGTATGGTTCTTCATTTCCAAATGCACCATCTTCCACTACTCCAATCTTTTCTCTAATTTTTCTTCTTTCACAAAATGGCTCCTACTTATGAAGAAGCTAATGAAATGTGGAGTCGGGTGAAAAAACAACTCTCGGGAGTCACAAAGAATTTGGAGCAACCAAGACAATCTTTTTCTTCTTCCCGCTTCACTAAGGCTCTTATGCCTTTGCTTTCTCTTTCCATCTGTTATGACATGATTCATGCTGCTTCCCAATTTTGGGATGAAACTCGTCATGTCTTCCGCTTTGGAGACCGAGAGATTGTGCCTCTTGTTGAAGAGGTCGAGGGTTTGCTAGGCTTACCATCCAAAGGTCCAGTTATTACACCTAGATCTCCTACAAGGATCTCGGGAGATTTATCAACAATTTTATATCTTCCCGAAAATCTTCATGGCAACTACCTACAATATGGTGAGGTAAATCTTCTCAACTTATTGTTGACTTTTAAATTTGGCACTTGGCAATTCTCTAATAATGCCAACTATAGGATTGCTAGAGAAAATGCTTGCATTCTTATGATTTTGGGAAGTACCCTTGCTAAATGGTCTTTAAGCACATGCCATGTTCGGTGTCTTTCACTTATTCCTCAAATTGTTAGTGGGGGTCGTCTTGCACCACTTATTTTGGGAGAAATGTTTCTTGGCTTAGAAGAACTCAAAAGAAAACCCCAAATTTTCGTGATGGGATGTCCATTAGCCCTTCATTTATGGTTATTGGGAAAAATTTCTCTCATGAAACCCCACAAGAGTCTTACTTATAAAACTAGTCATGTCCGGGAGAGAGGTCTTCTTCCTTTCTTCTATCAACTTAGAAAAAATGGTGGGTGGGAAGATTTTTTTCTGCAGCAAGACATAAAGTTGGTCACAAACCATCTTGGCATTAGTGCAATTGTATATTGCAATTCTGGTCGTAGAGGTGTACAACTACCGGGGCTTTGCCAGGTCACTTTCTACCTTCCATGGAGGTGTCTAAGGCAAATTGGTTGGAGGCAACATCACATTCCTGCCCTCCAGGTTCTTCCACCTTGTACCACTTATGAGGCTGATACGAGTGGAATTCAGAGAATGTCTACTATATGGCAGGGAGCTAAAATTATATCAACGCTACCTGAACCTCATTTTCCACTGATTGATGAAGATTACCTTCAATGGCTTCTGGCGGATATTGATCAAGACAATGATTTAGACGGGCCTACCATGAAGAGAAGGGTTTGAGAGAAATATCATGTTTATTTTCTATATTGTTTTTTTTTATTATTATTTTTTCTCTTTCTTTTGAGTTTGTAAGAAATGAAGGCTTTATGTCTTTTTATGTATGAAATGAAGTACCCCAGTTGGGATGAATAAAAAATATCTGTTTGTGAGAATTATCAGCTTGTGAGAAATTCAATGTGAACACAATTCTAAACACGTGCACACTTTAACATTAAATATGACATGCAAATCATAATTAATCAATCATATGACACATAAAAGCTTAACACATAAACCTTAAAAAAACAAGAACATCCTTGCATGTTTCATCATTTTCCTTATTCTCCTTTTTTTTCGTTTTTTTTCCTTCGTTTTTTTTTTACCTTTTATTCGTTGTTTTTCGTTTTTTTTTTCTTTCACTTTTTTTTTTGCTTTTTTTTTTTTTTTTTTTGCATACATTATATGAATATCTAGAAACACATGGCATGTTTATTAAGAATAAACAGATAGGATACAAATTCCACAAACTGCTTGGTTACTTGACCATGACAATTACAATTACTTTGATGCCTAAGCGTAATATTTCTTCAATTGATCAAGATTAGTGAAATGGGTGAATTTATTCCCATCAAAATCCATTAGCTTTACTACTCCAGCCGTGGTGACATGCTTGACTAGGAATGGTCCAGACCAGTTAGACTTGAATTTTCCTCGAGGATCATGCAATGGAGCTCTATTTTCCTTTAAGACTAGATCACCTTCTTGAATGTCTCTATCTCGAACCCTTTTGTTAAATGCACGAGCAATTCTCCGCTGATAGAGTTGAATGTTATGCAATGCTTGTAGTCGGTGCTCATCTGCAAATACAAGCTCATCATAACGAGTTTTGTACCATTGGTCTTCTGAGATTTCACTTTCTGCTATGACCCTGAGAGATTGTATCTCCACCTCAACTGGTAGGAATGGTTCCATCCCATAAACCAAATAATACGGGGTTGTTCATGTTGGAGTCCTAATTGATATCCTATATCCCCAAAGGGCATATAGGAGTTTGTCATGCCATTCCCTAGTCTTCTCAATTATCTTAGCAACAATAGTCTTGATTGTCTTATTGGCTGCTTCCAATGCTCCATTTGTTTGGGGACGATAAGGTGAGGACTGATGATGCTTGATTGCATATTTTACGAGAGTGGTCTTCAGATGACCCTCAAATTGTGATCTATTATCAGAGATGATTTCAAAAGGTATGCCATACCGACATATAATGTTGTTAATCACAAATTCCGAGACTTGTTTTACCCCTAATTTTGTAAATGATGCAGCTTCAACCCACTTCGAAAAGTAATCAATTGCTACAAGAATATATTGATGCCCATTTGAAGCCTTCGGATGAATTTGTCCGATTATGTCTATGCCCCAACTCGAAAATGGCCAAGGAGAGGTCATATTATGTAGTGACACAGGTGGCATATGATTGAGGTTGGCAAATATCTGACATTGCTTGCTGGTGCGGACAAAGCTGATGCAATCACCTTCTACAGTACTCCAATAAAAACCTGCTCGCAAAATTTTACGAGCCATCATCCTTCCATTCATATGGGGTCCACATTCTCCTCATGAACTTCTTCCATGATTGCTTGCTTTTCGCTATCATTTACGCAGAGTTGTAGAGTACCATTAAACCCTTTGTGATATAGTCTGCCTTTTAGTATGAGAAAATGAGCAGCTAGCCTTCTGATGGCTATGCGGTCCTTCTTGCCACTTCCCTCTGGATATTGCATTGTTTTCAGAAAATTCTTGATATCCTTATACCAGACATCATCATCATCTTGTTGAGCCAGTGTGGAGACAATTTGTGCTACCGCCACTGTAGGTCCCTTCCTTTCTTCAATTAAAACTAACTGGAATTTTGTACCATTTTCCCATGTCATATTAACAACAAGATTGGCTAAAGCATCAGTGAAACTATTTTGTTCCCGAGGAAGATGTTTGAAGCTGATGTCATCAAAATAAGGGATTAATTCTTGGAGGTACTCTGTGTAGAGCTGAAGTCTCTCATCTCTAACCCTCCAAATTCCTATTGTCTGAGATATGATGAGATTAGAATCTCCATACATAGTGAGATGTCTTGCCCCTGCTACCAAAGCGGTCTTTACTCTATATATACATGCTTCATACTCAGCTGTATTGTTTGTTGTTGGGAAATCCAGCTTGACAACAAATGGAATATGGACTCCATCAGTATCTACTAACAAAACCCCTACTCCATTACATCACCGATTAGAAGTTCCATCGAAATACATGCACCATTGTGGATTGTCAATGAATAATAAATACTCATCAGGGAATGCATCATCATATTCATCTCCTGACATTGGTCCTTCTGCTAGGGCTTCAGATATGGCTTTTCCTTTGACAGGCTTCTGGCTGACACATTGAATATCAAACTCAGAAAGCATAGCATGCCATCTCGCCAATCTTTCACTAAGAATGGGTCTTTCGAACAAATACTTGATGGGATCCATTCTCGAGATCAGGTAAATGGTATGAGCTTGAAGGTGATGCCTCAACTTCTTCGTGGCATAGACCAAGGAGATACAAGCTTTTTCCTGTGGGGTATATCTTGTCTCATACTCCAGAAATTTCTTGTTGAGATAGTATATGGCAACTTCCTTCTTTGTTCCCTCTTGATACTGGGCTAAGAGAGCTCCCATAGCCGTTTCTGTGATAGTAAGATACAAAATCAGAGGTTCTCCTGGTCTAGGTGGCATTAGAACAGGTGGATTTGAAAGGTACTCTTTCATGGAATCGAAAGCTTCCTGACATTCCTCATTCCACTCATGGGATGCCCCTTTTCTGAGCAGCTTAAATTTAGGTTCACATCTCATAGTGAGTTGTGAGATGAACCTGCTGATATATTGAATTCTGCCGAGAAATCCTCTTACTTCTTTTTCTGTTTTTGGTGGTGGTAAGTCTTGAATAGCTTTTACCTTTTCCGAGTCCACTTTAATGCCATCTTGACTGAAAATGAATCCCAACAACTTACCTGAAGTGACACCAAACACACACTTTTGAGGATTCAGCCTTAGATTGTATTTCCTGATTCTTTCAAAGAAGGACCCTAGTGCAGGAATATGCCCCTCACGATCTTCACTTTTCACAATCATGTCATCTACATAAACCTCCACAATGTCGTTGATGAGGTCATGAAGGATAGTGGTTGCAGCCCTTTGATATGTGGCTCCGTCATTCTTGAGACCAAAAGGCATAACCCGGCAGCAGAATGTGCCCCACGGAGTAATGAAAGACGTCTTTGACATATCTTCTTGAGCCATGAGTATTTGATTATACACTGAGAATCCATCCATGAAGGAAAACATTGCATGACCAGCTGTACTATCCACGAGAACATCGATGTGGGGTAGGGGAAAGCAATCTTTTGGTGACTCAGCATTCAAATCTCGAAAATCAATGCACACACGAACTCTCCCATCCATTTTGGGTACAACCACTATATTAGCGAGCCAACTCGGATGCTTTACAGCTTGAATGAATTTGGCATCAAGCTGTTTCAGGATATCTTCTTTCACTTTCAGGCTAACCTCTGGCTTCATTCGGCGGAGCTTTTGCTGCTTAGGCTTGCTTTCAGGATGTAACGGAATGCGATGTTCAGTAATTTCTCTATTAACACCAGGCATATCAGCATAAGACCATGCAAACACATCTACATACTCTTTTAACAATGCAATAAACACAGACTGTTCAGTTGGGGAGAGGATGACCCTATTTTGACTTCTTTTACAGCATTTTCGTACCAATATTAATTACAATGGACTCTTCTATGGGTTTTATATATGTTTCAAGTGATTCATCATTATTAAATTCACTGTGAGAAATAACATCTTGCATGCAAATGTACTTAGATAAAGGTTCATATTCAATTTCCTCACTATCTGAGTCTTCTGACTGGGTATGCAAGGTAGATTAGCTGGAAGATGAGCAATCGGTATGATATCCATCTGAAAAGGGTGAAAAAGTATTTTCATGAAATGGATGTGGAGGATGGTTTCTTAAAAACATTTTAAATTCTATAGGCCCGTCTTTTGCCTTACACTCAATACTCCACTTATGTTCAATGCTTCCACCAAAAGGTATCATACAAAGACACCGGGTCAAAATCCCCTTCCCCAGAGGACTCAGAAGTGAAAAGTTTGTTAAGGACTCCATTTTCCATATTATCCACCCAGTCATTTTATTTTTGCATTTTTTGTTTTTGGACAAACCAACTTTTGATTAAGTCCAGATTTCTAGCTTCATTGAAGAATATCTCCAATCCCGGTAAAATCTTCTGTGCCTTCCTACTAAGCCAAGGTTCTGGAAACTCATAGTACAACTCTGTATCTCCTTGCAGGATAAATTGGCCGTTGAGGGTAAAAGAAGATTTTTCGATGTTGTGAGAAGTGCTGCCCGGATCTTATCCTAATCCATGTCGGTTTTGCTTGTCTACTATGGGAATTGGTTTCTTTTTTCCCCTGCCATCACGCCCTAATCCGGTTCCTTGAGTATAACCCATCTTCATCATGATTTGAAATCCTTTGGACAGAGGTTGCATGGCAAACTCTACAGGCTCTTTGACCGCATTTGTGGATATGGCTGAGGTGTTTGTTTTCTAATGGTAATTGGCCATCCTTCGACAAGGGAAATATTTCTTCTTTTTGGACCTAAAGGTAGAGAAAAATAATTAAATGAAAAAAAGAAGAAAGCTACATATTGCATAATGCATTGCAGAAAAAAGAAAATTTTTGAAAACGATTTTGCCATATTTTGATTGGAATGGTCCACCTTTACAATTTTGTTTTTTTTTTAATTTTGACTCTCTTGAATGATTTTACTGTCATTGGGGTTGAAAACAGATGTTTTTTTATTTATTCTTTCACTCCCTATTTTAGTATTGAACAAAGACAGAAAATATAGAGATTAGGGCCAGTATCCCCATTAATGTGTCAATTCAGCATTCTGGAATTGCTCCTATGATGACTGGCATCTTGAGTTCTGATCACATTGCCTGAAATACAATGGTTAATACATTTGAGTCGAACCCGAAGGCTGCCTACATATCCCCATTGCTCCAGATGCATTTTATGCGGAATCAGACTCAGCGTAGTTCTACTATTTGGAAGGAACTAAAGTTTATTATTTAATAAATCAGCTGCACTCATATTGAGCTGCCTACGTACCCCAAGTGTTACATAGGTGGAGTGATCTCACAGTGCAAATGTACGTGATAATGGGGATTCAATCTGCACGTAGTTCTCTAATACTAACGAGCTGAAAGAGTTTTTTTTTTTTATGGGCTAACCCCCTACATGACTTTTACCGAAGATTTTTCCCTTCTGTGAGATGATCAAGTAGCCTTACGGTAGACAAGAGCTATGTTGGTGATTTGCTTGATGCGATAGCTGAGAGCATGACATTGGTTTGTGCCGTGACCATGCAACCGATGATATTGGCAGTACTTGTGGAGATCTGATCCTACGGGACTTGCTCCTGGGCGTCTTGGAAGTGGATGTATCCGACCTTGCTCGACTTTGTTGGTTGGACTAATGATGCCTCGGTCAACCAGGTTTTGAACTTTGTAGTAAAGATCATGGCATCGATCAGTTTCATGCCAAAATTGACGACAATAAGCGCAGAGTTTGCTCATGTTTGTTCCATGAAGGGGTAAACAGTGCACATGTGCTGAGATTTGAAGTATACCTTGCCTCCGAAGACGATCATACACCATACTCAATGGTTCATCAATCTTAGCACGTACCCTTGGATTTGTGTTGGGAGTTTCAAGATCTTCCCGAGGTCGTTTTTCTTGCAATTTCAGAGCATCGATGTCAAAGCCATGTTGTTCCATGTGGCTGATGGAGGTGTACTTGATAGTAACCATGTGATGATAATAGAAATCGTTCAGGTTCCGCAGCAATAAGAGCATGAACTCTCGGTAATATGGAAACGAAGTTGTGTGCGGATATGAGTGCATCTCGAGCAAAAGTGCGAAAAAGTTTCTAAGGCACTATGACGCATAGTGACTAGCTTCAGCTTCTTGACATCAGTCTGTTTATGTTCGAGAGCCCAATTAACAAAGGCTTGGCTAGCATTTTCCCAACTAGCTCTATCTACACAATCTGAAGAATAGTACCAATCCAGAGCTGGTCCTTCTAAACTCTTGTCAAACAGCATGGGGTAATCTTCCTCTGGTATGCCCCATGGGTGCAAGGCATTCACAAATCCAACTAAGTGGACAAAAGGATCACTGTAACAGCCCGCACTTCCAAGCTGCTGACTAATCACGCTTAACATACACTAATCACAATCAACACTTAACAAACCTCGAATTTACATTTATTCGCAGCGGAAACATAACCTTACAAATCGATCCTGGATCTGTGGGTCAATTCTTTACTGCTTGTGAAAGTCATATTGGCACTTAGTGGGCTCATTTAAACTTTAGAAAAAGGGTTGAGTTAACTTGAAAATGTGGAACTTTTGTCAACATAATTGCAGCAAAAACACTGAACTTAAAATGAACATAACTTCCTGCTCGGTACTTCGAATTAGAAATTATCCAAAACTTAACCTCAAGAATTTTTAGGTCATGACCTACTCAAATGAGCAATACCCGCTCCATAACACATAATGAGCAACTCGCTCCACAAATGTTGTTTACTTTCCCCATAAAACAATAACTAACTTATAATCCTTATTTTCTCAATAACACAAACTCGAATCTCAAAATAATCTTACTTACCTCAAATTTTTTTTTTAAAGGAAGTAATATACATAAAACGTATTCGAAATCAAATGTCTTTCCGCAGTCGAACCCATAACATAATCAAAATGTAAAATATGTTTCTCAAAGACTTATAAGATAATTAACTATTATCGAGACCCGATTCTAAGCTCGTACAATTAACCTGTAATATTTTACTTGTAGGCTATAAGGTATCCTCTAACACGTTTTGGAATTTCCTTCATCATAATAGTTTCTCTTTGTACTTGGACTCCCGTCTTTAACTTATAGCATCTAAACTATAGCATTCCAAAATTCTCATGATATGAATTTTTCCCCTTAAAGGTTTTCTTATCTCCCAATACATGAACTCTCATTGCAAGAATATGACCTTATTACATTATCATAAATCACCTGCAGTTGCTATGGCAAGTCAAAATATCTCACTCCATATTTCCATGTTATAATTGAATATTCTATGATGCAATTTTCCATCTGAACTTTAGTATTTCCTAATACTCAAACTCGTTGTCCTGATCCTTCTTAAATTTATAATTCACAACCATACGTCCTATGTATTTGTACTAAAAGCTCATATTAGTCTTAACACCATATGCATAGTATTGTCATTATATAACTTTAATTACCAAGCTCTCTATTATCTAGATTTTTTTTTTCCTAACTTCCATTTATATAATCTTACTCATCTAATAGAAAAAAATTATGCTCCAAACTCTTTTACTTGACCCCTTTGCAGATATGATCTTTTATTACATAAGTATTGTAAATTATCTCTCTCTAATCGATACTCCTCTAAACCACCACCAAGATATGTATCCTTTATTTCACTGATACGACATTCATATCTCAAATCCTACACATCCTCTGAACTCACGAACTCACAAACCTCTCGTAACAACTCCATTAACTCATAAATCAATATTTGACCTTTGAAATTCACATCCAAATTTACTATTCCCTAACTATCTAATCTACGTCCACCACATAACATCTTCATCTTAGTTAGAACCTCCCAACAATTACTTCGTCCTTCAATTATGACATTACAAATCTTCATTCTTATATAACCAAGCTCCATAGTATTTCCGGAGATATCTTCTGGTGATACTATTCAGCCTTGTTTATACGCCATAAGTAAATCTTGGGATAGTTGTGTACTTATAATAATACCCTCAAAGCGACATTTGTATTTCTTAAACAGAACTTCACAAGTACCCATCTCACACCAAACTCATTCTAACTTAGATTCCAAACACCATAAAACATAATTCATCTATGATATTCCATAAAGATATAACTTGTTTTACAAGACTCAATACTTACGTGTTTCCGAACTTAAATCCGAAAATAATGTTCATTAAATTGACCCAAATTTGAGAGAATTTTTCTATGAGAACTTCTTCATAAAAATTTAAGTAGGAGTAAAGATCCTCCCCATCATTAATAGAACTAGAAAAACCTGATTTACAATTTCACGAGTCCATATTTGCTCATAACTCAAATTCATAATTTTCAAAGTTCATGATCATATATATACTCAAAATCTCAAACCATAATAAAGAGTCTTCATACTCTCAGAATTCCATATAAAACTTATATCGCAAATATTTTGACAATTGTCTTAAACCTAAAATTTTAACTCAACATCCTTGATCAAAATTCCTTTCTTTTTCTCTAAAACTTTCAAATATAACTATAGTTTAAATCAAAAGCGAGTTCATAAAGATATCGAGTCGACGTCCCGACTTAGTTCGTAAATCGGAGTACTTGTTGTGAAACCACTTATATAGTTAGATATACTAAAGATTCTTGCTTTAATTCTCATAGCTACACTTTGAAAAATTCTGTATTTATATAAAAGGCTTATTAAGCTCAGCACATGAAATCACATAAAACACGGTTAAAGATTCGAAGGTGGAAGGACATGTGTGTACCTTGAAACGATTCCCAATAATTCGACATTCTGGATCACCAACTATAGTTCGAACTTCAAGATTTATCTCCATATACACACTCCAACAACGACCTCAAAACAATAACAATAATCATTAACCATCCTCACAACAATTTAGATAAACAAATTAATTTACTCATACTTTCTAAGCCCTTCCATGAACTAACCACAACTCTTATATGCAACCTATTCTACTAATCCAACTCACAACATCAATATTTAACTCTATTTAATCTCTTTCTTAATACAACCTACTATACTAATCAAACTAAATCCCAAAATAAAACTTAATGAAACCCATTTTCATAACTCCTAAACTTAGTATCAAATATAACCACTCCAACTACAGTAATAATAATAACAAGAAAATGAATTCAAACTTACTCAACTAAGAAATAATTCACGAGAATATAAATCTAAATTAAAATTAAGACTCAATCTAAAAACCCAATCCAATTACCACAATTTATAGCTAATTCTAACTCTTCAAAGAGTAGACATTTACACTTACAACATACGACACTCAAATTCCATAATCCAAATAATATCAACCAAGTAATCACAATCTCATACTAAAATTCCTAATCATGGTCTAATTTCAAATAGAACAAAACTCAAATCGAAAGAGAGGTTGGAAGGGTTAATACCAAACTATAGAATCAACACAAGGAGGGAGGAGAAGGCAAGAGCACCACCGCGCAGCGGCGGTGACCACCAGCAGCAGCAACACAGACGGCGCACGAGTGAATCGAAGAACAGGACAACAGGGCAATAACAACAACACAACAGCAACGACAACAACCAAAAGCGGCGGCAGAACCACAAGTAGCAGCGGCATAGCACGACCGAATGAAACAGGGGAGATGCGAAGAACAGGAGATCGAAGGAGAAGGGTGCAGCAACTGGGGAAACTGGGCTTCGGGATCCGGCAAGCGCCTGACTGGTCAGACGACAGCATGTACAGCGAGCTTGGGACGCCGCCGACGAGAAAAACGAGGGAAGAGAGAAAACTGGGCTGGGGTTTTGGGGTTTCTCACGGGAAGAGAGAGAAATGGGGTTTGGGGGTTTCCTTTTGGGGTTTGAGAAGTGACGAGAAAGATTGAGATGGCTTTTGGGTTCTCCAAATTAGACCGAAAAGGGATTAAGTAAATGAAAGGGAATTTGGCTTCCTATTTGGCAAAATATCACAGAACTAAATTTTGGCACTTAAACTCAAATATATAATAATATTAACTTCATAATTAAACAAATAAATATATTATAATACGAAAAATAACAATTCATACTCCACATCTCAAATAAAATAAGATTTTTCGAAACATAATTAACTTAATAAATATAATCAGCATTTAATAACGCTCTTAAAAATTGGGCTATTACATACTACCACCCTTATTTAAAGTTTCGCCCTCGAAACTTGCAAACAATAATTTAAAGAAAAACCAAAATCTCAAGCTCATAAGATATTAGACATCCAAACCTCAATTCTACCATCAGCTTTTGTATCTCCACTTCAACTCAATATTAGAATCGAGGAGCAAAGAAGACAAAAGGGGCAAAATATTCAGCATAGGATTCCAGTCATCTCATTTGCAGAGATCTCGTTTGAAATTCATTCAATTACGCAAGTCATAAAATTTCCTCAAAATACACATTACTATATACAATTCGAGGCATTACACCTTCACATAAATGGAATCATATAGCACACGCAAAAGCACAAACACTTATATACTCAACCTTCTATTTTCGTAATTCCCAATCATCAGATTCTCAAACCACTAATGACCCAAATTGATTTCATACTATCTCAAGAATCTTTTACCCTCGCTAGGTAGCCAACTCGGCATACGGTCGCAAGGTTGCTCTGATACCACCTGTAACAGCCCGCACTTCCAAACTGCTGACTAATCACGCTTAACATACACTAATCACAATCAACACTTAACAAACCTCGAATTTACATTTATTCGCAGCGGAAACATAACCTTACAAATCGATCCTGGATCTGTGGGTCAGGGGCCCACAATCTTCCAAACAAGACATCTAACTATAACCTCAGCCCACCATTTCATAACATAAAGATCTTCTTCTTGCTCAATAAACATATTCCAAGTCCTCGACATCAACCCTGCAAAATCACTAACAATGAACTCTGCCCCCACCAGGACAGGTTCCAAGAACAAAATAAGAAAAACTGAGTACACACACTGTCCAACCAGAAATTCATTTTAGTGGCTTAAAATATAGTTGCGCAGTTTATTACTCATCAAGTGGAACAACCCCAAATTCAAAATAATTAAAATCAAATTGTTAGCAATGTTTTCATTACAACACCAGCAACCCTTAACTAGAAAGTCCGATAAAAAGGACACATACATCTACTTATAGATAATAAATTTCTTTCCATAAGGACAAAGTTCAACAACGGTTGAATACATAAGTTCACCCCTAAAATTCATTTTTTAGTGGCTTAAGACCATTCATATACAATTCATGTTAGAATTCAGTATGCTTCACAAGTAATGTGCTTGCTTAAAATTTCAGGTTCACTATCCTTGCACAATCGCATTAAAGTTAGAATTTTTATCATGAAGATCACCACTTAGATCATTCAAAACCCTTTGGGTCTATAGCTTTTAATTTAATTGGGTAAAGCAAACACGAATAGAGAAGGACTCCTTACACAAGGAGCCGACTGTCTCTAAACTAATGGAGGTCGTCACCCCACCATTTAAATATTTATGCTTGCAAGCCTTAACCAGGACATGTCCCATTTTTAATATCTGCTGGACTTCACCCACCCAGCGAGTGTTCGGAAGGAGATCACCCATCCTCCAAGGATTGTTGTTCATACCGTACCTTATTTGGTATCGGCCTTTACCCACTTGTATCCATAGTTTATTTACATAAATAGTTTAAATGCACAGTTTATCAATACCACACGTGTTCCAAAGAAAACATATTCATCCATGGAGAGGAAAAAGAATCACAACTACTATAGTATCGCTAATCATTGCAAGACTTGAATCTTCTTTTGAAATCTTTTGCTTTACGTTAACAATTTCACATATTAGTTAGGCATAAAGATATAAGGAAATAATCAATTCTTTACTGCTTGTGAAAGTCATATTGGCACTTAGTGGGGTCATTTAAACTTTAGAAAAAGGGTTGAGTTAACTTGAAAATGTGGAACTTTTGTCAACATAATTGCAGCAAAAACACTGAACTTAAAATGAACATAACTTCCTGCTCGGTACTTCGAATTAGGAATTTTCCAAAACTTAACCTCAAGAATTTTTAGGTCATGACCTACTCAAATGAGCAATACCCGCTCCATAACACATAATGAGCAACTCGCTCTACAAATGTTGTTTACTTTCCCCATAAAACAATAACTAAATTATAATCCTTATTTTCTCAATAACACAAACTCGAATCTCAAAATAATCTTACTTACCTCAAATATTTTTTTTAAAGGAAGTAATATACATAAAATGTATTCGAAATCAAATGTCTTTTCGCAGTCGAACCCATAACATAATTAAAATGTAAAATATGTTTCTCAAAGACTTATAAGATAATTAACTATTATCGAGACCCGATTCTAAGCTCGTACAATTAACCTGTAATATTTTACTTGTAGGCTATAAGGTATCCTCTAACACGTTTTGGCAATCTCCTTCATCATAATAGTTTCACTTTGTACTTGGACTTCCGTCTTTAACTTATAGCATCTAAACTATAGCATTCCAAAATTCTCATGATATGAATTTTCCCCTTAAAGGTTTTCTTATCCCCCAATACATGAACTCTCATTCCAAGAATATGACCTTATTACATTATCATAAATCACATGCAGTTGCTATGGCAAGTCAAAATATCTCACTCCATATTTCCATGTTATAATTGAATATTCTATGATGCAATTTTCCATCTGAACTTTAGTATTTCCTAATACTCAAACTCGTTGTCCTGATCCTTCTTAAATTTATAATTCACAACCATACGTCCCATGTATTTGTACTAAAAGCTCATATTAGTCTTAACACCATATGCATAGTATTGTCATTATATAACTTTAATTACCAAGCTCTCTATTATCTAGATTTATTATTATTATTATTTTTTCCCAACTTCCATTTATATAATCTTACTCATCTAATAGAAAAAATTATGCTCCAAACGCTTTTACTTGACCCCTTTGCAGATATGATCTTTTATTACATAAGTATTGTAAATTATCTCTCTCTAATCGATACTCCTCTAAACCACCACCAAGATATGGATCCTTTATTTCATTGATACGACATTCATATCTCAAATCCTACACATCCTCTGAACTCACGAACTCACAAACCTCTCGTAACAACTCCATTAACTCATAAATCAATATTTGACCTTTGAAATTCACATCCAAATTTACTATTCCCTAACTATCTAATCTACGTCCACCACATAACATCTTCATCTTAGTTAGAACCTCCCAACAATTACTTCGTCCTTCAATTATGACATCACAAATCTTCATTCTTATATAATCAAGCTCGATAGTATTTCCGGAGATATCTTCTGGTGATACCATTCAGCCTTGTTTATACGCCATAAGTAAATCTTGGGATAGTTGTCTACTTCTAATAATACCCTCAAAGCGACATTTGTATTTCTTAAACAAAACTTCACAAGTACCCATCTCAGACCAAACTCATTCTAACTTAGATTCCAAACACCATAAAACATAATTCATCTATGATATTCCATAAAGATACAACTTGTTTTACAAGACTCAATACTTACGTGTTTCCGAACTTAAATCCGAAAAAAATGTTCATTAAATTGACCCAAATTTTAGAGACTTTTTCTATGAGAACTTCTTCATAAAAATTTAAGTAGGAGTAAAGATCCTCCCCGTCAATAATAGAACTAGAAAAACCTGATTTATAATTTCACGAGTCCATATTTGCTCATAACTCAAATTCATAATTTTCAAAGTTCATGATCATATATATACTCAAAATCTCAAACCATAATAAAGAGTCTTCATACTCTCAGAATTCCATATAAAACATATATCGCAAATATTTTGACAATTGTCTTAAACCTGAAATTTTAACTCAACATCCTTGATCAAAATTCCTTTCTTTTTCTCTAAAACTTTCAAATATAACTATAGTTTAAATCAAAAGCGAGTTCATAAAGATATCGAGTCGACGTCCCGACTTAGTTCGTAAATCAGAGTACTTGTTGTGAAACCACTTATATAGTTAGATATACTAAAGATTCTTGCTTTAATTCTCATAGCTACAATTTGAAAAATTCTGTATTTATATAAAAGACTTATTAAGCTCAGCACATGAAATCACATAAAACACGGTTCGAGATTCGAAGGTGGAAGGACATGTGTGTACCTTGAAACGATTCCCAATAATTCGACATTCTGGATCACCAACTATAGCTCGAACTTCAGTATCTCCATATACACACTCCAACAACGACCTCAAAACAATAACAATAATCATTAACCATCCTCACAACAATTTAGATAAATAAATTGATTTACTCATACTTTCTAAGCTCTTCCATGAACTAACCACAACCCTTATATGCAACCCATTCTACTAATCCAACTCACAACATCAATATTTAACTCTATTTAATCTCTTTCTTAATACAACCTACTATACTAATCAAACTAAATCCCAAAATAAAACTTAATGAAACCCATTTTCATAACTCCTAAACTTAGTATCAAATATAACCACTCCAACTACAGTAATAATAATAACAAGAAAATGAATTCAAACTTACTCAACTAAGAAATAATTCACCAGAATATAAATCTAAACTAAAATTAAGACTCAATCTAAAAACCCAATCCAATTACCACAATTTATAGCTAATTCTAACTCTTCAAAGAGTAGACATTTACACTTACAACATACGACACTCAAATTCCATAATCCAAATAATATCAATCAAGTAATCACAATCTCATATACAAATTCCTAAACATGGTCTAATTTCAAATAGAACAAAACTCAAATCCAAAGAGAGGTTGGAAGGGTTAATACCAAACTATAGAATTAACACAAGGAGGGAGGAGAAGGCAAGAGCGCCACCACGCAGCAGCAGTGACCACCAGCAGCAGCAACACAGGTGGCGCACGAGTGAATCTAAGAACAGGACAACAGGGCAATAACAACAACACAGCAGCAACGACAACAACCAACAGCGGCGGCAGAACCACAAGTAGCAGCGGCATAGCACAACCGAACGAAACAAGGGAGATGCGAAGAACAGGAGAGCGAAGGAGAAGGGAGCAGCAACTGGGGAAACTGGGCTTCGGGATCCGGCAAGCGCCTGACTGGTCAGACGACAGCATGTCCGGCGAGCTTGGGACTCCGCCGACGAGAAAAACGAGGGAAGAGAGAAAATTGGGCTGGGGTTTTGGGGTTTCTCACGGGAAGAGAGAGAAATGGGGTTTGGGGGTTTCCTTTTGGGGTTTGAGAAGTAACGAGAAAGATTGAGATGGCTTTTGGGTTCTCCAAATTACACCGACAAGGGATTAAGTAAATGAAAGGGAATTTGGCTTCCTATTTGGCAAAATATCACTGAACTAAATTTTGGCACTTAAACTCAAATATATAATAATATTAACTTCATAATTATACAAATAAATATATTATAATACGACAAATAAAAATTCATACTCCACATCTCAAATAAAATAAGATTTTTCGAAACATAATTAACTTAATAAATATAATCAGCATTTAATAACGCTCTTATAAATTGGGCTATTACAATCACCGTTCCCGTCAAATTTCCGGAACTGTTGCAATTCGCGATAGTGATCTTCATGTTGATATTCTGGAAAGAGAATCAGTGATTCAGTGTAAACTTCTCGGATAGGACCAACTACATTAAAGTCCAGGTCAAAATCATATGTCCTAGATCTCTTCTTTGAGTCATTATCATCATCTTGAGGATTGCCGACACAAGATTCCTCTGGTGCTTCAACTGATGTATTATGAGTGCCGATGCTCGGAACTCCTATTTCTTCCTCGTCATCCTCACTATATTCTGGTTCTGTTTCTTCATCACTTTCATCCGGTGTGGCTGCTGGAACCTCATTCATCCATGAATTTTCAGGTGTTGCTAGAATGCAGTGGATAGTATAACCATCCAACCTAGTGCCCTCTACTTCGTTCAAATACAATACCGATTTTTCGGTGTTGGAGATGGTCATAATTTCTGGATCACCAGAAATAGTCACAGCGCCCTGATTAGTGAGGAGCTTTACCTTTTGGTGTAAAGTAGAAGCCACTGCTCTATTCTCATGCAGCCATGGTCTTCCTAATAAGAAGTTAAAACAGGCTTGAATGTCAATGACCATGAATTCCACCTTCCTTGCCACGGGGCCACATTCAATGAGGAGGCTGATTAAACCCAGTACTTCTCTCTTGGCATTATCATATATGCTCTGACCACCTGGTTGGATGGTACCATATCTTCTTTTGAATACCCAAGTCTTGTTAGCACACGTAGAGGGAAAACATTAATCGCGGAGCCGTTGTCGATCAATACCCTAGGTATCTCCCATCCATTGCAGCGTATAGTGATGTGCAACGAATTGCTGTGGTTGATATTGTCAAGGAGATCATGGTCTGTGAACATGAGAGTTCGATCTACACCGTGAATGAGCCCCACTGTAATAGCCCATATTTTTAAGCAGGTTTAATTACATGTTAATTATCTATCTTAACTTAAAAATAATATTTGAGCATAGTTTGATGGATTTTGTTAATAAAGTTTATGGTTTCATGACAAAAAGGAACTGTATTTTATATTCTAAAATGACATTTTCTTATATGGTTTTAGGACTAGAATTTTAAAAAAAAAATTGTATCTCTCAATGTAGTTGAGGTTTCAAATGTTATAAGAATTTCAAGCTCTCATTCTCGTTCTCTCTCTTCGTGTCACGTTTCAAGGGATACAAAACATCATCTTACTCTTTGTGTCTTCATAACCAAAAGCCAAGTCATATCTCACATAGATCAAAAACTTCAACATTTCAGTTTAATTACCCAAGTGGTTGAGAATTGGAGTAACCCCAAATCCAAAACAAAACCCCAAACCCTCTTTCCTCTCTCCTCGATTTCCTTTCTCCTAGAGTTCTTGCCGAGTTCTTTGCTCAAAATCTTCAGCATGCAGTTGGTTTTTGGGAATATGTGCTGCATGAAAGTTGTATATCTCTTTGAGTTATTGAATTTAGGCTCAAAAATTACTTCAATCGGAGTTCGGATCTATGAGTTATGGCCTTTGCAACTTTGGTGTTGCTACCTTCATTTCTCTCTCCTCTGTTTTTTTTCGACAAACTGTTGCCTCAATTATATACAACATGCAATCCAATTTTGCTCTTTGTTGCTGCATCAAAATTGTAGATCTCTTCGAGTTAATGAATTTGAGCACAAAAATCGCCCAATTCGGAGTTCGGAGATATGAGTTACGCTCTTCGCAAGTTCAGCACTGCTGCTGTACTTTGTGTTGCGCTGCTGCCGTGTTTGGCTTTGTTTGCCAACGTTGTCATTGCTAACTTGGTTGCTTTGTTGCTGTCATTGTTTTGGTATTCCTTTTCATATGAAGGTATAAACAAAATTTTCTTAATTCCTCCTCTTCTTTGATTCCAATTCAAGTCTGATGCAATTGGATTTTATATTCTGATTTCAGAAATAAATTTGTTTCTCAATTTTGTTATTGATTAACAAATTTGGTTATGATAAGAGTTGTTAAACTTAAAGATTGAATATTTTATCTTTCTTAATGAATTGAAGCTTCTAATATGAATTAATCCTCTTGAGTTTATAAAAACTGATTTTTATAAATTATGTTGTTTGATAATACTCTCTGAAATCATAATGAGGTTAATGAAATTGTTGTGAGGATAGTTAATGATTATTGTTAATGTTTTGAGGTCGTTGTTGGAGTATGTATATGGAGATAATTTCTGAAGTTCGAGCTATAGTTGGTGATCCAAAATCTCGAATTATCGGGAATTGTTTCAAGGTACACACATGTCCTTCCACCTTCGAACCTATATCCGTGTTTCATGTGGTTTCATGTGCTGAGCTTAATAAGCCTTTTTATATAAATACAGAATTATTCAAAGTGTTATTTGTGTGTTTATAAGAGTTGTTGAATACATATCTGGTTTTAAGCTATGAGCGAAAGCTAAATATGTGATAAGTTTTATTGAGTGAAATTTTGATTATGAAGAACTGATTGGAGGTAGTTGAATCCTTCAAGAATATAAATGGGTGTTATTATTAAATCTACTTGTTTTCCACACCGAATTTATAATAGATTTTCTTATGCTTAGTAAGTTGATCTTTTATATGAAACTGTAGTTATGAGAATTAAAGCAAGGATCTTTAGTATATCTAATTAACTATATAAGTTGGTTTTACAACAAGTACTCCGATTTACGAACTAAGCCGGAACGTCGATTCGATATCTTTATGAACTTGCTTTCGATCTAAACTATAGTTATATATTTGAAAGTTTCAGAGAAAAACAAAGGAATTTTGATCAAAGATGTTGAGTTATAATTTCAGGTATAAGACAATTTTCAAAATATTTGCAATAAAAGTTTTATATGGAAGTCTGAAAGTATTTTAGACTCTTTATTATGGTTTGAGATTTTGATTATATATCATCATGAACTTTGAAAATTATGAATTTAAGTTATGAGCAAATATGGACTCGTGAAATTATAAATCAGGTTTTTCTAGTTCTATTAATGACGGGGAGGATCTTTACTCCTACTTACATTTTTATGAAGAAGTTCTCATAGAAAAAGTCTCTCAAATTTGGGTCAATTTAATGAACATTATTTTCGGATTTAAGTTCGAAAACACGTAAGTCTAGTGAAACAAGTTATATCTTTACAAAATATCATGGATGAATTATGTTTTATGGAGTTTGGAATCTAAGTTAGAATGAGTTTGGTGTGAGATGGGTATTGGTGAAGTTCTGTTTAAGAAATACAATTGTCGCTTTGAGGGTATTATTAGAAGTAGGCAACTGTCCTAAGATTTACTTATGGCGTATAAACAAGTTTGAATGGTATCACACGAAGATATCTTCGGAAATACTATGGAGCTTGGTTATATAAGAATGAAGATCTATGATGTCATAATTGAAGGACGAAGTAATTGTTGGGAGGTTCTAACTAAGAAATGAAGATGTTATGTGATGGACTTAGATTAAATAGTTAGAGAATAGTGACTTGGATGTGAATTTCAAATGTCAAATATTAATTTATGGGTTAATGGAGTTGTTACGAGAGGTTTGTGAGTTCAGAGGATGTGTAGCCAAAATAAGTATTAGAGATATGAGATATTAAATATTGAGGAGTAGGATTTGAGATATGAATGTCGTATCAGTGAAATAAAGGATCCATATCTTGGTGGTGGTTTAGAGGAGTATCGATTAGAGAGATATAATTTATAATACTTATGTAATAATAGATCATATCCGTAAAGGGGTCAGGTAAAAGAGTGAGTTCAGAGGATGTGTAGCCAAAATAAGTATTAGAGATAGGAGATATTAAATATTGAGGAGTAGGATTTGAGATATGAATGTCGTAACAGTGAAATAAAGGATCCATATCTTGGTGGTGGTTTAGAGGAGTATCGATTAGAGAGATATAATTTATAATACTTATGTAATAATAGATCATATCCGCAAAGGGGTTAGGTAAAAGAGTTTGGAGCATAATTTCTTCTATTAGATGAGTAAGATTAAATCTAGATATAAATCTAGATAATAGAGAGCTTAGAAGTTGGGAAAAAAAATATAAAAAATAAATATAAATCTAGATAATAGAGAGCTTGGTAATTAAAGTTATATAATGACAATACTAAGCGTATGGTGTTAAGACTAATATGAGCTATCAGTACAAACACATGGGACGTATGGTTGTGAATTATAAATTTAATAAGGATCAGGACAACGAGTTTGAGTGTTGGGATATACTAAAGTTCAGATGGAAAATTGCATCATAGAATATTTAATTATAACATGGAAATATGGAGTGAGATATTTTGACTTGCCATAGCAATTGTAGGTGATTTATGATAATGTAATAAGGTTATATTCTTGCAATGAGAGTTCATGTATTGGGGTAATAAAACCTTTAAGGAGAAAATTCATATCATGAGAATATTGGAATGCTATAGTTTAGATGATATAAGTTAAAGACGGAAGTCCAAGTACAAAGAGAAACTATTATGATGAAGGGAATTGCCAAAACGTGTTAGAGGATATCTTATAGTCTACAAGTAAAATATTACAGGTTAATTGTACGAGCTTAGAATTGGGTCTCGATAATAGTTAATTATCTTTTAAGTCTTTGAGAAACATAATTTACATTTTGATTATGTTATGGGTTCGACTGCGGAAAGACATTTGATTTCGAATACGTTTTATGTATATTACTTCCTTAAAAAAATATTTGAGGTAAGTAAGATTATTTTGAGATTCGAGTTTGTGTTATAATAAAAATTTTTTCAGGTATTTTGGATATGTTAATTACATTTCAACTCTGTTTTGTTTTATATTAATTTACGGCCGGAAGTTTTAGTCGTTGATACACTTTGGAATTGAATATGCGATACGAATTGAGAACAAGAGTATAAGTTTTGAAAAATATAAGTTTGTGTTATTGAGAAAATAAGGATTATGATTTAGTTATTGTTTTATGGGGAAAGTAAACAACATTTGTGGAGCGAGTTGCTCAATATGTGTTATGGAGCGGGTATTGCTCCTTTGAGTAGTCATGACCTAAAAGTTCTTGAGGTTAAGCTTCGGAAATTCCTAATTCGGTGTACCGAGCAGGAAGTTATGTTTATTTTATGTTCAATGTTTTTATTGCAATTATTTTGACAAAAGTTTCACATGTTCAAGTTAACTCAACCCTTTTAATAAAGTTTAAATGATCCCACCAAGTGCCTATATTACTTTCACAAGCAGTAAAGAATTGATTCTTTCCTTATATCTTTATACCTAACTAATATGTGAAATTGTTAACGTAAAACAAAAGATTTCAGAAGAAGATTCAAGTCTTGCAATGATTAGCGATACTATAGTAGTTGTGATTCTTCTTCCCCTCCATGGATGAATACGTTTTCTTTGGAACATGTGTGGTATTGATAAACTGTACATTTAAACTATTTATGTAAATAAAATATGGATACAAGTGTGTAAAGGCCGATACCAAATAGGGTACGGTATGAACAACAACCCTTGGAGGATGGGTGATCTCCTTCTGAACCCTCGCTGGGTGGGTGAAGTCCAGCAGATAATAAAAATGGGACATGTCCTGGTTAAGGCTTGCAAGCCTAAATATTTAAACGGTGGGGTGACGACCTCCATTAGTTTAGAGACAGTCGGCTCATTGTGTAAGGAGCCCCTCTCTACTCGTGTTCGCTTTACCCACGTAATTAAACGCTTTAGCCCTAAAGGGTTTTGGGATATTATCTCAGATAACCCTGACTTATAGGCCTTTTTCCAATATAACCCCCACTTTGGCAGACATGTCTCCGATAACCCTGAACTTGATTTTTGTCATTAAACTGGACGGAATAGCTAACACCGTTAACTATTTTTAAACAAAAATAATTCTTGCTTTTTAAATTAAAAAAAAAACAAACTCATTTCATTCTCTCTTGTTCTTCAATCCTTATTCTTCTCAAGAACTCATCAATGGCCTCCACAAGATCTGCGGCGGATATTCCATGGTTCTTATCCTACATTAAACGTGCTTTTTTCTGTTCTCTCAATTGATTAAAAATGATTTTTCTGTTTAGGCGACTCGAATGAAACTTAATGGAGCGGCGAGGCGAATGGAGCAGCAAGACACGTTTAGCGAGTTTCGAGCTAATTTATACAAATTAGAAAGCAACAAAAAACTTCGAGATTCTTTTATTACTTTTGTGCGGCATCTTTCTTTACGGTTGAATTCAACAACATTAATATAGCATCTTTCTTCACGAGAACTTGAAAACCAAACCCTCCTCTCCTAACCCCATCCCCCTATTAAAACCCCCACCAAATCCATTAACAATTACGTGGTGGGTAGTCGGTTTTAGGATCGATTTAGGTAGGTTCTAGGGTCGATTTAGGTAGGTTTTAGGGTCGATTTCTTGGTTTTTGTGGATGCTTTTCTTTGGGTTTGGGGGTTTGTAGTGGGTGTCGTTTCTTTGCTTTGTTCTTGCTTCGTGTGGTGGGTTTTGTGGATGCTTTATGAATTTGCTTAGTGGATGCTTCGTGGTTCGTAGTGGATGTTTTTCTTTGGGTTTTTGTGGATGCTTCGTGGTTGGGTTTTTGTGGATTGCAAAACATAGTAGGAAGAACAAGATAGAGAGAATGAAGTTATATCTATTGCTCTAATTTAGTTTTCATGGTAACCATTGATGAATACTTGAGAAGAGATGAAGAACAAGAGAGAGAAAGAGATGAGTTTGGTTTTTTTTTGTTTTTTAAAAATGCAATAAGTATTTTTGTTTGAAAATAGTTAACGCCGTTAACAATTCCGTCAGGTTTAATGACAAAAATCAAGTTCAGGGTTATCGGAGACAGGGCTGCCAAAGTCGGGGTTATATCGGAAAAAGGCCTATATGTCAGGGTTATCTGAGATAATATCCCAAGGGTTTTTGATTGATCTAAGTGGTGATCTTCATGATATAAATTCTTACTTTAATGCGATTGTGCAAGGATATTGATCCGTGAAATTTTAAGCAAGCACCTTACTTGTGAAGCATACTGAATTCTAGCATGAATTGTATGTGAATGGTCTTAAGCCACCAAAAATGAATTTTAGGGGTGAACTTATGTATTCAACTGTTGTTGAACTTTATCCTTATGGAAATAAACTTATTATCTGTAGTAGATGTATGTGTACTCTTTATCGGACTTTCTAGTTAAGGGTTGCTGGTGTTGTAATAAAATCATTTCTAATTATTTGATTTTAAGTATTTTGTTTACAACTTAACACTTGTGCCACGTAATAGCTCCGGATGACTAATGTATGGTTCCGCAACGCGCCCTATGGCTATTATGATGCTTTGAATTTTGGGGTTGTTCCTCTTGATGAGTAATAAACTGCGCAACTATATTTTAAGCCACTAAAATGAATTTCTAGTTGGACAGTGTGTGTACTCTGTTTTTCTGATTTTGTTCTTGGAACCTGTCGTGGTGGGAGCAGCGTTCATTGTTAGTGATTTTGCAGGATTGATGTCGAGGACTTGGAATATGTTTATTGAGCAAGAAGAATATTTTTATGCTATGAAATGGTGGGCTGAGGTTATAGTTAGATGCCTTGTTTGGAAGTATTCTATAATTTGATATTTAGTTTTCAAGTTGTTATGTTGTAGGCCCCTGACCCACAGATCCAGGATCGTTTTTATAGGTTTTGTTTCCGCTATGAATAAATGTAAATTCGAGGTTTTTAAGTGTTGATTATGTTTTGTGTATCGTAAGTGTGATTGGTTAGCAGTACGGAAGTGCGGGCTGTTTCACCCACCATTTGGTCAGGTGTTATGGAAGAGCTTACCGAGGCTTCATTGAGATGCTTTAGAACGACTGCCCTATGAGGCTGGGAATGCATTAACAACTTCCAGATGGAATCATTAGCATTTACTTCTTTCATGCACTTGATAGCATCATCTTCCTTATTACTATCTCCTGTCATTGGCTCCTTGCCCTTTTCCTTCCTTCTCAATACCTCCAAAGGATTTTCATCCTCCAAATGGAATGGTTTAAAATGGCGACCTACTCTAGTCAAATGAGATATATCCACGTACTCCTCATCACTAAGATCATCGAGGCAGATGGGGCGCCGGTATGTATTTGGAGTGGTGGAATGTCCTCCAGTGTTTTTTTCCACACTTGTCAAGACCGAAGAGGCATCTTCATCAGCATCAGAGTCCAAAATGAAGAAGGCACCATCATAATCCAAAGTTCCACACATGTCAGAGAATGGATCCTTGTTGAGAGTGAAGCTGGGGTCTTTAGAAGGCATCATTTTGACTTTTTCTTGAGTGGAATAGTCGTAGACCAGACACTTGTAACCTACGGCTATTGGCATTTCATACATTTGGGGAGTTGTCTTATGGATTAACTGGGTCGGATCGCATCCATCTGAAGCAGCAGATATGGTGTTAATGGCAAATGAGAGCTTATGGTTAGGAAGAGGGTTTTTTGTGATGTTGGGCTGAGAGTCGTTTGATTTATTGGAAGTGGATCCTAAAGAGATTTTTCCATCATCCACAAGGTTTTGAATTTGATGCTTTAGAGTCGTGCAGCTTTCAGTATTATGCCCGGACATTGGTGATACTCACAGTTTTGGTTTGGGTCATAACTAGGGTAAGGATTTTTAGGAGGTGGACGTGGATTCAAGGGTTGAATGAGATTGGCCTTTTTTAGCTTGGAGAGAGCTTGGGAATAAGTCATGTTTAAGGGGGTAAAGTTCCATTGTGGCCGTAACTGGAATGCAGAAGATGCGCCAATGGCGTGGATCACATTAGTTGTCTTAGGAGCTGCTGAATCATTGTTTGGAGTTCTTTTGTTATTTCCAAACTTTGCATTAAAAGTAAAGCCGCTAGTAGGTTCATCTTTCTTGATGCCCCCCCTCTTCACATCATCCTCAACTAGATTTCCCTAGCAATCAAAGCTTTGAAAGTCGGGAAATATTGGTAGGCCATATGCTTCTGATGTACTGGAAGAAGGTTCTTCACAACCATTTGCAGCTGTTCCTCCTTATTAGGCCTACTCATCATTTTGGAAGCCTTGTTTCTCCACCGAGTGATGAATGAAGAAAATGTCTCGTTAAGGTTTTGAGAAGTGGTCTCCACATCCCTTCTAGTAACATCAATTTCTACATTATATTTGTATTGGTTTGAGAACTCTCTGACTATGTCAGCCCAAATGGATTTCTTTGTATTTTCAAGGTTGAGGAACTAATGTGCTGCAACACCATCTTAATACTGTTGAAAGAGTTGACCCATCAAAGATTCTTCCACTCCTCAGGGACTCATTGCCCCTACATACATTTTCAGGAAATTGGTGGGGCTATCGGTCCCATCAAACTTTGTCAGATTAGGCATCTTGAAACCATGGGGTAATCGTGCCTTCGGGAAAAGAGTTAACCCATGAATGTCCATCCATGGTTCATCCTTAGTCATGCCTTTTAAGACTTCTTTGAGCTTGACAACTTCTTCCTCGAGCTTAGTGGAAATTTCTCTCTCATTGTTCAGAGGCTCAAGGTGAAAAGGTGAGGCTACCTCCGACTCCGGAGGAGGAGGAGGAGGAGGCATATGGGCGCTTTGACGCATTATGCCCAACACAGTTTGTTCAATATTATCATGTCGGTCAAGCATAGCCTGGACAAGTCCCCGGAGCTCAGTCATTGGATCTGGTTGAGGGGTAGAGTTTTGTTGGTGCTCGTTGTTCGGAATTTCAGACATGTTGCTGAGACGTGTAGCAGAGAATACAGTTGGTGTAGACAAGGATGACAATATCACTGACAGAGAACGTTCACTATGGTCAGAACTTCGGCTAATTAGCCTAGATCTTGAGCGGGCCCAGGCAGAGTTCCTGTGAAATGAGATGAAAAGTTAGCACAAAAGTTTGTCCAGACTTTGTTTCTTCTTTTCTCTTTTCTCTTTTTTTTGGTGCAGGGAATAAAAGAAATGATATCTTTGAAAATTATTTTTTCTTTTAACCCCAATTTCAGTTATCATTTATTAAAAGGTGTGAAACCTTGACTTTATCATTTGTTTTGGATTTTTCATTACATTTTTTGATTTATTATTATTTTTTTTAGATTTGGACCTTTTTATTTACATTTTTAACTTCCACTTTTTAGACTCATATTTTTTCGGGATAATACACAAATATTTTTCAAAATCAATTGGGTGATATCCTTCCATTTCTTCCTGTTACAGAAATAAGAGAAAAGAGGTATAACGAGGCATGTGTCCTCATTTTGGCAAATTATAATGCCCCATATATCATTCTCCTTTGTAGTGATCTGCATGTATTGATTGCTTCTAAGTGCTGAAACCATAAAAGAAAATATTAAATGCGAAAGGGGCCGCACCCAAAGGTTGCCTACGTATCTCCATGAGTGGATTTGGATTTGGGGAAGAAAATTTTCTTGTGATGATTTTTTTGAATGGAGAATCAGGCCCAACTGTGGTATCCGATTTTTGACTGTCTTAATTAACGGTCTGAATCCCACGAAAGTCTCTCATTGGACTATGAGTTTTAGAAAACTTGGAAGTCGCCACCCTATTAATATCTGAATATGGACTGATTTATTTAATAAATCATTTTAAAATCAATTTCAAAAAATATCATTTAAAACAATGATCACTTCATATGGATAAGGCTTTTTTGAAAATTGGTCTTTCATACCATGAGATAGGGTTCGGGGTTTAGGTTAAGAGGTGCGAACGTCTGGAACTCGTCTCCTCTTCCGTTCTAAAGAACGGGCTCTTACTAAATGCGTTATTTTCCATTTTAAAGTAATCATGGCTATTCAAAAGAAAAAAAAATCACATAATTTGCACATATACACATCAACCATTTTTATTTAGGACCAATATATCATTTGTACATGGTAGGTTTGAGCACTGAAGTTGCACTACGTACCAATCATTGCGGGATTGGAATCCACTCATGGATCAAAACCGTTGTAGTTCGAGCTTATGTCTCACCCTAAATGGCCAATTCCACTGGGAAAAGAAGAGGAGGGAATAGATTATGAATAACTCTCCTTTAGAATTAAACAAATCTATTTAAAATGAGGTAATCACTCCAATTAGTGATTAAAAGGGGGTTATGATAATCACTTTAATTAGTGATTAAATAAGGAAGGTTAAGATAATCACCCTAATTAGCGACTAAACTTAAGAGGAAAGATAATCACCTTGATTAGTGATTAATAATGAAGGTTAGGAAATAATCACCCTAATTGATGATGATTAAGGTTTAAGATAATCAATCTAATTAGTGATTAAATGAGAAAAATAATCGTCCTAATTAACGATCATTAAGGTTTGAGATAATCACTCTAATTAGTGATTAAACGAGAAGAATAATCGTCCTAATTAACGATTATTAGGGTTTAAGATAATCACTCTAATTAGTGATTAAATGAGAAGAATAATCGTCCTAATTAACGATTATTAGGGTTTAAGATAATCACTCTAATTAGTGATTAAATAATGATTGGAGATAATCACCCTAATTAGTGATTAAAAGAAGTTTGAGTTAACCGCTCTAATTAGCGATTAATCGATGATTGAAATAACCACCTTAATAGTGATCACGTTTATGATTTTTAAGAGGTCTTAGAAGAAGAGGTTTGCTTCCTAATTGAAGGCTTTTGAGAAATAATATTTATTGAAGATTATAAAGTCATTTGGAGAGAAATGATCAATTTGAGATCGAATTTGGAGATTTGTGTTTGGCTAATTGGAATTTGGCCATTTAAAGCGAGACACGTGAAACGGCCTAAAATCAATTCGGAGATCATAATTACCAATCTAATTATGTCAAATTATATGATTAATCCATTTGAATATGGAGAACACGTTTTTAAAATGTAAGATGGAACATCATACAATTTAGCTTAGTTAGGTTTGCAATTTTTCCTCTTAATTGAGATTGGGTCATATGATTCATATACTATGATATATTGGCCCAACATGCAATATTTGTAACATTGGTTGCTCATTTTATTAAAAAGAGTTGTGGAATTATTTATGAAAATTATGCATAAACATCTCCATGTTTTTTTTTATTAATTGAATGTTGCAACAATTATTTACAAAGAAACTATTATTACAACAATATGTACAAAATCTATGATCTATACAAATCTTCAATCTTGGTCTTCACCATGATGCTCCTTGATCTTCACCTCCTTGAATGGGCTTTGGAATTCATATTTATTTGTGAATTCGTGAATTTGTGAATGTTAAAGATTAATTTACTTCTTTGATTTTGATTTTTTATGACAAATTTTATTGATTTTTATTTACATGATAAAATGAGTCATTTTAAGAGAAACTTAAAATTTCATGATTTTTTTTATTCACATTTTCGTATGAAGAAAACATTTTTTTTTATGAAAGTTGAGTTAATTACTTTATTTCATTTTCCAGATTGCCTTTTTGTTCTTATACTGACTTATAAAAATCATAACTTTCTGTACAAATTGTTAAAATGAGCATATAATACATCTATGGATAGATCAGTGAGTTTTTTATGTTGTATCAAAATTTCACAAGTTTTTAGTGACCACTTGAATTATGGTGAATTTTATGTCAAAACTTGTCAAAACATTTTGAACTTATTTTGAAGTAAAATTTGGTATGAACATTCTAGACATTTTGAAAGACTAGACTGGAAATTTTTACTTAAATTGAACATTTGTGAAACCATTTTTATTTATTTTCTTAACCGGAGAGAAAATCGGTATTCTGAAATTTAGTGATTTACATGAATGTTTTTTTAAAAATGATGTAAAATTGTATAAAATTCATATGAACATGATTTTTATATTTTTGAAAAGCTACTGATGTTTTCTTCAAACTTGATATTTTTAGTTTTATCTAAATGATTTTATTTTAAACTTTATTGATAGAACAATCCTAGGTAGTACTGGACAAAATCAGTTTTGCACAACAAAGTTGTATGATTTTTAATTATTTACACAAAATTCGGTTTTTAGAAATTCCAAAGCCCAATTTCTGGAAACATCTTGCAATTCATAGAAAAAATATTAAATCCTACAAACTATTCTGATAACACAGACGAAAAATGGAATGAAATACGAAATTAAAACTGATTATAATTACAGCATCACATTTTCTTTTTTATGGAGATGTTTTTACACAATTTTTCTTGAATTTTTTTATGAAATCATTTTTGGCGATGAATAACAACTTGATTAAGGAAAATCACATTATCACATTGTTTCCTAAGAGTCACCCCATTAGAGGTGGCTATTCTAGATGGGGTGATTTAAGGTTGGGAACCTATTAGGACTTCCACATACCCAAATCACTCCAAAGATTAAAAAAATAATAAGAAGAAAACAAGGAGAAAGTTAGTAGATAATTAAGAAGATAATCAAAAATAAACAAGAGTTTCCACTTTACCTTGCTAGCTCAATGATGCACTTCCTTTTTGTAAATTTTTCTACCTTTTTTGTGATTTTCTTAATTTCTAAGTGAGTTTCTAAATCCACTTAATTACTAACTTAAACTCTTTTTTGTGTTTTTTCCTTTTGATGAACTTCTCTTACTTACTTATTAAGACTTTTACTTAGATGGAAAGATTAAGGAGGAGAAGAGTAGTGGAGAAGATGAGAGTGAAGTTGAATTGTGTTTTTTTCAACTTGCTTACTTACTAATTAAGACTTTTGATTAGGTGAAAAAAAATTAAGGAAGAGAAGAGTAGTAGAGAGAAGGTGTGAAGTTGAATTGTGTTTTTTTCAACTTGGTTTTGAAGTGAATTTTGGAGGGTATTTATAGAGAAATGAGGGAGGTGAACTAGGGTTTCAAAGAGGTAGAAAATTAGATTTTTCATCCAAAAAATCTGATTATTTTCATCCTTAATCACCTTAATGACATCACTCTAATGACCTCACCCTAATGACATCATCAAATCTCTTGGGAAACACAAATATTCTTATTCTTTTTAGATTTGCTCATTAATGAGGCAAGATCGATTTTTCGAAAATATTCTCTCTAAAACATCCTAATACGTAAAAAAAATTGCATTGAAAATCGTGCAAAACCAAACGATCGGGATGATGCGCCTAGCGCGCAGAAGCCGCGCTAGGTACAGCACCTTGCGCTAGGCGCAAGGCTCTGCGTCGCGCGCAGTATGCTTTTTGCGCTAGGCGCACAATCTAGCGCATGATTGTGTGCTCGGCGCACACTTGATTCTTCGGAAAGAATCCGGTTTTCCCCCACTTACACATGGGATTTGATTCTTATTCTCACATCTTTTCATGATTCTTATTCTCTAACTAATGGATAAAGGATGTTTTTTGTGGATAAAGAATATATTCTTATTCTTTATCCAATGAACAATGACTTGACCATAAAGGAAACCGATTAATGCTTAGGTTTTGGGATACGACTAAAATTCCGACGCCTAATCGCGACTCGTTTTTCATTTTTCCGAAAGACTAACTTAAGACAATTGATGAAAACTCGTCAAATTAATAAAGACGAGCATGATTATACTATGAATCATTTTATTAAAATGGTGGTTGTAGTTATTGACTACGACTCACGAAAATTATACTTCTAAGCCGAAACTGTATGACTAATACGCAAAAATGGAAAATCGTGCGACGGAATGAAACTCGCGCTCCGGGGCGCTCGCTCCACGATGCATGACGATTTTGTTATTTTTATTTTTCAAAACCTTTATTTATCCGAAAAAGGGGTTCAAATTTGGTGTCTCTGAGAATGCCCCACATTGGTCGAATTTCGGAGAAAATGATGGCCAATGTTTGAAAAGACACAAAATTTTGTGAGAAAATTTCTTTTGAGATAACATATTCTTCATAGAAAATAGTTATCATCAGTGCTATCTTGAAAACATGACTTGCGACTTCTGTTGCCGTTTAAAGTAGAAAATCCCAGTTAATTTTCTAAAATAGGAAATGCGACTTTGACGTCGTCTTTAAATAGAAAATCCCAATCAATTCTCTAAAATTGAAAATGCGACTTTATTGTCGTCTTAGATAGAAAATCCAAATTAATTTTCTAAAATTGAAAATGCGACTTTATTGTCGTCTTAGATAGAAAATCCCAATTAATTTTCTAAATTTTGAAAATGCGACTTTATTGTCGTCTTAGATAGAAAATCCCAATTAATTTTCTAAATTTTGAAAATGCGACTTTATTGTCGTCTTAGATAGAAAATCCCAATTAATTTTCTAAACATTGACGTGCTTTTATTGTCGTCTTAGATAGAAAATCCCAATTAATTTTCTAAACATTGACGCGACTTTATTGTCGTCTTAGATAGAAAAGTCCCAATTAATTTTCTAAATTTTGAAAATGCGACTTTATTGTCGTCTTTTTTTCCTTTTAGTCTTATGAATTTGTCTTTTGTTAATGTGAGAAATTCCGACAATTAACAGGTCCACTTTAGTTTTTACAGTTTTTCATGGCCTTGATGACAAACAAGCTGTCAAGTCACCATTACTTACTTTTTATGACTTCATGTGTTATCATATCACCTTAAATTAGGACATTGTCAGGTCATGTCACTTTAGAGTGATGCATTGTTAAATTTTGTCACCTAAAAGGGTTGACCAAAGGTTATTACCCTCTATGGTGGGGCAAACCTGATATGGCAAAATTTGTTCTGTTTTTTCCGAAATCTTTTAGAAAATTTTTCATGCATAATGCTTATTTGCTTTATCAGAAAATGATGATCACTATATAAAATAGATTGATCAAGGTCATTATTTTGGATGATCATTAGGAAAAGGGATTGAATCAACGTTCTTGATTCATCATTGACACAGTTTTTTTTTTTGTTCGGTTTTAGCAATAAATTGCCATACCACAAATGCTTGGTCATTAGCCATGGTGAAGGTTGCTCCTTATTATCCTATGGACAATACTCAAACTCATTATCCATGGCATAAATCATGGATGATCATCTTTTCCATCTATAAAAGGGGCATGGTTCTTCATTTCCAAATGCACCACTTCCACTACTCCAATCTTTTCTCTAAATTTGCCTTTCACAAAAATGATTCTTACTTATGAAGAAGCTAATGAAATGCGGAGTGGGGAGAAAAAACAACTCTAGGGGATCACAAGAAACTTGGAGCAACCAAGGCAATCCTTTTCCTCTTCCCGCTTCACTAAGGTGCTTATGCCTTTGCTTTCACTTTCTATTTGTTACGACATGATTCATGCTGCTTCCAAATTTTGGGATGAAACTCGCCATGTCTTCTGCTTTGGAGACCGGGAGATTGTGCCCCTTGTTGAAGAGGTCGAAGGTTTGCTAGGCTTACCATCCAATGGTCCAGTTATCACACCTAGATCTCCTACCAGGATCTCGGGAGATTTATCGACGATTTTACATCTTCCCGAAAATCTTCATGGAAACTACCTACAATATGGTGATGTATTTCTTGTCAACTTATTATTGACTTTCCAATTTGGCACTTGGCAATTTTCTAACAATGCCAACTATAGGATTGCTAGAGAAAATGCTTGCATTCTTATGATTTTGGGAAGTACCCTCACTAAATGGTCTTTAAATGCATGCCATGTTCGGTGTCTTTCACTTATTCCTCAAATTATTAGCGGGGTTCGTCTTGGACCACTTATTTTGGGGGAAATGTTCCTTGGCTTAGATGAACTCAAAAGGAACCCTCAAAGCTTTGTGAAGGGATGTCCTTTAGCCCTTCATTTATGGCTATTAAAAAAAATTTCTCTCATGAAACCCGACAAGAGTCTTACTTACAAAACTAGTCATGTCCGGGAGAGAGGTCTTCTTCCATTCTTCTATCAACTTAGCAAAAATGGTGGGTGGGAGGATTTTTTTCTACATCAAGACATAAGGTGGGTCACAAGCCACCTTGGCATTACTGCAATTGTATATTGCAATTCTGGTCGCAGAGGTGTACAATTACCCGGGCTTTGCCAAATCACTTTCTACCTTCCATGGAGATGTCTAAGGCAAATTGGTTGGAAGCAAGAGCACATTCCTGCCCTTTAGGTTCTTCCATCTTGTACCATTTATGAGGCCGATATGAGTGGTATTCGAGAGAATGCCTACCATATGGCGGGGGCTAAAATTATATCAGACCGCTCTTGGGAACCTTCCTTTCCACTGATTGATGAAGATTACCTTCAATGGCTTCTAGCGGATATTGGTCAAGACAAAGATTCAGACGGGCCTACCATGAAGAGGAGAAGGGTTTGAGAGAATTGTCATGTTTATTTTCTATGTTGTTTTTTTTTTAAGTTTGTAGGAAATGAAGGCTTTATGTCTTTTTATGTATGAAATGAAGTACCCCAGTTGGGATGAATAAAAGATCTATTTGTGAGAATTATCTGCTTGTGAGAAATTCAATGTGAACACAATTCTAAACACGTGCACACTTTAACATTAAATATGACATGCAAATCATAATTAACTAATCATATGACACATAAAAGCATAATATATAAACCTTAACGATCAAAGACATGTTTTTTCATTTTCCTTTTTTCCTTTTTTCCTCTTTTTTTCGTTTTTCCTCTTTTTCTTTTTACCCTTTTTTTTTTTTTTTTTTTTTTTTTTTTTTGCATACATCATATGAACATCTAGAAACTCATGACATTTTTATTAAGAATAACCAGATAGGATACAAAACCCACAAACTGCTTGGTTACTTGATCATGACAATTACAATTACTTTGATGCCTAAGCGTAATATTTCTTCAAGTTTTCAAGATTAGTGAAATGGGTGAACTCATTTCCATCAAAATCCATTAGCTTCACTGCTCCAACCGTGGTGACATGCTTGACCAGGAATGGTCCAGACCAGTTAGGCTTGAATTTTTCCTCGAGGATCATGCAACGGAGCTCTATTCTCCTTTAAGACTAGATCACCTTCTTGAATGTCTCTATCTCGAACCCTTTTGTTAAATGCACGAGCAATTCTCCCGTTGATAGAGTTGTATGTTATGCAATGCTTGTAGTCGGCGCTCATCTGCGAATGCAAGCTCATCATAGCGAGTTTTGTGCCACCTGGTCTTCCGAGATTTCACTTTCTCGCTATGACCCCGAGAGATTGTATCTCCACCTCAACTCGGTTGGATTGGCTCCATCCCATAAACCAAAGAACACGGGGTTATTCCCTGTCGAAGTCCTAATTGATATCCTATATCCCCAAAGGGCATATGGTAGTTTGTCATGCCATTCCCTAGTCTTTTCGAGTCATCTTTGCAACAATAAATCGATTGTCTTATTGGCTACTTCCACCGCTCCATTTGTTTGAGGACGATAAGGTGAGGACTGATGATTCTTGATTGCATATTTTGCGAGAGTGGTCTTCAGATGACCCTCAAATTGTGAACCATTATCAGAGATGATTTCGAAAGGTATGCCATACCGACAGATGATGTTGTTAATCACAAATTTCGAGACTTGCTTTGCCCCTAGCTTCGAAAATGATGCAGCTTCAACCCACTTCGAAAAGTAATCAATTGCTACAAGAATATACTGATGCCCATTTGAACCCTTTGGATGAATTTGTCCGATTATGTCAATGTCCCAACTTGAAAACGGTCAAGGAGAAGTCGTATTATGTAACGACACATGTGGCATATGATTAAGGTTAGCAAATATTTGACATTGCTTGCAGGCGCGGACAAAGCTGATGCAATCGCCTTCGAGAGTGCTCCAATAGACACATGCTCGCAAAATTTTACGAGCCAGCATTCTTCCATTCATATGGGGTCCACATTTCCCTCCATGAACTTCTTCCATGATGACTTGCCTTTCGCCGTCATTTACGTAGAGTTGCAGAGTACCATCAAACCCTTTGTGATACAGTCTTCCTTTTAGTATGAGAAAATGAGCAGCTAGCCTTCTGATAGCTATGCGGTCCTTCTTGCCACTTCCCTCTGGATATTGCATAGTTTCCAGAAAATTCTTGATATCCTTATACCAGACATCATCATCATCTTGTTGAACCAGCACGGAGATAATTTGTGCTACCGTCACTATTGGTCCCTTCCTTTCTTCAATTAAAACTAACTGGATCTTTGTACCATTTTCCAATGTTAAATTAACAGCGAGATTGGCTAAAGCATCAGTGAGACTAATTTGTTCTCGAGGAAGATGTTTGAAGCTGAAATTATCAAAATAAGGGATTAATTCTTGAAGGTACTCTGTGTAGAGCTGAAGTCTCTCATCTCTAACCCTCCAAATTCCTATTGTTTGAGATATGATGAGATTAGAATCTCCATACACAGTGAGATGTCTTGCCCCTGCTACCAAGGCGACCTTTACTCCATATATGCAGGCTTCATACTCGCTGTATTGTTTGTTGTTGTGAAATCCAGCTTGACAGCAAATGAAATATGGACTCTATCAGGATCTACTAACAAAACACCTGCTCCATTACCTCTACTATTAGAAGTTCCATCAAAGTACATGCACCATTGTGGATTGTCAATGAAGCATAAGTACTCATCAGGGAATGCATCGTCATACTCATCTCCTGACATCGGTCCTTCTGCTAGGGCTTCAGATATGGCTCGTCCTTTAATAGATTTCTGGCTGACACATTGAATATCAAACTCAGAAAGCATAGCATGCCATCTTGCCAATCTTTCACTAAGAATGGGTTTTTCAAACACATACTTAAATGGATCCAGTCTTGAGATCAGATAGGTAGTATGAGCTTGAAGGTGATGCCTCAACTTCTTCGTGGCATAGACTAGGGAGATACATGCTTTTTCCAGTGGGGTATATCTGGTCTCATACTCAAGGAATTTCTTACTGAGATAGTATATGGCAACCTCTTTCTTTGTTCCCTCTTGATATTGGGCTAAGAGAGCTCCCATAGCCGTTTCTATGATAGTGAGGTACAGAATCAGAGGCTCTCCTAGTCTAGGTGGCATTAGAACATGTGGATTTGAAAGGTATTCTTTCATAGAATAAAAAGCTTCCTGACATTCTTCATTCCACTCATGGGATGCCCCTTTTTTAAGCAGCTTAAATATAGGTTCACATCTCATAGTGAGTTGTGAGATGAACCTGCTGATATATTGAATTCTGCCGAGAAATCCTCTTACTTCTTATTCTGTTTTTGGAGGAGGTAGTCCTTGAATAGCTTTTACCTTTTCAGAGTCCATTTTGATGTCGTCTTGACTGACAATGAATCCCAACAGCTTTCTTGAAGTGACACCAAATACGCATTTTTAAACGGGAGCTGAACCATTCAGAGCTCCCGCTCCATGCGTGGAGCGCGAGCTCTGAACTTAATGAGAGATATTTATGCAATAGGTCGAAGCTCCCGCTCCATGTGTGGAGCGCGAGCTCGGATCAGTCGAAGCTCCCGCTCCATGTGTGGAGCGCGAGCTCTGAGCATAATGGGAGATATTTCTGCAGCAGGTCGAAGCTCCCGCTCCATGCGTGGAGCGCGAGCTCTGAGCAGTTGAAGCTCCCGCTCTATGACGCTGGAGAGCCAACTTCAAATTCTCGGCACAATTGATTGTATGCAGGGGAACTCGGAGCTCCCGCTCCAAAGGTGGAGCGCCAGCTTCAAATTCTCGGCAGAATTGGTTGTTTGCAGGGGAACTCGGAGCTCCCGCTCCAGAGCTGGAGCGCCAGCTTTGGCTCTGCTTCTACTCTTCTTTGCAATTTGATGCTCCCTCTCTACATCCAAAGGTTCCCTTTTGCCATTCCAAACTTCGACAATCTTAATTAGGCCGCTACGGAACCTAAAAGAAAATAAGAACAAGTCACAACATTCAATCTTCGCATTGAAGAGAAAACAACCTACAACTCCCAAAAAGACTCAAAATGCATGAAGCTAGTAGAATCACTAACATTGAACAAACCTAAGCAAAATAAGCATAAAAATGGACTAAACAAGTGCTTAATGAGGGTGGAAGGGACCATTAAAGCGGCCTTAAAATCCACTTATAAAACTCCCCCAGACTAAGTCCTTTGTTCGTCCTCGAATAAAGAGAAAGCAGTAAAGTCTGTACACTAACTCACTTTCGTAGGAATCACGGTCAATTTTTGCGTAAATGATAAGCCCTTTAAGCCTCAAAGTCGCCAAGGAGGACGAGTGTGCTCTCGTAAGGGTTTTCTAAGAGTTTGACCCATAACTCTAGATCTTAGAATCCAAGGCAAATCAAAAATAAATAAACCAAAGAAAATAAAAATGTGCTCTCAAGTGAGATTTTGAAGAGAAGCAAACACAAATGGATGCAAGAATTTCTAGACACTAAAAGTAAGCATGCTTAATGATGTCTATAGGTTGATTAAAACATACCATACACTAAGCATAGAGAACTAGATAGAGCACATTTCCTCAAATTCTACAACCATACATACCGCGTTCTCTCAACTAGTTTCAAATTCGCCATTCAAGGTAGCTTCTCTAAACTCCGAAAAATGGAGCCGAAAAATGTAACAAGAACGAAATAGAATAGGAGAAGGTTACTCGACATCTCGACATGGCACACTCGCTCAATAGGCTTGATTCCAATCTTCTGCCACCGACAATGACTCAACCCTCTAAGGTCAAAAGGACTTTTAAAAGGTGGTAACGTAGGCTAGGGGTAAAGGGTGTGAATAAATTTGGATAGTGGTGCTCAATCCTAATATAGTGAAGTCTTAGTAGGAGCGAAAGAGCTAAATAACCATAAATCATAAATCATACTCAACCATTTAGGAATAAGGTTCCCCCCCCCAAACTTATTCAAAAACATGACAATGAAGAACTATTTTTGGATTTTCTTTCTTTTTAAATTTTTTTTTTTTCATTTTCCCCGCCTTCTTTGACTTTGGGTGACTTTTTCTATGAAGTTACAATTGCATTTATTCAAAGATATACACAAAATTTCCACTATCCCACAAGAATCTCGTCATTTTCCTTTCCCCTTATTTTTTTTTACAAATATCACTCAAGACAATCGCTCTAACTTCACTATTCACTACAAGGGTTAAAAAAAAAACAAGGAGGCAATTGGCTTATATTGAGGCAATCAAAGAAAAGGATATGGCTCATAGGGTTAAGAGGAAGGGCAAATGCAAATAAAAACAAAACCAAGAAAAAAGAGAAAAACAAGAATAAAAAGGCTAAAACTATAAAAATAAAAATAGTCACCGAAATGAACGCCTTTATCTTTCCCTAGAGTGGCTCGGTCGCGATCTAAGATTGATTAGAGTCAAGTTCTCGATAAAAGTATGCAATGTCGAGGATCCATGCACTCAAAATAGATGTTGGGGCTTTTTTTGAAAGTCCTCACATGGGATTATCAAGCAAATGCTACCTTAAAGGTTTCAAATCACTAGAGAGAGCAACACCATCATACCACAATCCATGAATTAAGGTCTTGTGCTCTCAAAACGTTCTAACCGCTACCTTAACATAGAGTATCCTAAAATCAACCATAAACATCTCAAAGCATGCGGACTTCTAACATCTAGGAATAAAAGCATTCAAAGGAGTGGAGTTTCAATTATATTGTTCTCAACTCAAGAAGAGCAAAAGAAATAAATAAAAGAAAAATTTGCCTTGATTCATACTTTTTTTTTTTTCAATTTTTTTTTTAGCAAGAGATGAAAGCAAGTAGGTAATGGCACATAATCAACACAATCACAAAAATTTAGCACTTAAACCCAGGTGGTGTTCATAACCACCAATGTAAAATTAAAGTAGAGCAACCTCGAACGATCATCTTCTTTCCTAAACTATCCTAAAACTAAGCAAACAAGTAAGTAAAAGGGAGTTGGAACGATCTCACCCATCATTGAAGCAATAAAGGCCAAATGCAATATCCGAATCAAAAGAGGATCTTCAAACCTTGACTTCATCTCTGAATACTTGCTACGAAAGGTCATCAACTCAAAAGAGAGATTAGTTCCAACATTTAACCGATTTTCCTTTTCCTTTTCCTGCACACATACACAACAAACCATACCCTATGGGGGTTAAAATTAGCCCAAAGTGAGATGTAAGGCTTAGCTTGAAACTCTACTCAACTATTGGTTAGATGAGCCGAGAGGCCGTGCCTCGTATTTCTCAATCAAACTAATATCCACCCCCTCCCTTGGGAAAAATCCTCCGGATTTTACAATCCACCAAAACAAAATCAAAATGAAAGTTCAACAATAACAAAATATAAACAATATATACAAAGGTGCTTGATTTATGGTCTTAAGCTAGACCTCTTCATCCTTCTCAAATGGCTTCGGAAGATGAGTCGGTTGGGAACGACTCGAGCATCAAACAACCAAGTTTTCCAATTTGTTCCTTATCGAAATACTTCTTGATTCTTTTGGTATTTACCTTGAACCTAGCTCCATCCTCACCTTCCAATTCAAACGAGCCATAGGGAGTGACCTTGGTGATAGAGAATGGGTCGGACCACTTAGACTTCAACTTTCCTGGGGAAAAGACAGTCGTGAGTTGAATAAGAGAACTTTGTCGCCAACCTTGAAGTCAAGATCTTTTCTCAACAACTTGGGAGGAGGCTTAGAACTCTCCCCCTTGGCCATGGTTTGGATCAATGGGAGCTCATCTTAGCTTTCTTGGGCATCCGTATGAGCTTCATCACGTTGGGCTTCAATCTCCATGGCCTCTCTTGATTTGTCCACCCCCTCATCATCTTGGAGGACCTCATAAAAGTATCATGTCTCATGCTTTGTACCCTCTCATAATTAACAATCTCCGATTCCACCAAGTCTAATCTCCACACCTTCTCCACCATAGGTTGCTTCAAGGTTTTCGAAAACTCAAACACAACTCTTTCATCGGCCACCTCACAAGTGATCGTGTTGTTCTTGCAATTAATCACGGCTCCCATTGTTTTAAGAGCCTCTCTCCCAAGGATAAGAGGAGTATGAGGGTCCTCCTCCATATCCATTACAACAAAATCACAAGGTACAAAGATATTACCAACTCGAATTGGTATATATTCAAGTTTTCCACAAGGTAGCTTAATCGAGCGGTCGGCCAATTGAATTGTCTTCCTTGAAGGCGCCATCTCAAACTTGAGCAACTTTGCAATGGACAAAGGCATCAAGCTCACACTTGCATCCAAGTCGTCCAATGCTCCCTTGGTCTCAAGATCTCCCAATGTCACTGGATGAGTGAAGCTACTCGGATCTCGTTGCTTGGGTGGCAATTGGCGTTGCACAAGCGCACTCACTTGGTGAGGAAGAGTGATGCATTGTTCATTGAGCTTTTTCTTGTTGGAAAGAAGTTCCTCGAGGAATTTTTCATAGGATGGCATTTGTGACATAGCCTCAAGGAAGGGAATGTTGATTTGGAGACCCTTCAACATGTTCATGAACTTGTTGTACTTGTCATTCAACTTTCTCTCAACTATCCTTTCCGGAAATGGTGGGGGAGGATTGAATCTTGATGGTTGGACATTTGTTGATGCTTGCTTTTCTACCTCAACCTCTTTCTCTTTCTCTTTCAACACCCTCTTTTTGGATTTCATTTTCTCCTTTATCCACAACTTGTTCTCCTTTCTCCTCATCCTCCTCTTGTTGCACCTCTTTAGGTCCTTTATAGGATCTTCCGGACCTTAGGGAGATGGCCTTCACATGGTGGTGGTTTGCGGGATTCGGAGTAGGTTGACCGGGAAGCTTCTCATTTGAGAGTTGTGAAACCCTCTCGGCTAGTTGGGCAACTTAATTGTCAAGGATCTTTTGGTGAGAAGTGGTTTCTTGGAATTTTTGATCTACTTTTCGCTCAAGGTTGCTCAACTTTTGTTTAAATTGTTGAGAAATGTTTTTGATGTTGTCTAGGATAAGAAGGGTGTCCGGAGATGGACCACCTTGAGGGTTTGAGGTGTTTGGGAAGGTGTTGGGGGTTGGTTTGAGAATTGATTTTGTGGATGGGGCTTGTTGAAGTTGTTTCTAGCATTTGGATGTAAATAAGGAGCTCCTTGATTCGCTTGGTCATTGAAATTGGTTGGTCCCCTATAGTCATTGAACTTCGGATTAAGAATGGGGTTAAGGCCTCTCCAATTATCCCTTTGATCCCTTTGATCCCTTTGATTATTGAGATAACCCATAGCCGCCACATGCTCGGGGTCCTTACCACCACAATAAGAGGTGTCGTGGTTGGTACCCCCACAAATTTCACATGAGAATGAGTTTACTTGTCGAGATGATGAAGAAGAAGCTTGCTCTTTCCCTAGCTTCTTGTCAAGAAGTTGCTCCATGAAAGCATTGAGTGACTCTTGGTCAAGCTCGAATTTCCCATTAGCTTTTCCTTGACTTCTTCTCTTACCACCCCATGAATATTTGCGAACCACATCCTCAATTGTATCTTTGAGTTGAACTTGGGAAACTTTTTTCAATTGGCCTCCGGCTCCCGCATCAAGATTGGCTCTACTAATGGGATCAAGAGCATCATAGAAGAATCTAATAAGTAGAGGCTCGATATACTCATGATGGGGGCAAGATCTAACGTACTCATTGAATCGTTCCCAAGCTTCACCTAGAGACTCATCTGATTCTTGTTGGAAGTTAGAGATCTTCCTTCTCATTTCAGCGGTCTTCTCCTCCGAAATAAACTTTTTTAGGAAGGCTTTGGCCACCGTCTTCCAAGTGGTCAAGGAGTTTGGCTTGAGATTCTTAAGCCACCTATAAGCTTTTCCCGCCAAAGATTGCCGGAAGAGATGCATACGGATGTATTCTTAAGTGACTTGGTTCGTTTGGACCATGGCGCACAAATCAAGGAACCTATCAAGATGCTGAATGGGATTCTCATGCGTGGCTCCGGAAAATTGCTCCCTAAGCACCATTTGTATATATTGTGGATGAATAGTGAAGTTTGTAGTGGTGGTGGGGAGCAAAATGCCACCGGTGAGCTCATAGTCCTCCGGATTACCAAAGTCTTGAAATAGAGGGTTGTCATCTTCGGTCATGGCTTCACTTGCCTCACTTGAGGAGTCAAAAAAATATTTCCTCCTCCTCGGTTTGATGTTCAAATAACCTCCAAACTTGCCTCAAAGTACGGTCGATTTCCGGTTCAAGAGGAGTGGTAGGAATACCTTGAGATCTCCTTATCATTCAACAAAGCTAAGCACACGGTTAATAATGACAACACAATAACAAAAAATGAAGATAAAAAGCAATTGATGGGCAATAAACTAAGTTTAAACAACACGTTGCCTCCCCGGCAACGGCGCCAAAACTTGATCGGTCCCCTAGGTGTCGTTACTTCCTATGGTTCCGGGTTAAGAATAAAATCACCCTAGTCTAACTAACTAGCCTAATAAGGTAGTATAGCGTAGTAAGGGGTCGTATCCACGGAGAAGCAAGGGGTTTTACACTTAGTTCGAGATGCAATCAATTGACGGGAGTAAAAGGGGGTTTAAGTAAACAACTAGACTAACTAAGGCAAATAGAATAAGAGTGATTAATCAATAAGACAAACACTAGGGATATGGGTCGTATCCACGGTCGTGTCCAGACTTTGTTTCTTCTTTTCTCTTTTCTCTTTTTTTTGGTGCAGGGAATGAAAGAAATGATATATTTGAAAATTATTTTTTCTTTTAACCCCAATTTCAGTTATCATTTATTAAAAGGTGTGAAACCTTGACTTTATCATTTGTTTTGGATTTTTCATTACATTTTTTTGATTTATTATTATTTTTTAGATTTGGACCTTTTTATTTACATTTTTAACTTCCACTTTTTAGACTCATATTTTTTCGGGATAATACACAAATATTTTTCAAAATCAATTGGGTGATATCCTTCCATTTCTTCCTGTTACAGAAATAAGAGAAAAGAGGTATAACGAGGCCTGTGTCCTCATTTTGGCAAATTATAATGCCCCATATATCATTCTCCTTTGTAGTGATCTGCATGTATTGATTGCTTCTAAGTGCTGAAACCATAAAAGAAAATATTAAATGCGAAAGGGGCCGCACCCAAAGGTTGCCTACGTATCTCCATGAGTGGATTTGGATTTGGGGAAGAAATTTTTCTTGTGATGATTTTTTTGAATGGAGAATCAGGCCCAACTGTGGTATCCGATTTTTGACTGTCTTAATTAACGGTCTGAATCCCACAAAAGTCTCTCATTGGACTATGAGTTTTAGAAAACTTGGAAGTTGCCACCCTATTAATATCTGAATAGGGACTGATTTATTTAATAAATCATTTTAAAATTAATTTCAAAAAATATCATTTAAAACGATGATCACATCATATGGATAAGGCTTTTTTAAAAATTGGTCTTTCATACCATGAGATAGGGTTCGGGGTTTAGGTTAAGAGGTGCGAACATCTGGAACTCATCTCCTCTTCCGTTCTAAAGAACGGGCTCTTACTAAATGCGTTATTTTCCATTTTAAAGTAATCATGGCTATTCAAAAGAAAAAAAAAATCACATAATTTGCACATATACACATCAACCATTTTTATTTAGGACCAATATATCATTTGTACATGGTAGGTTTGAGCACTGAAGTTGCACTACGTACCAATCATTGCGGGATTGGAATCCACTCATGGATCAAAACCGTCGTAGTTCGAGCTTATGTTTCACCCTAAATGGCCAATTCCACTGGGAAAAGAAGAGGAGGGAATAGATTATGAATAACTCTCCTTTAGAATTAAACAAATCTATCTAAAATGAGGTAATCACTCCAATTAGTGATTAAAAGGGGGTTATGATAATCACTTTAATAGTGATTAAATAAGGAAGGTTAAGATAATCACCCTAATTAGCGACTAAACTTAAGAGGAAAGATAATCACCTTGATTAGTGATTAATAATGAAGGTTAGGAAATAATCACCCTAATTGATGATGATTAAGGTTTAAGATAATCACTCTAATTAGTGATTAAATGAGAAAAATAATCGTCCTAATTAACGATCATTAAGGTTTGAGATAATCACTCTAATTAGTGATTAAACGAGAAGAATAATCGTCCTAATTAACGATTATTAGGGTTTAAGATAATCACTCTAATTAGTGATTAAATGAGAAGAATAATCGTCCTAATTAACGATTATTAGGGTTTAAGATAATCACTCTAATTAGTGATTAAATAATGATTAGAGATAATCACCCTAATTAGTGATTAAAAGAAGTTTGAATTAACCGCTCTAATTAGCGATTAATCGAGGATTGAAATAACCACCTTAATAGTGATCACGTTTATGATTTTTAAGAGGTCTTAGAAGAAGAGGTTTGCTTCCTAATTGAAGGCTTTTGAGAAATAATATTTATTGAAGATTATAAAGTCATTTGGAGAGAAATGATCAATTTGAGATCGAATTTGGAGATTTGTGTTTGGCAAATTGGAATTTGGCCATTTAAAGCGAGACACGTGAAACGGCCTAAAATCAATTCGGAGATCATAATTACCAATCTAATTATGTCAAATTATATGATTAATCCATTTGAATATGGAGAACACGTTTTTTAAATGTAAGATGGAACATCATACAATTTAGCTTAGTTAGGTTTGCAATTTTTCCTCTTAATTGAGATTGGGTCATATGATTCATATACTATGATATATTGGCCCGACATGCAATATTTGTAACATTGGTTGCTCATTTTATTAAAAAGAGTTGTGGAATTATTTATGAAAATTATGCAGAAACATCTCCATGTTTTTTTTAATTGAATGATGCAACAATTATTTACAAAGAAACTATTATTACAACAATATGTACAAAATCTATGATCTATACAAATCTTCAATCTTGATCTTCACCATGATGCTCCTTGATCTTCACCTCCTTGAATGGGCTTTGGAATTCATATTTATTTGTGAATTCGTGAATTTGTGAATGTTAAAGATTAATTTACTTCTTTGATTTTGATTTTTTATGACAAATTTTATTGATTTTTATTTACATGATAAAATGAGTCATTTTAAGAGAAACTTAAAATTTCATGATTTTTTTTATTCACATTTTCGTATGAAGAAAACATTTTTTTTATGAAAGTTGAGTTAATTACTTTATTTCATTTTCCAGATTGCCTTTTTGTTCTTATACTGACTTACAAAAATCATAACTTTCTGTACAAATTGTTAAAATGAGCATATAATACATCTATGGATAGATCAGTGAGTTTTTTATGTTGTATCAAAATTTTACAAGTTTTTAGTGAACACTTGAATTATGGTGAATTTTATGTCAAAACTTGTCAAAACATTTTGAACTTATTTTGAAGTAAAATTTGGTATCAACATTCTAGACATTTTTAAAGACTAGACTGGAAATTTTTATATAAATTGAACATTTGTGAAACCATTTTTATTTATTTTCTTAACCGAAGAGAAAATCAGTATTCTGAAATTTAGTGATTTACATGAATGTTTTTTTAAAAATGATGTAAAATTGTATAAAATTCATATGAACATGATTTTTATATTTTTGCAAAAAGCTACTGATGTTTTCTTCAAACTTGATATTTTTAGTTTTATCTAAATGATTTTATTTTAAACTTTATTGATAGAACAATCCTAGGTAGTACTGGAGAAAATCAGTTTTGCACAACAAAGTTGTATGATTTTTAATTATTTACACAAAATTCGTTTTTTAGAAATTCCAAAGCCCAATTGCTGGAAACATCTTGCAATTCATAGAAAAAATATTAAATCCTACAAACTATTCTGATAACACAGACGAAAAATGGAATGAAATACGAAATTAAAACTGATTATAATTACAGCATCACATTTTCTTTTTTATGGAGATGTTTTTACACAATTTTTCTTGAATTTTTTTATGAAATCATTTTTGGCGATGAATAACAACTTGATTAAGGAAAATCACATTATCACATTGTTTCCTAAGAGTCACCCCATTAGAGGTGGCTATTCTAGGTGGGGTGATTTAAGGTTGGGAACCTATTAGGACTTCCACATACCCAAATCACTCCAAAGATTAAAAAAATAATAAGAAGAAAACAAGGAGAAAGTTAGTAGATAATTAAGAAGATAATAAAAAATAAACAAGAGTTTCCACTTTACCTTGCTAGCTCAATGATACACTTCCTTTTTGTAAATTTTTCTACCTTTTTTGTGATTTTCTTAATTTCTAATTAAGTGAGTTTCTAAATCCACTTAATTACTAACTTAAACTCTTTTTTGTGTTTTTTCCTTTTGATAAACTTCTCTTACTTACTTATTAAGACTTTTTCTTAGATGGAAAGATTAAGGAGGAGAAGAGTAGTGGAGAAGATGAGAGTGAAGTTGAATTGTGTTTTTTTCAACTTGCTTACTTACTAATTAAGACTTTTGATTAGGTGAAAAAAAATTAAGGAAGAGAAGAGTAGTAGAGAGAAGGTGTGAAGTTGAATTGTGTTTTTTTCAACTTGGTTTTGAAGTGAATTTTGGAGGGTATTTATAGAGAAATGAGGGAGGTGAACGAGGGTTTCAAAGAGGTAGAAAATTAGATTTTTCATCCAAAAAATCTGATTATTTTCATCCTTAATCACCTTAATGACATCACTCTAATGACCTCACCCTAATGACATCATCAAATCTCTTTGGAAACACAAATATTCTTATTCTTTTTAGATTTGCTCATTAATGAGGCAAGATCAGATTTTCAGAAAATATTCTCTCTAAAACATCCTAATACGTAAAAAAAATTGCCTTGAAAATCGTGCAAAACCAAACTGATCAGGATGATGCGCTTAGCGCAGGAAGCTGCGCTAGGCACAGCACCTTGCGCTAGGCGCAAGGCTCTGCGTCTGGCGCAGAGTATGCTTTTGCGCTAGGCGCACAATCTAGCGCATGATTGTGTGCTCGGCGCACACTTGATTCTTCCTGAAAGAATCCAGTTTTCCCCCTCTTACACATGGGATTTGATTCTTATTCTCACATCTTTTCATGATTCTTATTCTCTAACTAATGGATAAAGGATGTTTTTAGCGGATAAAGAATATATTCTTATTCTTTATCCAATGAACAATGACTTGACCATAAAGGAAACTGATTAATGTCGGTTTTGGGATACGACTAAAATTCCGATACCTAATCGCGACTCGTTTTTCATTTTTCCGAAAGACTAACTTAAGACAATTAATGAAAACTCGTCAAATTAATAAAGACGAGCATGATTATACTATGAATCATTTTATTAAAATGGTGGTTGTAGTTATTGACTACGACTCACGAAAATTATACTTCTAAGCCGAAACTGTATGACTAATACGCAAAAATGGAAAATCGTGCGACGGAATGAAACTCGTGCTCCGGGGCGCGCGCTCCACGATGCATGAAGATTTTGTTATTTTTATTTTTCAAAACCTTTATTTATCCGAAAAAGGGGTTCAAATTTGGTGTCTACAGAATGCCCCACATTGGTCGAATTTCGGAGAAAATGCTGGCCAATGTTTGAAAAGACACAAAATTTTGACAGAAAATTTCTTTTGAGATAACATATTCTTCATAGAAAATAGTTATCATCAGTGCTATCTTGAAAACATGACTTGCGACTTCTGTTGCCGTTTAAAGTAGAAAATCCCAGTTAATTTTCTAAAATAGGAAATGCGACTTTGACGTCGTCTTTAAATAGAAAATCCCAATCAATTCTCTAAAATTGAAAATGCGACTTTATTGTCGTCTTAGATAGAAAATCCAAATTAATTTTCTAAAATTGAAAATGCGACTTTATTGTCGTCTTAGATAGAAAATCCCAATTAATTTTCTAAATTTTGAAAATGCGACTTTATTGTCGTCTTTGATAGAAAATCCCAATTAATTTTCTAAATTTTGAAAATGCGACTTTATTGTCGTCTTAGATAGAAAATCCCAATTAATTTTCTAAACATTGACGCGGCTTTATTGTCGTCTTAGATAGAAAATCCCAATTAATTTTCTAAACATTGACGCGACTTTATTGTCGTCTTAGATAGAAAAGTCCCAATTAATTTTCTAAATTTTGAAAATGCGACTTTATTGTCGTCTTTTTTTCCTTTTAGTCATATGAATTTGTCTTTTGTTAATGTGGAAAATTCCGACAATTAACAGGCCCACTTCAGTTTTTACAGTTTTTCATGGCCTTGATGACAAACAAGCTGTCAAGTCACCATTACTTACTTTTTATGACTTCATGTGTTATCATATCACCTTAAATTAGGACATTGTCAGGTCATGTCACTTTAGAGTGATGCATTGTTAAATTTTGTCACCTAAAAGGGTTGACCAAAGGTTATTACCCTCTATGGTGGGGCAAACCTCATATGGCAAAATTTTATCTCTTTTTTTCGAAATCTTTCAGAAAATTTTTCATGCATAATCCTTATTTGCTTTATCAGAAAATGATGATTACTATATAAAATAGATTGATCAAGGTCATTATTTTGGATGATCATTAGGAAAAAGGATTGTATCAACGTTCTTGATTCATCATTGACACAGTTTTTTTTGTTCGGTTTTAGCAATAAATTGCCATACCACAAATGCTTGGTCATTAGCCATGGTGAAGGTTGCTCCTTATTATCCTATGGACAATACTCAAACTCATTATCCATGGAATAAATAATGGATGATCATCTTTTCCATCTATAAAAGGGGCATGGTTCTTCATTTCCAAATGCACCACTTCCACTACTCCAATCTATTCTCTAAATTTGCCTTTCACAAAAATGGTTCTTACTTATGAAGAAGCTAATGAAATGTGGAGTGGGGAGAAAAAACAACTCTCGGGGATCACAAGAAACTTGGAGCAACCAAGGCAATCCTTTTCCTCTTCCCGCTTCACTAAGGTGCTTATGCCTTTGCTTTCACTTTCTATTTGTTACGACATGATTCATGCTGTTTCCAAATTTTGGGATGAAACTCGCCATGTCTTCTGCTTTGGAGACCGGGAGATTGTGCCCCTTGTTGAAGAGGTCGAAGGTTTGCTAGGCTTACCATCCAATGGTCCAGTTATCACACCTAGATCTCCTACCAGGATCTCGGGAGATTTATCGACGATTTTACATCTTCCCGAAAATCTTCATGGAAACTACCTATAATATGGTGAGGTATTTCTTGTCAACTTATTATTGACTTTCCAATTTGGCCCTTGGCAATTTTCTAACAATGCCAACTATAGGATTGCTAGAGAAAATGCTTGCATTCTTATGATTTTGGGAAGTACCCTCACTAAATGGTCTTTAAATGCATGCCATGTTCGGTGTCTTTCACTTATTCCTCAAATTATTAGCGGGGTTCGTCTTGGACCACTTATTTTGGGGGAAATGTTCCTTGGCTTAGATGAACTCAAAAGGAACCCTCAAAGCTTTGTGAAGGGATGTCCTTTAGCCTTTCATTTATGGCTATTAAAAAAAATTTCTCTCATGAAACCCGACAAGAGTCTTACTTACAAAACTAGTCATGTCCGGGAGAGAGGTCTTCTTCCATTCTTCTATCAACTTAGCAAAAATGGTGGGTGGGAGGATTTTTTTCTACATCAAGACATAAGGTGGGTCACAAGCCACCTTGGCATTACTGCAATTGTATATTGCAATTCTGGTCGCAGAGGTGTACAATTACCCGGGCTTTGCCAAATCACTTTCTACCTTCCATGGAGATGTCTAAGGCAAATTGGTTGGAAGCAAGAGCACATTCCTGCCCTTTAGGTTCTTCCATCTTGTACCACTTATGAGGCTGATATGAGTGGTATTCAGAGAATGCCTACCATATGGCAGGGGGCTAAAATTATATCAGCGCTGCCGGAACCTTCCTTTCCACTGATTGATGAAGATTACCTTCAATGGCTTCTAGCGGATATTGGTCAAGACAAAGATTCAGACGGGCCTACCATGAAGAGGAGAAGGGTTTGAGAGAATTGTCATGTTTATTTTCTATGTTGTTTTTTTTTTAAGTTTGTAGGAAATGAAGGCTTTATGTCTTTTTATGTATGAAATGAAGTACCCTAATTGGGATGAATAAAAGATCTATTTGTGAGAATTATCTGCTTGTGAGAAATTCAATGTGAACACAATTCTAAACACGTGCACACTTTAACATTAAATATGACATGCAAATCATAATTAACAAATCATATGACACATAAAAGCATAATATATAAACCTTAACAGTCAAAGACATGTTTTTTCATTTTTCCTTTTTCCTTTTTTCCTCTTTTCCGTTTTTCCTCTTTTTCTTTTTCCCCTTTTTTTTTCTTTTTTTTTCATTTTTTTTTTGCATACATCATATGAACATCTAGAAACTCATGACATTTTTATTAAGAATAACCAGATAGGATACAAAACCCACAAACTGCTTGGTTACTTGATCATGACAATTACAATTACTTTGATGCCTAAGCGTAATATTTCTTCAAGTTTTCAAGATTAGTGAAATGGGTGAACTCATTTCCATCAAAATCCATTAGCTTCACTGCTCCAGCCGTGGTGACATGCTTGACCAGGAATGGTCCAAACCAGTTAGGCTTGAATTTTTCCTCGAGGATCATGCAACGGAGCTCTATTCTCCTTTAAGACTAGATCACCTTCTTGAATGTCTCTATCTCGAACCCTTTTGTTAAATGCACGAGCAATTCTCCGTTGATAGAGTTGTATGTTATGCAATGCTTGTAGTGGGCGCTCATCTGCGAATGCAAGCTCATCATAGCGAGTTTTGTGCCACTGGTCTTCCGAGATTTCACTTTCTGCTATGACCCTGAGAGATTGTATCTCCACCTCAACTGGTTGGATTGGCTCCATCCCATAAACCAAAGAACACGGGGTTGTTCCAGTCGAAGTCCTAATTGATATCCTATATCCCCAAAGGGCATATGGTAGTTTGTCATGCCATTCCCTAGTCTTTTCAGTCATCTTGGCAACAATAAATCTGATTGTCTTATTGGCTACTTCCACCGCTCCATTTGTTTGAGGACGATAAGGTGAGGACTGATGATGCTTGATTGCATATTTTGCGAGAGTGGACTTCAGATGACCCTCAAATTGTGAACCATTATCAGAGATGATTTCGAAAGGTATGCCATACCGACAGATGATGTTGTTAATCACAAATTTCGAGACTTGCTTTGCCCCTAGCTTCGAAAATGATGCAGCTTCAACCCACTTCGAAAAGTAATCAATTGCTACAAGAATATACTGATGCCCATTTGAACCCTTTGGATGCATTTGTCCGATTATGTCTATGTCCCAACTTGAAAACGGCCAAGGAGAAGTCGTATTACGTAACGACACATGTGGCATATGATTAAGGTTAGCAAATATTTGACATTGCTTGCAGGCGCGGACAAAGCTGATGCAATCGCCTTCGAGAGTGCTCCAATAGACACCTGCTCGTAAAATTTTACGAGCCAGCATTCTTCCATTCATATGGGGTCCACATTTCCCTCCATGAACTTCTTCCATGATGACTTGCCTTTCGCCGTCATTTACGTAGAGTTGCAGAGTACCATCAAACCCTTTGTGATACAGTCTTCCTTTTAGTATGAGAAAATGAGCAGCTAGCCTTCTGATAGCTATGCGGTCCTTCTTGCCACTTCCCTCTGGATATTGCATAGTTTCCAGAAAATTCTTGATATCCTTATACCAAACATCATCATCATCTTGTTGAACCAGCACGGAGATAATTTGTGCTACCGTCACTATTGGTCCCTTCCTTCAATTAAAACTGACTGGATCTTTGTACCATTTTCCCATGTTAAATTAACAGCGAGATTGGCTAAAGCATCAGTGAAACTATTTTGTTCTCGAGGAAGATGTTTGAAGCTGAAATTATCAAAATAAGGGATTAATTCTTGAAGGTACTCTGTGTAGAGCTGAAGTCTCTCATCTCTAACCCTCCAAATTCCTATTGTTTGAGATATGATGAGATTAGAATCTCCATACACAGTGAGATGTCTTGCCCCTGCTACCAAGGCGGCCTTTACTCCATATATGCAGGCTTCATACTCACTGTATTGTTTGTTGTTGTGAAATCCAGCTTGACAGCAAATGAAATATGGACTCTATCAGGATCTACTAACAAAACACCTGCTCCATTACCTCTCATATTAGAAGTTCCATCAAAGTCCATGCATCATTGTGGATTGTCAATGAAGCATAAGTACTCATCAGGGAATGCATCGTCATACTCATCTCCTGACATTGGTCCTTCTGCTAGGGCTTCAGATATGGCTCGTCCTTTAATAGATTTCTGGCTGACACCTTGAATATCAAACTCAGAAAGCATAGCATGCCATCTTGCCAATCTTTCACTAAGAATGGGTTTTTCAAACACATACTTGAATGGATCCAGTCTTGAGATCAGATAGGTAGTATGAGCTTGAAGGTGATACCTCAACTTCTTCGTGGCATAGACCAGGGAGATACATGCTTTTTCCAGTGGGGTATATCTGGTCTCATACTCAAGGAATTTCTTGCTGAGATAGTATATGGCAACCTCTTTCTTTGTTCCCTCTTGATATTGGGCTAAGAGAGCTCCCATAGCCGTTTCTGTGATAGTGAGGTACAGAATCAGAGGTTCTCCTAGTCTAGGTGGCATTAGAACATGTGGATTTGAAAGGTATTCTTTCATAGAATAAAAAGCTTCCTGACATTCTTCATTCCACTCATGGGATGCCCCTTTTTTAAGCAGCTTAAATATAGGTTCACATCTCATAGTGAGTTGTGAGATGAACCTGCTGATATATTGAATTCTGCCGAGAAATCCTCTTACTTCTTATTCTGTTTTTGGAGGAGGTAGTCCTTGAATAGCTTTTACCTTTTCAGAGTCCATTTTGATGTCGTCTTGACTGACAATGAATCCCAACAGCTTTCTCGAAGTGACACCAAATACGCACTTTTGAGGGTTTAGCCTTAGATTGTACTTCCTGATTCTTTCAAAAAAGGACCTTAGTGCAGGAATATGCCCCTCACGATCTTCACTTTTCACAATCATGTCGTCTACATAAACCTCCACAATGTCATGGATGAGGTCATGAAGGATAGTGGTTGCAGCCCTTTGATATGTGGCTCCGGCATTCTTGAGACCAAAAGGCATAACTCGGTAGCAAAAAGTGCCCCATGGAGTGATGAAAGATGTCTTTGTCATGTCTTCTTGAGCCATGAGTATTTGATTATACCCTGAGAACCCATCCATGAAGGAAAACATTGCATGACCAGCCGTACTATCAACAAGAACATCGAGGTGGGGTAGGGGAAGGCAATCTTTTGGTGACGCAGCATTCAAATCTCGAAAATTAATGCATACCCGAACTCTCCCATCCTTTTTAGGTACGACCACTATATTGGCGAGCCAACTTGGATGTTTTACAGCTTGGATGAATTTGGCATCAAGCTGTTTATGGATTTCTTCTTTCACTTTCAGACTAACCTCTGGCTTCATTCGGCGGAGCTTTTGCTGCTTAGGCTTGCTTTCAGGATGTAACGGAATGCGATGTTCCGCAATTTCTCTATTAACACCAGGCATATGAGCATAAGACCATGCGAACACATCTACATACTCGTTTAATAATGCAATAAACATAGATTGTTCAGTTGGGGAGAGGGATGATCCTATTTTGACTTCTTTTACAAGCATTTTACGTACCAATATTAATTACAATGGATTCTTCCATGGGTTTTATGTATGTTTCAGTTGTATCAAGTGATTCATCATTATTAAATTCACTGTCAGAAATAACATATTGCATGCAAATGTATTTAGATAAAGGTTCACATTCAATTTCCTCACTATCAGAGTCTTCTGACTGGGTATTATGCAAGGTAGATTGACTGGAAGATGAGCTATCGGTACGATATCTATCTGAAGAGGGTGAAAAGGTATTTTCATGAGATGGATGTGGAGGATGGTTTCCTAAAAACATTTTAAATTCTATAGGCTCGTCTTTTGCCTGACACTCAATACTCCACTTATGTTCAATGTTTTTGCCAAAAGGTATCATCAAAGACACCGGGTCAAAATCCCATTCCCTTGAGAACTCATAAGCGAAAAGCTTCTTAAGGACTCCATGTTCCAGATTATCCACCCAGACATTTTCTTTTTTCATGTTTTGTTCTCGGACAAACCAACTTTCGATTAAGTCCAGATTTCTAGCTTCATTGAAGAATATCTCCAATCCCGGTAAAATCTTATGTTCTTTCCTACTAAGCCAAGGTTATGGAAATTCGTAGTATGGCTCAGTATCTCCTTGCAGGATGAACTGACCATTGGGGGTAGAAGAAGTTTTTTGGTGTTTTGGGAAGTGCCATATTTTGACTGGAATGGTCCACCTTCGCAATTTTGCTTTTTATTATTCATTTTTTTCTTTCTTTTGTTTTTTTGACTTTATTTTGACCTTTTTAAATGATTTTACTGTCCTTGGGGTTGAAAACAGATTTTACATTCTTCCATTCCCTGCTTAATATTTGAACAAAGACAGAAAATATAGAGATTAGGGCATGTATCCCCATTGATGCGTCAATTCAGCATTCTGAAATTGCTCCTGTGATGACTGGCATCTTGAATTCTGATCACATTGCCTGAAATACAATGGTTAATATTTGAGTCGAACACGAAGGTTGCCTACATATCCCCATTGCTCCAAGTGCATTTTATGGGGAATCAGACTCAGCGTAGTTCGTCATTTTAGACAGAACTAAAGTTTTTTATTTAATTAAGCAACTGCACTCATATTGAGCTACCTACGTACCCCCGGGTGTTACATAGGTGGAGTTATTTCACAGTGCAAGTGTATGGGATAATGGGGATTCAAGGCGCACGTAATTCTCTAATACTAACGAACTGAAAGTTTTTTTTTTCTTTTTTTTTTTGCATATGGGCTAACCCCCTACAGGACTTTTACCGAAGATTTTTCCTTCTGTGAGCTGATCAAGTAGCTTTGCGGTAGACAAGAGCTATGTTGGTGATTTGCTTGATGCGATGGCTGAGAGCATGACATTGGTTTGTGACGTGACCATGCAACCGATGATATTGGCGGTACTTGTGAAGATCTAACCCTCTTTGGACTTGCCCTCGGGCGTCCGGGGAAGTGGATGAATCTTACCTTGTTCAACCAATTTGCGAAAGATATCGACGTGGGATTGCGGTCGCGGATGTGACGACACCTTTCTTGCAGGTACTTCTGCGTGGGTTGGACTAATGATGCCTCGATCAATCAGGCTTTGCACTTTGTAGTAAAGGTCATGGCATCGATCAGTTTCATGCCCAAATTGACTACAATAAGCGCAGACACTAGTGCAAAGTTGGTCTAAGGTAACATGTATGAGGTAACACTTTTCAAAATTCAAGTTTGTCGAATATGTATGTAACACCTTGGTAACACTGAATCAATATGTAACACTTAATGTAACACTTTTTTATAAGTAACATTTTAAAGTAGCACTTTTTCAATTAAGGTAACATTTTAATGTAACACTTACATATTGGTAACATTTTAAGGTAACACTTTAGGATAAGTATTTTTTTAAGAGTATAAAAATAATTTTAGTATAACATTATGATTTTTTAAATTACTTCGTATTATTTCTTATAGGAGCAACGTACTTAACAAACTCATCTTCTCTCAACAAAAAAAAAGTCATCTTAAATCAATTGAGGGCTGATCCCAAAATTATTGTTGGCGCTTAATCAGCCGTCAAAGAGAATTAAACTCCAAAAAAAATAACATTTACTTTATTTTCAATTCTAATTACAAAGTAATGCTGCTTAGGTTTCAGTGTTTCACCACCGCCTCCTTCTTCGTTTCAGTCAGACTCGCTCGCTCTCCTTCTTCATTCATATAATTGGCTTATTTTAAAAGCGTTTATTAATTATAATTATTAATTTAATTATATATTGGATATCCTCATTTTATTTTATTTGGAATGTGAATATTGATCTGTTATGTTTTAATATATTTATTATTTTACTTTTATGAAGTTATTACTAACAATATTGTTATTATATATTTTCGATTTCAATATTTGTTGAGTAGTATTTACCCAAAATACGAAATCAAATTGTTGCTTTTATCAATTTGGGCCGGTTTCCCCGAGCCCTTTGTTTTCCCTTGTTGGTTCATTTGAGAACCCAAAACCGAAACACACCCTAGGCCCTATCCTTGTCGGTCAGCTAAACCCAAATAAACCCCCCAAACCCCGCCTTCTCTCGACCCCGAAACCTCTCTCTCCTCTCACACACTCTCTCAAACCCTCGTCTCTCTCCTTTGCCTCGCCGGTGTGCACTTACCAACCGCCGTTGCCGGTTCTTGGACCGGACCTCGTCGTGTCCTATTCCTTCCTCGCTCCTTGCATCTCTCTCATTCCTCCGTGTTCTTTGTGGTGCCGCTTGTTTTTCGTCCCATCTATCTCTTTTTCCTTGTGGTGGTGCTACTCCTCTCGTTGGCCTTGCCGCTACTACTACCTTGTCCTTTCTCTCCTCTCGCGTCTATTGTTGTCCTGTTCCACGATCTTCTCTCACCTCTCGCACCGTTGTTGCCGTTGTTGTTGTTGCTTGTGTGCCGGCGGTGCTACCGTGGCTCTACACCTCCTTCCTCTCCGTTGGTTGCGCGGCTCGTGGCCGGTGGTGGTACCGCCATCGAGCTTCTTCGTCTATTGTTGGTACTAATTGGCTTTGGTTTATGATAAAACTAAGTTGCAAATAGTAGAATAACAAACTAGTATAAACCCTCCTTGTGCATTCTTTCCCTTTCTCTTAATTGTTAATAGGGCTAAATTTTACTTGTACTACTAAAGTTGAAAATATTTATAATTGAAAATATTAATGTTGTTGTATTGGATTGTTCTTATTTGTAACAGAATTGAAGATTTTAATGTTGTTGTTGTATTGGGTTTTTTTGCTGGTTAATTGAAATTCTTCCATGCGATAATTATCTATCAAAATGTGCTATGCAAACCGTGACTTGTGGGTGGTAGAAGAGGTTGGATACCTCGTTGTTGGATCTGGAGAGGGATGATAAGTTGACAACATGGAGCTCTTATATTGTGTACAAAGCATTGCTATCTATAGATTTTCTGGAGTTTTGCAGACTAAGCTTTTCTAAGACAATGACAAACATGAATATGACTACTTTAATCTACACCTTGTTTGGATCTAGTTGTTTATTCACCATTTATTGGGTTATCTTTGCATCGGAAGCTTGTTTCCGGTTCCATAAACAACTGAAGAGTAGATTAGAAGGTTTAATCCACTTTCTCAAGCTGTAAAATCAATCTGTAACTAGTTGATGATATGCTTATCGGAAGTCATTTGCTTAGGTCATAATATTTTCTTTCTATTTAAGTTATCCAGCTCCAAGTGGTTTGGCTAACTATTGAGCTGCCTCTAATACCACGTAGTAATTCTTGTTGTCTTTTTTTCCTTGAATAAATTGCGGACCCTTGCTTATGGATCTAGCTTTTGTAATATTAGCAATGAGACAACCTTCCCGTAATCTGAAAGTTGTCATTGTTGGAGATAGCTCCCTTTCCTTTCTAGTGTTATGAAGTATTAACTATTTGTAGCTGTTTAAGAATTCAATCTCTGACTGTAATTCACTACTTTGTAGAATCTTCTGATTTCACAGTTCACAGTTGTTCTGATGGAATGTCTTGTGTGTTTTGTGCAGTCTCGCCCTTTTGGTGTGTCTCTTCTCATTGCGGGGCATGATTAAAAATGGACCAAGCTTGTAAGTTAAAATTTCACTGGAACAGTTTACTGAATTTGTTTTTTATAAAATTCTACCTCATCCGTAGTCTTGGTGCTTTTGGTGTTCATCTATCAGAAGCTTGAACCTTCTTATATCTGCTGTGTAGATACTATACAGATCCTTCTGGTACATTTTTGCAGTGTAGTGCAACGGCTATTGTTTATGGTTCTGTACCTCCTTTTTGTATGGAAGTTAGAACTTGGTAACGTAGTATTTAATGTATTTGCCATCATTAGGGTAGCTACTACCTAGCAAGGTTATACATGGAGCACGATTGAAGCTTCTCAGTCACATCATATGATGCTTGAAGCTCAATTCTGTATATAATTGGTTTTTTGTCCTTTTATATGATCTCTTATCATTTCAAGGTTATTTGATTTAAGAACCTGTTTGCTTTAACATTAAGAATTGAAACTAGTTTAATTCCAAATTATCTGGTCTATATGCTTGTTTAATTTCATATTATCATCTTTGAATACTTTATCATCTTTCAAATTTGATGTATAAATTGTTTGAAAACTAAAAAGGGGGATAGTGGTGTCGTTTAGGCCTTTGTAACGCGCAGTAATCAAATTAGCTTTTATCAAATTTGATGTGGCTAATAAGAATAGTATTGAACTACAACGTTCATCTCTGTAATTCTTCTCCACTAACATTCATATGAATTTGGCTTTTGCTAGAGCATCAAATGTTCCTCTAGAGACTAGGCTTGTGTTAAATAATGAACTTTCATCTCTATTACTCTTCTCTGTTATCATAAAAGACTTTGAAGATCTTTTTTTGTTCTTACTGCAGGATGATGAAGATAATGGCATGATGCTTCGGGAAACATGCATGTATGGATAGAGTGATGGAATAGAAGACGAAAGAAAGAAATGACCTAAAGATTGATTTAGGTTTATTTTAGGAGAATTATATATATTATTATTGGATTTTTAGATCAACTATTTATATTTGATGCAATAGTATATTTTCAATTGATGATTACTACTCTTTGTCTCATTCTTTACAATGACCGTTGAGTATTTTTACTCATTTATATTTATAATATCATTTTATTTCATCTTCGTTTATTTCGTTTGTAAGTTTTAGTATTATTATCATTGTATATGTGCCGACAAATTAAAAAATATTACTAAGAGACATGTGAAATAAAAGTGTTACTATAAAGCTAGCTAATAAAAAAGTGTTGCCTAATATCTAGAAAGTGTTACATATACTGACTTAAAATGATACATAACAGCTAATAAAGTGTTACTATAATTTAAGAGATGACATAGAAGAAGCTACTATAGATGGAAAAGTGTTACATAAAAATTTATAAGTAACACTGTAAAAATGCTACATTAGTTTTAAAAAAGTGTTACATTAGAGAATTTTGAGTAACATTTGAGAAAGTGTAACATTAGCATTGAAAAGTGTTACCTTAGAGAATAGGTAGCACGGGCAGATGTTTCACCTATAAAAGTGTTACCTATTGCCTAAAGCAACACTTTTAGGCTTTTAAGTAACACTTTTGGGGTGATACTTTAGGCCAATTATGCACTAGTGAGAGTTTGCTCATATGTGTTCCAGGAAGGGGTAAACAGTGCACATGCGCTGGAACTTGAAGTATACCTTGCCTCCGAAGACGATCATACACCATACTCAATGGTTCATCCATCTTAGCATAAACCCCTGGATTTGTATTGGGAATTTCAAAATCTTCCCGAGGTTGTTTTTCTTGCAATTTCAGAGCATCGATGTCAAAACCATGCTGTTCCATGTGGCTGAGGGAGGTGTATTTGATAGTAACCATGTGACGATAATAGAAATCGTTCAGGTTCCGCAGCAATATGAGCATGAATTCCCGATCAGTAATAGGGAAACGAAGTTGTGTGCGGATATGAGTGCATCTCGAACAAAAGTGCGAGAAGGTTTCTAAGGCACTCTGACACAAAGTGACTAACTTCAGCTTCTTGACATCAGTCTGTTTATGCTCGAAAGCTCAATTAACAAAGGCTTGGCTAGCATTTTCCCAACTAGCCCTATCTACACAATCTGAAGAATAGTACCAGTCCAGAGCTGGTCCTTCTAAACTCTTGTCAAACAGCATGGGATAATCTTCCTCTGGTATGCCCCATGGATGCAAGGCATTCACAATCCCACTAAGTGGACAAAAGGATCACTGTTCCCATCAAATTTTCTGAATTGGGGTAATTCACGATAGTGATCTTCATGTTGACGAATCAGGGATTCGGTGTGAACTTCTCGGATAGGACCCACTACATTAAAGTCCAGATCAAAAGCATCTATCCTAGATCTCTTCTTCGAGTCATTATCATCATCTTGAGGATTGCTAGGCACGGGATTCTTAGGTGCTCTAGATGACGTATTATGTGTGTCGATGTTTGGAGCTCCTACCTCTTCCTCGTCATCCTCACTATATTCGATTCTCGTTTCTTCATCACTTTCATCGGTGTGGCTCTTGGAACCTCATTTATCTGTGAATTTTCAGGTGCTGCTAGAATACAGTGGATAGTATAACCATCCAACCTAGTGCCCTCCACTTCGTTCAGATACAATACCGATTTTCCGCCGTTGGAGATGGTCATAATTTCTGGATCACCAGAAATAGTCACAGCACCCTGATCAGTGAGAAGCTTTACCTTCTGATGTAGAGTAGAGGCTACTGCCCTATTTTCATGCAGCCATGGTCTTCCTAATAAGAAGTTAAAACAGGCTTGTATGTCAATGACCATGAATTCCACCTTCCTTGCCACGGGACCACATTCAATGAGGAGGCTGATGAAACCCAATACTTCTCTCTTAGCATTATCATATGCTCTGACCACCTGGTTGGATGGTACCAGATCCTCTTTTGAATACCCAAGCCTTGTTAGCACACGCAGAGGGCAAACATTGATTGCGGAGCCATTGTCGATCAACACCCTAGGTATCTCCCATCCATTACAGCGTATAGTGATGTGTAATGAATTGTTGTGGTTGATATTGTCAGGGAGATCATTGTTTGTGAACATGAGAGTTCGATCTACCCCATGAATGAGCCCCACCATCTGGTCAGGTGTTATAGAAGAGCTTACAGAGGCTTCATTAAGATGTTTTAGAACAGCTGCCCTATGAGGCTGGGAATGCATTAACAATTTCCAAATGGAAACATTAGCATTTACTTCTTTCATGCGCTTGATAGCATCATCTTCCTTGTTACTTTCCTCTGTCATTGGCTCTTTGCCCTTTTCCTTCCTTCTCAATACCTCCAAAGGATTTTCATCCTCCAAATGGGATGGTTTAAAGTGGTGGCCTGCTCTAGTCAAATGAGAGATATCCACATACTCCTCATCACTTAAATCATCGAGGCAGATGGGGCGCCGGTATGTATTTGGAGTGGTGGAATGTCCTCCAGTGTTTTTCTCCACAATTGTTAAGACTGAAGAGTCATCTTCATCAGCATCAAAGTCCAAAATGAAGAAGGCACCGTCATAATCCAAAGTTCCACACATACCAGAGAATGGATCTTTGTTGAGAGTGAAGCTGGGGTCTTTACAAGGCATCATTTTGAATTTTTCTTGAGTGGAATAGTCATAGACCAGGAACTTGTAACCTACGGCTATTGGCATTTCATACATTTGAGGAATTATCTTGCGGATTAACTGAATTGGATCGCATCTGTCCGAAGCAGCAGAGATGACATTAATGGCGAATGAGGGTTTATGATTAGGAAGGGGGTTTTTTGTGATGTTAGGCTGAGAGTCATTTGGTTTATTGGAAATGGATCCTAGAGAAAGTTTTCCATCATCCACAAGGTTTTGAATTTGATGCTTCAGAGCCGTGCAGTTTTCTGTATTATGCCCCGGGCTTTGATGGTATTCACAGTTTTGATTTGAGTCATAACCAGGGTAAGGATTTTTAGGAGGTGGGCGCGGATTCAAAGGTTGAATGAGTGATCGGTCCCCTAGGTGTCGTTACTTCCTATGGTTCCGGGTCAAGAATAAAATCACCCTAGTCTAACTAACTAGCCTAATAAGGTAGTATAGCGTAGTAAGGGATCGCATCCCCGGAGAAGCAAGGGGTTTTACACTTAGTTCGAGATGCAATCAATTGACGGGAGTAAAAGGGGGTTTAAGTAAACAACTAGACTAACTAAGGCAAATAGAATAAGAGTGATTAATCAATAAGACAAACATTAGGGATAGGGGGAATCAACAACAACAATTTCAACAATATTTGGTAGGCAATGGTTCAAATCTATTGAGGGTTTTGGTCCAACATCAAGAGGTCACTCTCGCACACCTCTCAACACCGCCTATCCAACCCCGCCTACCCAACCCCGCCTAAGAGGTCGTGGTCTACCCATCATCAAGTCATCACTACTATCAAGCTTGCTCTCACATAACCCAACATTAGCTCAAGATTCAAGCACAAAGGTGATCAAGTTTCATGCTTTAACAATAAAATACCTTGATTCGACCACCAAAAGAACAATCACCAAAACCAACCAAACATCATTCAAAATCATCACAAAGTCCCATTATCCCCCTTCCCTAGCTAGAAATCTAGCCTAGGAAGGAGAAAAACATAGTAAGACTAGTAAAAGCAACAGTAAAAGGAGCAAACATACTAAAACGACTAAGCATGATTAGTGAAAACGAGAAAGAATGAACTTTTGAACAATAGACTACTAAGACTAATCAAGGCAAGCATAAACTAATTTAAACAAGCATAAAACTAAACAAATAACTAAAAATAAGCTAGGAAAATAAGGATTAGAGACTATAAATTACCAAAAGATTGATGCTTTGATTGATAAAAATGAAGAACAAAGGTTGAGTTACAACTTTCTCTCTCCTAAGAATGTGTTTTTCTCTCTCTAATTAACCAAGAAGAATGTGCTCATTACTTAGGACCCTCTTTTCTGGAATTAAAAGCTTGCCCTAATTGTCTTAAGAGAGGGTATTTATATCCCTCACAAATACAACATAAAGTAAGGGCAAACATCGAAAAAAAACGGGAGCTGAACCATTCAGAGCTCCCGCTCCATGCGTGGAGCGCGAGCTCTGAACTTAATGAGAGATATTTATGCAACAGGTCGAAGCTCCCGCTCCATGTGTGGAGCGCGAGCTAGGATCAGTCGAAGCTCCCGCTCCATGTGTGGAGCGCGAGCTCTGAGCATAATGGGAGATATTTCTGCAGCAGGTCGAAGCTCCCGCTCCATGCGTGGATCGCGAGCTTTGAGCAGATGAGCTCCCGCTCTATGACGCTGGAGCGCTAGCTTCAAATTCTCGGCAGAATTGGTTGTATGTAGGGGAACTCGGAGCTCCCGCTCCAAAGGTGGAGCACCAGCTTCAAATTCTCGGCAAAATTGGTTGTATGCAGGGGAACTCGGAGCTCCCGCTCCAGAGCTGGAGCGCCAGCTTTGGCTCTGCTTCTACTCTTCTTTGCAATTTGAAGCTCCCTCTCTCCATCCAAAGGTTCCCTTTTGCCATTCCAAACTTCGACAATCTTAATTAGGCCGCTACGGAAATCTAAAAGAAGATAAGAACAAGTCATATCATAGGGTGTTCACAACATTCAATCTTCGCATGAAGAGAAAACAACCTACAACTCCCAAAAAAGACTCAAAATGCATGAAGCTAGTAGAATCACTAACATTGAACAAACCTAAGCAAAATAAGCATAAAAATGGACTAAACAAGGGCTTAATGAGGGTGGAAGGAGCCATTAAAGCGGCCTTAAAAGCCACTTATAAAACTCCCCCAGACTAAGTCCTTTGTTCGTCCTCGAATAAAGAGAAAGCAGTAAAATCTGTACACTAACTCACTTTCGTAGGAATCACGGTCAATTTTTGCGTAAATGATAAGCCCTTTAAGCCTCAAAGTCGCCAAGGAGGACGAGTGTGCTCTCGTAAGGGTTTTCTAAGAGTTTGACACATAACTCTAGATCTTAGAATCCAAGGCAAATCAAAAATAAATAAACCAAAGAAAATAAAAATGTGCTCTCAAGTGAGATTTTGAAGAGAAGCAAACACAAATGGATGCAAGAATTTCTAGACACTAAAAGTAAGCATGCTTAATGATGTCTATAGGTTGATTAAAACAAACCATACACTAAGTATAGAGAACTAGATAGAGCACATTTCCTCAAATTCTACAACCATACATACCGTGTTCTCTCAACTAGTTTCAAATTCGCCATTCAAGGTAGTTTCTCTAAACTCCGAAAAATGGAGCTGAAAAATGTAACAAGAACGAAATAGAATAGGAGAAGGTTACTCGACATCTCGACATGGCACACTCGCTCAATAGGCTTGATTCCAATCTTCTGCCACCGACAATGACTCAACCCTCTAAGGTCAAAAGGACTTTTAAAAGGTGGTAACGTAGGCTAGGGGTAAAGGGTGTGAATAAATTTGGATAGTGGTGCTCAATCCTAATATAGTGAAGTCTTAGTAGGAGCGAAAGAGCTAAATAACCATAAATCATAAATCATACTCAACCATTTAGGGATAAGGTTCCCCCCCCAAACTTATTCAAAAACATGACAATGAAGAACTATTTTTGGGTTTTCTTTCTTTTTAAATTTTTTTTTTCATTTTCCCCGCCTTCTTTGACTTTGGGTGGCTTTTTCTATGAAGTTGCAATTGCATTTATTCAAAGATATACACAAAATTTCCACTATACCACAAGAATCTCGTCATTTTCCTTTCCCCTTATTTTTTTTTACAAATATCACTTAAGACAATCGCTCTAACTTCACTATTCACTACAAGGGTTAAAAATAAAACAAGGAGGCAATTGGCTTGTATTGAGGCAATCAAAGAAAAGGATATGGCTCAAAGGGTTAAGAGGAAGGGCAAATGCAAATAAAAACAAAACCAAGAAAAAAGAGAAAAACAAGAATAAAAAGGCTAAAACTATAAAAATAAAAATAGTCACCGAAATGAACGCCTTTATCTTTCCCTAGAGTGGCTCGGTCGCGATCTAAGATTGATTAGAGTCAAGTTCTCGATAAAAGTATGCAATGTCGAGGATCCATGCACTCAAAATAGATGTTGGGGCTTTTTTTGAAAGTCCTCACATGGGATTATCAAGCAAATGCTACCTTAAAGGTTTCAAATCACTAGAGAGAGCAACACCATCATACCACAATCCATGAATTAAGGTCTTGTGCTCTCAAAAAGTTCTAACCGCTACCTTAACATAGAGTATCCTAAAATCAACCATAAACATCTCAAAGCATGCGGACTTCTAACATCTAGGAATAAAAGCATTCAAAGGAGTGGAGTTTCAATGATATTGTTCTCAACTCAAGAGCAAAAGAAATAAATAAAAGAAAAATTTGCCTTGATTCATACGTTTTTTTTTTTCAATTTTTTTTAGCAAGAGATGAAAGCAAGTAGGTAATGGCACATAATCAACACAATCACAAAAATTTAGCACTTAAACCCAGGTGGTGTTCATAACCACCAATGTAAAATTAAAGCCGAGCAACCTCGAACGATCATCTTCTTTCCTAAACTATCCTAAAACTAAGCAAACAAGTAAGTAAAAGGGAGTTGGAACGATCTCACCCATCATTGAAGCAATAAAGGCCAAATGCAATATCCGAAGCAAAAGAGCATCTTCAAACCTTGACTTCATCTCTGAATACTTGCTATGAAAGGTCATCAACTCAAAAGAGAGATTAGTTCCAACACTTAACCGATTTTCCTTTTCCTTTTCCTGCACACATACACAACAAACCATACCCTATGGGGGTTAAAATTAGCCCAAAGTGAGATGTAAGGCTTAGCTTTAAACTCGACTCAACTATTGGTTAGATGAGCCGAGAGGCCGTGCCTCGTATTTCTCAATCAAACTAATATCCACCCCCTCCCTTGGGAAAAATCCTCCGGATTTTACAATCCACCAAAACAAAATCAAAATCAAAGTTCAACAATAACAAAATATAAACAATATATACAAAGGTGCTTGATTTATGGTCTTAAGCTAGACCTCTTCATCCTTCTCAAATGGCTTCGGAAGATGAGTCGGTTGGGAACGACTTGAGCATCAAACAACCAAGTTTTCCAATTTGTTCCTTATCGAAATACTTCTTGATTCTTTTGGCATTTACCTTGAACCTAGCTCCATCCTCACCTTCCAATTCAAACGAGCCATAGGGAGTGACCTTGGTGATAGAGAATGGGCCGGACCACTTAGACTTCAACTTTCCGGGGAAAAGACAGAGTCGTGAGTTCAATAAGAGAACTTTGTCGCCAACCTTGAAGTCACGATCTTTTCTCAACAACTTGGGAGGAGGCTTAGAACTCTCCCCTTGGCCATGGTTTGGATCAATGGGAGCTCATCTTTGCTTTCTTGGGCATCCGTATGAGCTTCATCACGTTGGGCTTCAATCTCCATGGCCTCTCTTGATTTTTCCACCCCCTCATCATCTTGGAGGGCCTCATAAAAGTATCATGTCTCATGCTTTGTACCCTCTCATAATTAACAATCTCCGATTCCACCAAGTCTAATCTCCACACCTTCTCCACCATAGGTTGCTTCAAGGTTTTCGAAAACTCAAACACAACTCTTTCATCGGCCACCTCACAAGTGATCGTGTTGTTCTAGCAATTAATCACGGCTCCTATTGTTTTAAGAGCCTCTCTCCCAAGGATAAGAGGAGTATGAGGGTCCCCCTCCATATCCATTACAACAAATCACAAGGTACAAAGATATTACCAACTCGAATTGGTATATATGCAAGTCCTCCACAAGGTAGCTTAATCGAGCGGTCGGCCAATTGAATTGTCTTCCTTGAAGGCGCCATCTCAAACTTGAGCAACTTTGCAATGGACAAAGGCATCAAGCTCACACTTGCACCCAAGTCGGCCAATGCTCCCTTGGTCTCAAGATCTCCCAATGTCACCGGATGAGTGAAGCTACTCGGATCTCGTTGCTTGGGTGGCAATTGGCGTTGCACAAGCGCACTCACTTGGTGAGGAAGAGTGATGCATTGTTCATTGAGCTTTTTCTTGTTGGAAAGAAGTTCCTCGAGGAATTTTTCATAGGATGGCATTTGTGACATAGCCTCAAGGAAGGGAATGTTGATTTGGAGACCCTTCAACATGTTCATGAACTTGTTGTACTTGTCATTCAACTTTCTCTCAACTATCCTTTCCGAAAATGGTGGGGGAGGATTGAATCTTGATGGTTGGACATTTGTTGATGCTTGCTTTTCTACCTCAACCTCTTTCTCTTTCTCTTTCAACACCCTCTTTTTGGATTTCATTTTCTCCTTTATCCACAACTTGTTCTCCTTTCTCCTCATCCTCCTCTTGTTGCACCTATTTAAGTCCTTTATAGGATCTTCCGGACCTTAGGGAGATGGCCTTCACATGGTGGTGGTTTGCGGGATTCGGAGTAGGTTGACCGGGAAGCTTCTCATTTGAGAGTTGTGAAACCCTCTCGGCTAGTTGGGCAACTTAATTGTCAAGGATCTTTTGGTGAGAAGTGGTTTCTTGGAATTTTTGATCTACTTTTCGCTCAAGGTTGCTCAACTTTTGTTTAAATTGTTGAGAAATGTTTTTGATGTTGTATAGGATAAGAAGGGTGTCCGGAGATGGACCACCTTGAGGGTTTGAGGTGTTTGGGAAGGTGGTTGGGGGTTGGTTTGAGAATTGATTTTGTGGATGGGGCTTGTTGAAGTTGTTTCTAGCATTTGGATGTAAATAGGGAGCTCCTTGATTCGCTTGGTCATTGAAATTGGTTGGTCCCCCGTAGTCATTGAACTTCGGATTAAGAATGGGGTTAAGGCCTCTCCAATTATCCCTTTGATCCCTTTGATTATTGAGATAACCCATAGCCGCCACATGCTCGGGGTCCTTACCACCACAATAAGTGGTGTCGTGGTTGGTACCCCCACAAATTTCACATGAGAATGAGTTTACTTGTCGAGATGATGAAGAAGAAGCTTGCTCTTTCCCTAGCTTCTTGTCAAGAAGTTGCTCCATGAAAGCTTTGAGTGACTCTTGGTCAAGCTCGGATTTCCCATTAGCTTTTCCTTGACTTCTTCTCTTACCACCCCATGAATATTTGCGAACCACATCCTCAATTGTATCTTTGAGTTGAACTTGGGAAACTTTTTTCAATTGGCCTCCGCTCCCGCATCAAGATTGGCTCTACTAATGGGATCAAGAGCATCATAGAAGAATCTAATAAGTAGAGGCTCGCTATACTCATGATGGGGGCAAGAACGAATCATTGAATCGTTCCCAAGCTTCACCTAGAGACTCATCCGATTCTTGTTGGAAGTTAGAGATCTTCCTTCTCATTTCGCGGTCTTCTCCTCCGAAATAAACTTTTTTGGGAAGGCTTTGGTCATCGTCTTCCAAGTGGTCAAGGAGTTTGGCTTGAGATTCTTAAGCCACCTATAAGCTTTTCCCGCCAAAGATTGCCTAAGAGATGCATACGGATGTATTCTTAAGTGACTTGGTTCGTTTGGACCATGGCGCACAACTCAAGGAACCTATCAAGATGCTGAATGGGATTCTCATGCGTGGCTCCGGAAAATTGCTCCCTAAGCACCATTTGTATATATTGTGGATGAATAGTGAAGTTTGTAGTGGTGGTGGGGAGCAAAATGCCACCGGTGAACTCATAGTCCTCCGGATTACCAAAGTCTTGAAATAGAGGGTTGTCATCTTCGGCCATGGCTTCACTTGCCTCACTTGAGGAGTCAAAAAATATTTCCTCCTCCTCTGTTTGATGTTCAAATAACCTCCGAAATTGCCTCAAAGTACGGTCGATTTCCGGTTCAAGAGGAGTGGTAGGAATACCTTGAGATCTCCTTATCATTCAACAAAGCTAAGCACACGGTTAATAATGACAACACAATAACAAAAAATGAAGATAAAAAGCAATTAATTGATGGGCAATAAACTAAGTTTAAACAACACGTTGCCTCCCCGGCAACGGCGCCAAAACTTGATCGGTCCCCTAGGTGTCGTTACTTCCTATGGTTCCGGGTCAAGAATAAAATCACCCTAGTCTAACTAACTAGCCTAATAAGGTAGTATAGCGTAGTAAGGGGTCGTATCCACGGAGAAGCAAGGGGTTTTACACTTAGTTCGAGATGCAATCAATTGACGGGAGTAAAAGGGGGTTTAAGTAAACAACTAGACATACAAAGGCAAATAGAATAAGAATGATTAATCAATAAGACAAACACTAGGGATAGGGAGAATCATGGAACTCACAACAACAATTTCAACAATATTTGGTAGGCAATGGTTCAAATCTATTAAGGGTCTTGGTCCAACATCAAGAGGTCACTCTCGCACACCTCTCAACACCGCCTACCCAACCCCGCCTATGAGGTCGTGGTCTACCCATCATCAAGTCATCACTAATATCAAGCTTGCTCTCACATAACCCAACATTAGCTCAAGATTCAAGCACAAAGGTGATCAAGTTTCATGCTTTAACAATATAATACCTTGATTCGAGTACCAAAAGAACAATCACCAAAACCAACCAAACATCATTCAAAATCATCATAAAGTCCCATTATCCCCCTTCCCTAGCTAGAAATCTAGCCTAGGAAGGAGAAAAACATCGTAAGACTAGTAAAAGCAACACTAAAAGGAGCAAACATACTAAAACGACTAAGCATGATTAGTGAAAACGAGAAAGATTGAACTTTTGAACAATAGACTACTAAGACTAGTCAAGGCAAGCATAAACTAATTTAAACAAGCATATACTAAACAAATAACTAAAAATAAGCTAGGAAATAAGGATTAGAGACTAGAAATTACCAAAAGATTGATGCTTTGATTGATAAAAATGAAGAACAAATGTTGAGTTACAACTTTCCCTCTCCTAAGAATTTGTTTTTCTCTCTAATTAACCTAGAAGAATATGCTCATTACTTAGGACCCTCTTTTCTCGGAATTAAAAGCTTGCCCTAAATGTCTTAAGAGAGGGTATTTATACCCCCTCACAAATACAACTTAATGTAAGGGCAAACAAATAAAAAAACGGGAGTTGAACCATTCGAGGTCCCGCTCCATGCGGAGCGCGAGCTCGAACTTAATGAGAGATATTTATGCACCAGTCGAAGCTCCCGCTCCATGCGTGGAGCGCGAGCTCTAAACTTAATGAGAGATATTTATGCACCAGGTCGAAGCTCCCGCTCCATGGGTGGAGCGCGAGCTCTGAGCAGTCGAAGCTCCCGCTCCATGTGTGGAGCGCGAGCTCTGAGCATAATGGGAGATATTTCTGGAGCAGGTCGAAGCTCCCGCTCCATGGGTGGAGCGCGAGCTCGAGCGAGCCGGTCGAGCTCCCGCTCCATGAGGCCGGAGCGCCGCCTTCAAATTCCTCCGACTGATTGGATGCGGGGGAACTCGAAGCTCCCGCTCCGAGGTGGAGCGCCAACTTCAAATTCTCGGCGGGTTGGTTGTATGCAGGGGAACTCGGAGCTCCCGCTCCCGAGCTGGAGCCCCAGCTTTGGCTCTTCTTCTAATCTTCTTTGCAATTTGAAGCTCACTCTCTCCATCCAAAGGTTCCCTTTTGCCATTCCAAACTTCAACAATCTTAATTAGGCCGCTACTTAACCTAAATGAAGATTAGAACAAGTCATAGCATAGGGTGTTCACAACATTCAATCTTCGCATGAAGAAAAAACAATCTACAACTCCCAAAAAAGACTCAAAATGCATGAAGCTAGTAGAATCACTAACATTGAACAAAGCTAAGCAAAATAAGCATAAGAATGGACTAAGCAAGGGCTTAATGAGGGTGGAAGGGGCCATTAAAGCGGCCTTAAAAGCGACTTATCAATGAGATTGGCCTTTTTTTACTTGGAGAGAGCTTGGGAATAAGTCATGTTCAAAGGAGTAAAGTTCCTTTGTGGTCGCAACTGGAATGCAGATGATGCACCAATGGCATGGATCGCATTAGTTGTCTTAGGAGCTGCTGAATCATTGTTTGGGGCTCTTTTGTTATTTCCAAATTTTGCATTATAAGTAGCGCCGCCAATAGGTTCATCTTTCTTGATGTCTCCCCTTTTCACAACATCCTCAACTAAAGTTCCCGTAGCAATCAAAGCTTTGAAAGTCGGGAAGTACTGGTATGTCATATGCTTCTGATAGACATGAAGAAGGTTTTTTACAACCATTTGCAGCTGTTCCTCCTCATTAGGCCTACTCATCATTTTGGAAGCCTTGTTTCTCCATCGAGTGATGAATGAAGAAAATGTCTCATTAAGGTTTTGAGAAGTGGTCTCCGGATCCCTTCTAGGAACATCAATTTCTTCATTATACTTGTATTGGTTTGAGAACCTCTCGACTATGTCACCCAAGTGGATTTCCTTGTATTTTCAAGGTTGAGGAACCAATGTGCTGCAAAGCACCATCTAAATAATGTTGAAATAGTTGGGCCATCAAGGATTCTTCCACTCCCCAGGGACTCATTGCCCCTACATACATTTTCAGGAAATTGGTGGGGCTACCGGTCCCATCAAACCTTGTCAGATTAGGCATTTTGAAACCATGGGGTAATTGTGCCTTCGGGAAAAGAGTTAATCCATGAATATCCATCCATGGTTCAGCCTTAGTCATGCCTTTTAAGACTTCTTTAAGCTTGACTACTTCTTCCTCGAGTTTAGTGGGAATTTCTCTCTCATTGTTCAGAGGCTCAAGATGAAAAGGCGAAGCTACTTCCGACTCCGGTGGAGGAGGAGGAGGAGGCATATGGGCGCTTTGGCGCATTATACCTAACACAGTTTGCTCAATATTATCCTGTCGATCAAGCATGGACTGGACAAGTCCTCGGAGCTCAGTCATTGGATCAGGTGGAGGGGTAGAGTTTTGTTGGTGCTCGTTGTTCGGAATTTCAGACATGTTGTTGATACGTGTAGCAGAGAATACAGCTGGTGTAGACAAGGATGACAGTATTACTGATAGAGAACGTTCACTGTGGTCAGAGCTTCGGTGAATTAGCCTAGATCCTGAGCGAGCCCAGGCAGAGTTCCTGTGAAATGAGATGAAGGGTTAGCACAAAAGTTTATCCAGACTTTGTTTCTTCTTTTCTTTTTTTTGTTTTTGTTTTTTTTTGTTTTTGCAGGGAATGAAAGAAATGATATCTTTGAAAATTCTCTCTTTTTTTTTTTACCCCAATTTCAGTTATCATTTATGAAAAGGTGTAAAACCTTGACTCTATCATTTGTTTTGAGATTTTTCATTAGATTTCTTTGACTTGTTATTCTCTTTTTTTTTTACTTGGACTTTTTATTTACATTTTAAACTGCCACTCTTGGACTCATTTGTTTTGGGATAATATACAAACATTTTTCAAAATCAATTTGATAATATCCTTCCATTTCCTGCTACTACAGAAATAAGAGAAAAGAGGTTCTCATTTTGGCAAATTATAATGCCCCATATATTGTTCTTCTTTGTAGTGATCTGCATCTATTGATTACTTCTAAGTGCTGAAACCACAAAAGAAAATATTAAATGCAAAAGGAGCCGCACCCGAAGGTTGCCTACGTATCTCCATGAGTGTATTTGGATTTGGGGAAGAAATTTTTCTTCTGATGATTTTTTTTTAATAGAGAATCAGGCCCAACGTAGTTCTGACATATTGAGAAATTTCTTTTGCTGGGCGCCATGCCATGTATTCTCCTGTTTCAAGACGTTTGTTCCACCTCTTAGTATTAGACTAATGTGAAGTACTCGGGTTCTTCTCAACCTTTTCCGACTTCAGTTTGCTAGGCACTAGGCCATGTATTCTCCCGGTCAATACGTCCTGTTCCACCTCTTAGGATTAGACTAATTTGAAGTACCTGAAATGTACACATTAAGAATGTTAGTCAATGACTGATGAATTTTTCTTTATATGTGTTTTTAGCAGGAAATGGAAGAATTTTTTTCTCTTTTTTTTTGAAATGTGATTATCCCTTTTGATTAGACACATTTTTTTAATCAATTTTTTAGACTAGACTTCTTGTATTTTAGACTATACAGTTTTAAGTACATTCTAAAACCTAAGCATGACACGTTTTGAACTCGTGATTATGACTCTTTTTCATTTTTCATTTTTCATTTTTTTTTTGTTTTGGGATCATATTTTCAAAACAGGATTTTTTCTTTCTTTTAAAAAATCAATTTTGTTTTTAAAAAAAAATAATGAAGTAAATGTGATTTTTTTGAAAGTGGGTGAGCACACACATTTGTTTTCTACATGACACTTGTGATAAATAAACAAGAATACTCTTAATATTTCAAGAATCATTTCTGCAAAGAATTCACTACAGGTTATTGACTTCAAGTATTCGATCAAAACCGACTGAGGAATTTTGAAAATTTTTCACATTATTCAATAACTGAAATAAATAAAGGACATTTGTGCATTGATCCTTGTGTCCTAAAAGTCAACTAAAAGGTAATTCATTTAAGGAGATATTATGTTAAAGTGGCCTCGAGTCACTGCCATTGTGTCCATCGAGGGTGGACGCTCCTGACAGAGTCGGTCGCAATAGCTCGCGGATGCACGTTTTACGCCCTTAATTCATTTATTTGTCATTCTAAAATTCTGACCATTGCCAATAGACAGAGGTATCAGACCTAATAAGAAAATGGTTAAAAAGAGTGCACGTGTATGGATCGATAAACTACCAAGCACACGTAATTTTCACATAAGCATGCTATATACAAAAATTAAATGGTGAATAGCCATGATTAACTTTTCTTTTTTATTGTATATACATAGGGAAAATAACGCATTGTTCAGGTTTAAACCTCTTATACTTCAAGTGGAAGTAATGTCCCCAGTGGAGTCGCCAGCCTGTGGTATCCGATTTTTTACTGTCTTAATTAACGGTCTGAATCCCACGAAAGTCTCTCATTGGACTATGAGTTTTAGAAAACTTGGAAGTCGCCACCCTATTAATATCTGAATAGGGACAGATTTATTTAATAAATCATTTTAAAATCAATTTCAAAAAATATCAATTAAAACGATGATGACTTCATATGGATAAGGCTTTTTTGAAAATTGGTCTTTCATACCATGAGATAGGGTTCGGGGTTTAGGTTAAGAGGTGCGAACGTTTGGAACTGCTCTCCTCTTCCGTTCTAAAGAACGGGCTCTTACTAAATGTGTTATTTTCCATTTTAAAGTAATCATGGCTATTCAAAAGAAGAAAAAAAATCACATAATTTGCACATATACACGTCAACCATTTTTATTTAGGACCAATATATCATTTGTACATGGTAGGTTTGAGCACTGAAGTTGCACTACGTACCAATCATTGCGGGATTGGAATCCACTCATGGATCAAAACCGTCGTAGTTCGAGCTTATGTCTCACCCTAAATGGCCAATTCCACTAGGGAAAGAAGAGGAGGGAATAGATTATGAATAACTCTCCTTTAGAATTAAATAAATCTATTTAAAATGAGGTAATCACTCCAATTAGTGATTAAAAGGGGGTTATGATAATCACTTTAATTAGTGATTAAATAAGGAAGGTTAAGATAATCACCCTAATTAGTGACTAACCTTAAGAGGAAAGATAATCACCTTGATTAGTGATTAATAATGAAGGTTAGGAAATAATCACCCTAATTGATGATGATTAAGGTTTAAGATAATCACTCTAATTAGTGATTAAATGAGAAAAATAATCGTCCTAATTAACGATCATTAAGGTTTGAGATAATCACTCTAATTAGTGATTAAACGAGAAGAATAATCATCCTAATTAACGATTATTAGGATTTAAGATAATCACTCTAATTAGTGATTAAATGAGAAGAATAATCGTCCTAATTAACGATTATTAGGGTTTAAGATAATCACTCTAATTAGTGATTAAATAATGATTGGAGATAATCACCCTAATTAGTGATTAAAAGAAGTTTGAGTTAACCGCTCTAATTAGCGATTAATCGAGGATTGAAATAACCACCTTAATAGTGATCATGTTTATGATTTTTAAGAGGTCTTAGAAGAAGAGGTTTGCTTCCTAATTGAAGGCTTTTGAGAAATAATCTTTATTGAAGATTATAAAGTCATTTGGAGAGAAATGATCAATTTGATATCAAATTTGGAGATTTGTGTTTGGCTAATTGGAATTTGGCCATTTAAAGCGAGTGTAATGCCCCGCTTCCCGAGCCGCTAGCTTAATTCGCTTAGCAATCACAAATCTCAATTAGCACCAAAATAATAATAATCACTTATGAATTAGATAACACTCGCAACGGAATCAACCTCGAAATATACGATCCCGGACCCGTGGGTTATGGGCTCACAAAACAATATCCTTTATAAAAGGCTTCAATTACATAGTCATTCAATCCCAATTTCAAGGCAAAAGAATAAACTATGTCATAAGTAATTCTAAATAAACTCCTCTATATACAAACTTAAATCTCGGACTTTAACCCACAATACACAATTCGAATAATAACTTTGCTCTCAACTCGATTTTCGCTTCCAACACAATCCTGCAACAAAGTTTGACTCGCCACCCACCAAGTGACAAAGCCACGTAAATGACAACACTATCAAGTAAGCCGAGTACACACTGTGTAATAGAAAATACAAGTTTAGGTGTATTTTGAAAACTAATTGATAACACATAGTCATAATAGCAAGTAGTCATAATCACTTCAATTACTTAGAGATTTTAAAGATCAATTTTTTGATATGACCGCGAGTGTAGCAAACTATTGAGGGTCGTCACCCCACCTTTTACTGTTCTGCTTGCAAGACTTAACCCGGACATGTCCTACTTCCGCCAGGATTTCCCCCTCATGGTTGGGTAACAGTTAGGAAATACCCGCACTAACCCGGGTGTATGCTCACGCCTCGCTTCCGTGATTAAAAACCAAGACATTTAGTGATTCATTACCATACAATTTAATATACTTAACAAATTCAATTTAAAAGCATAAACATGGCAATTTAGTGTTTGAGCCTAGCTTAGAATAAGTAAAATATCTCAAGTGAACCATAGCATGCTAAATCCATGTCATATACTCAAAGCACACATACTATTATGCATATCATAAGAGATTTCATTTCATAATCATGCTTCAAAATAGAAAGAAACAATCATCTAACCGTAGGTAGGAAAATCTCTAGGTTACAATCCAAACTAAGTGTGTACCTTCACTTAGGTTGCTTAGTACACTTAAAACTTCTTATCCCAAGTGGTTTAACCTTTCTACAGCTTCCCCTGAATATTTAAAGTGCTAGGGATTAGTTTACGCAAGTTTTTAGAACATAAATAACTAAGCTAAGTACAAGAGAGATGCAAACACTAGAGGAAAAATCATCAAATACTGCTTAAAAAGGGCTGCGGTTGTATACAAAACCGCAGCCCTTCAATTAAGGGTTGCGGTTAGGCCCACAACCGCAGCCCTTTTATCACTAAAGGGCTCGCGGTTTTGGGCCTAACCGCAGCCCTTAATTTTTCGCCCTAATTTTTCCTACTTCACCCAACCTCATTCTCCGCTAAAATTAAACCCCTCATTCTCTATTTCCCTCCTCTTCTCTCTCTCTCTCTCTCTCTCTCTCTCCTATCTCGCTCACACCCGCCCCTCTCTCTCTCTTCGAGCCTACGGAACATCGGGTCGCCCGGAGCCTCCCCAATCTCGGGTCGCTGGAGCCTCGGCGCCGCTTCTTTCATATGTTCGTTGTCCGGGCCGTTCTTCCCCTTCGCTGCTCGCCCACCGCCGCCATCGCCGCCCACCGCCGCCATCGGCGCCCAACGCCACTGCTCGGAGTAGTGTACTAGCAAGGTCGTTCGCCGCTAGGAGCAAAGTGTCGTCGAGCAACTCGCTGAACCGAGTAATTCTCTCGCCACTCCACAACCCTTTTTTCTTCATATTTATTTCTTAAATGTCGTTTGATTTTTAGTTTTTGGTGTTATAATTATTGATGAGGATGAGCCCGTGAAATATTATAATCCAACACTTGACCTCGACTTGTAACGCAAGTGTGAAGTTCTATTTTCACCGCTTCCCGAATCTTATACCTTTCTTTTTCTCGTTTTTTTTTATTAAATTGAAAATATACTATTTATTTTCTATTCATGTGACGGAGATTTATCCGAAAATCTCATTTACAACGATTAAATTGGGGGCAAATTAGATTCAATATTTGTATATCCCGATCCGGAAAAACGCCACAAAAAAAGTCGATGAAGAAATCGGCTTAAAAACACCATCTTTCGGGACCGAATGGCTCCCTTAAAAGGTCCTTGTTGTTACAATTCTCGCTATTTCGAGGCTTTGAATTTTAATTTCTTTTTTTTCCAAAAAAAAGATAAAAGTTGGAAACCCTTTAGTCTATGATGGCGATAAATATACTTTCGAGTAGTTAAATACCATGAAACAAACTTCAAGTGGAGGCTTTTGGATTTTGTCCATTTTCTTATCATTTAGACTTATTAATTTAATTTCGATAATTCGATTTGAGGTTGGCATATGATGTAATTATAACTATATACATGTTCAGATTAATAGCTGATCATATCTCAAAATTGTCACTATCTCTGAGGCATTTTTATGCTTATTCATAGCTTGCTTTTGTTTAAATTATGCGACACTATTGTTTGTTGTTGTTTCTTGTCGAGTTGGGATTTAGCTCAAATTTGAATCTCGGTTTTAATTTGATTGCATTGATGTTTATCATATTTTATGAATGTCGCATTATTAGTGGTGCGCTTTTGAGATGTTTTCTTTGTTATTTTTTTTAATATTGTCCTAATGGATAACAATATTGTTGATTTAAGATTAGTCTATCAAATTCGCGATGAGATATTTGCATTTTTCTTTGATGAGTGTAAGAGATTCCAATGAAGGTGGTGCTTTAGTATTATTTCCAAGTAGGGTTTGTTTGGATTGATTGTTGTTTTCTTCTCATATATCCTTGTTGTTTTAATTCAAGGTGCTTTGGTGAAAAGAACAAAACATTGTGCAGATTTATGGTCAAGTGATTGGAAAGGTTAAGATTGATGCTCGGTGAACCGAAAAGTACTATGCAAGTAAGTACAAGGATTTTATGTTGCTTTCTTTTTCCGATTATGTTTTAGAAATTAGAACCCTTTTATCCGAAGTCGATTGTTCGAGGATGAACCTTATTTATCCCCCTTTTCCCCCTTAGTTGAAGATGATTGTTCGAGGAATTAGTATGGGCATTGTAGCCCCTTTGGGATCATGGTGCTGGTTTTATTGAATTGTTTTGACCTCGATTGTTTGCTTCATGCATAAAGTTGGTGAATATTAGTTAGTTATTGATTTTTGTGGGATTTCTTGGCCTAATATGCATCAAAGTGGTTATTTTAGGACTTTAATTGCTTGATCCATGGATAATGAAGTGGTTATAGCTTGATATTTGTGTGATTTATCGGCCTAATAAGCAATTAAGTGAATGTTTTCATGGGTTTTTTGTCCATTGATTCATGCAAAAACATGGTGGTATAATGTAATTGTATGCATTTAGTGTCATCAAATATAATTTGACAAACTATTAAAATCATCTAAGTTTGTTGATTCATTTTTAACTACATTTGGGATAAGAAGAGAACATTTTAGGCTATTTTTGACCATTATGAACCTTTTAACACATTTAGGATCATATAATGTAATTTGGCCATATATTTGGCAATAATAATTAGTTTACAAACAATTAGGCTTATATAACATCATTTATTTGTTTCTAAGTACATTTTGAGTAATTAAAAGGCCGTTTTAGGACATTTTCGATTATATAGGAAAAATTTTACGCATTTAGGATCATGTAATATAATTTGATTATACATTTGATAATAATAGTTAGTTTACAAACTATTAGAGTCATTTAACTTTATTTTTTATTATTTATTATTTATGATTAGGTTTACTTGCTTTGGATGTATGTTAGATCATATAATGTATGTATGGTAGTCAACTTAGATGTAATCATTTTATACCAAAAATCAATATAAGAATCACTAAAAGAAAATCTTGACTAGTAATAATTTGGTGGTTGTCTTGTCAATGGTGAGAATCATGTTATAGCCTTAAAGGTCCTAATAGCTACTTTGGTGGTGGAGAAAGAGGATAATCTAAGGATGCCGGTTCCTCTTGCTCCATATCCTACACCTCAAGCACCTTTCACTCCACCACCCCGCGTAACCCCACCCCACCCCCGCGCCCCCCCGCTACCCCCCCTGCCGCCCCGCTACACCCCTAGCACGGCCAAGACTCCCCTCTTCCCTCCCTCCCCCACCCCCCGCCAAAGACTCCTCGCAAGACCCCCCGCCCCGCCCCCGAACCCCCGCTAGCCCCCCGCTAGCCCCCCCACCCCACCCCAGCGCCCCCTGCCGCCCCCCGCTACACCCCTAGCACAGCCCATCACCCCCTGCTTTCCTCCCCGCCCCCCACCCCCGCCCCCACCCCGCCAGCACTCCCCGCCCCCCCACCCGTAACCCCCGCTAGCCATTTGTTGTTGTATTGTAAGTCGCCATGTACTTACAACATCAACAAATTGAAAGTTGTTCTTGTGGAGTGGGTCCGTCCAAGCTTCGCTTTGTAGTACTTGCATAGATATAGTTTCAACTCCAAATTATAGCGGTTTTGGTTTTATTTGCTGTGTTCTATCATCTCTAGAAAATTTGCTTTTGAGGGATTCGGATGCCGATCTTGGTGGAGTTGTTGTAATGTCTTCATGGCTCGTTCTTTGGTTGGTTATTTTTTGATGGTTGTGATCCCGCTCATATATTGCAATTCGAACATTCGAGGGCAGCCTCGAACTAATGTAATTTAGTTATTATTTTCTCTATATATCGTGTAAAAAACATAATTTATAATGAAAAATGATACTTTAAATATATATATAACTGTTTGGGAACATTTGGGACAAAAAAATTCAAAAAAAAAAAAATTTTTTTTTTTTTTTTTCGGGGTCACAAGGGCCGCGGTTTGGAAAAAGCAGCCCTTTGTGGGTTAAGGGTCGCGGTTAAGGGCTAAAACCGCAGCCCTTAACTCACCAAGGGTCAGCGGTTTGCGCTTTAACCGCACCCCTAACCCACTAAGGGCTGCGGTTTTTCGACCGCAGCCCTTAACGCTTTTAGTCTAATGTCAAGGGCTGCTAGTCTAATGGCTGCGGTCAAAAAACGCAGCCCTTGGGCCCTTTTTGACCGCAGCCCTTGGGCTTTTTTCCTCTAGTGAAAGCTGTACTTACAGCAATCTGTTTTATGTTCCTATGGAGTTTTCTGCAACTTCCCAAGGCTTGAAAACTCTACCAAAAGCTTGAAATGATAGGGAATTATGTCTAGAAGAGTTTTATGTAAAGATAAGTAGGTGTTGAAGAAGAAGAATTCGGAGAAAAGAATCGAAAAACCAAACAGCCGTTTATAGGGCATTTCTGGTGGTACCCTAAGGGGAGGGAAACCTCTTATGGGTAAGGTCGGTTTCTTGGAGTTTCTAGGTGATTCTTGTTGGAGGTGTTAGCTTAATGTGTTGGCTTTCATGCATGAAAAGATCTTTGGGAGATCGACATTTAAGTAGCCGCTAAGAGGCATTCTTTCGAGGATAAGTACGAACCGATATTTTAATTAGCCGACCAGATTTTACTACGTAAGGAATTTACCATATTAATCCACGTGTATTTTGGGAACAAATGACCATTTTAACCTTAAAACATCCCAAACATAACATATGTCAAGTTTGATTAGGTTCGAGCTCTGGATTCAACCCAAAAGGCTCTTTAACTGGAAGTTTATTGTTACCCGATAAAACGATCTCTATGCAATTTCCATAATCTTAAGGAATAAGGCTCCCAAAGGCTTTCTAACTTAACTATTGATTCTCAAAGCTTTCTTAACCACTAAGAATGCTAGTCCTTATCCACTTTGACCTTCTTAACCACTAAGAATGATAGTCCGTATCCACTTTGACCTTCTTAACCACTAAGAATGATAGTGCTTATCCACTTCGACCTTTCTTAATCACTAAGAATGATAGTGCTTATCCACTTTTAGCTTTCTTAACCATTAAGAATGATGGTTCTTATCCACTTTGTCCTAGTATGATGTTGGAGAGAATTCTAACTACTTAAAGGACCAAAGTCCGATGAAGACTTAATATAGCTAACAAAATAATTGAACTTGCTTAAAAATTCAAGTTGTTACAAATGGAGACACGTGAAACGGCCTAAAATCAATTCGGAGATCATAATTACCAATCTAATTATGTCAAATTATATGATTAATCCATTTGAATATGGAGAACACATTTTTAAAATGTAAGATGGATCATCATACAATTTAACTTAGTTAGGTTTGCAATTTTTCCTCTTAATTGAGATTGGGTCATTTGATTCATATACTATGATATATTGACCCAACATGTAATATTTGTAACATGCAATACTATGATATAAAAGAGTTGTGGAATTATTTATGAAAATTTTACATAAACATCTCCATGTTTTTTTTATTAATTGACTGATGCAACAATTATTTACAAAAAAACTATTATTACAACAAGATGTACAAAATCTATGATCTATACAAATCTTCAATCTTAGTCTTCACCATGATGCTCCTTGATCTTCACCATGATGCTCCTTGATCTTCACCTCCTTGAATGGGCTTTGGAATTCATATTTATTTGTGAATTCGTGAATTTGTGAATGTTAAAGATTAATTAACTTCTTTAATTTTGATTTTTTATGACAATTTTTATTGATTTTTATTTACATGATAAAATGAGTCATTTTAAGAGAAACTTAAAATTTCATGATTTTTTTTATTCACATTTTCGTATGAAGAAAACATTTTTTTTATGAAAGTTGAGTTAATTACTTTATTTCATTTTTCAGATTGGCTTTTTGTTCTTGTACTGAATTACAAAAACCATAACATTCTGTACAAAGTGTTAAAATGAGAATATGATACATATATGGATAGATCAGTGAGTTCTTTATGTTGTATTAAAATTTCACATGTTTTTAATGACCACTTGAATTATGGTGAATTTTATGTCAAAACTGGTCAAAACAGGACCTTTATTCAATTTGTTCATTGAGATCCAACTTATTGAACTTATTTTGAAGTGAAATTTGGTATGAACATTCTAGAGATTTTGAAAGAATAGACTGGAAATTTTTACTTAAATTGGACATTTGTAAAACTATTTTTATATATTTTCTTAACCGAAGAGAAAATCAGTATTCTGAAATTTAGTGATTTACATGAATGATTTTGTAAAAATGATGTAATATTGTATAAAATTCATATGAATATGATTTTTATATTTTTGAAAATATACTGATGCTTTCTTCAAACTTTATATTTTTAGATTTATCTAAATGATTTTATTTGAAACTTTATTGATAGAACAATCCTAGGTAGTACTGGACAAAATCAGTTTTGCACAACAAAGTTGTATGATTTTTTAATTATTTACACAAAATTTGTTTTTTATAAATTCCAAATCCCAATTCCTGGAAACATCTTGAAATTCTTAAGAAAAAATATTAAATCCTACCAACTATTCTGATAACACAGGCGAAAAAATGGAATGAAATACGAAATTAAAACTGATTATAATTACAGCATCACATTTTCTTTTTATGGAGATGTTTTTTTTACACAATTTTTCTTGAAGTTTTTTATGAAATCATTTTTGGTGATGAATAACAACTTGATTAAGTAAAATCACATAATCACATTGTTTCCTAAGAGTCACCCCATTAGAGGTGGCTATTGTAGGTGGGGTGATTTAAGATTGGGAACCTATTAGGACTTCCACATACCCAAATCACTCCAAAGATTAAAAAAATGATAAGAAGAAAACAAGGAGAAAGTTAGTAGATGATTAAGAAGATAATCAAAAATAAACAAGAGTTTCCACTTTACCTTGCTAGCTCAATGATGTACTTCCTTTTTGCAAATTTTTCTACCTTTTTTGGGATTTTCTTAATTTCTAAGTGAGTTTATAAATCCACTTAATTACTAACTTAAACTCTTTTTTTTTTTTTTTCCTTTTGATGAACTTCGTTTACTAACTTATTAAGACTTTTGCTTAGATGGAAAGATTAAGGAGGAGAAGAGTAGTAGAGAAGATAAGAGTGAAGTTGAATTGTGTTTTTATCAACTTGCATACTTACTAATTAAGACTTTTAATTAGGTGAAAAAAAATTAAGGAAGAGAAGGTGTGAAGTTGAATTGTGTTTTTTAAACTTGGTTTTGAAGTGAATTTTGGAGGGTATTTATAGAGAAATGAGGGAGGTGAACTATGATTTCAAAGAGTTAGAAAATCAGATTTTTCATCCAACAAATCTGATTTTCTTCATCCTTAATCACCTTAATGACATCACTCTAATGACCTCACCCTAATGACATCATCAAATCTCTTTGGAAACACAAATATTCTTATTCTTTTTAGATTTGCTCATTAATGACGCAAGATCAGATTTTCAGAAAATATTCTTCCTAAAACATCCTAATACGCAAAAAAAAATTGCATTGAAAATCGTGCAAAACGAAACTGATCAGGATGCTGCGCTTAGCGCAGGAAGCAGCGCTAGGCACAGCACCTTGCGATAGGTGCAAGGCTCTGCGTCTGGCGCAGAGTATGCTTGTGCGCTCGGCGCACAATCTAGCGCATGATTGTGTGCTTGGCGCACACTTGATTCTTCCGAAAGAATCTGATTTCCCCCCTCTTACACATGGGATTTGATTTTTATTCTCACATCTTTTCATGATTCTTATTCTCTAACTAATGGATAAAGAATGTGTTTAGTGGATAAATAATATATTCTTATTCTTTATCCAATGAACAATGACTTGACCATCAAGGAAACTGATTAATGCCGGTTTTGGGATACGACTAAAATCCCGACGCCTAATCGCGACTCGTTTTTTCATTTTTCCGAAAGACTAACTTAAGACAATTAATGAAAACTCGTCAAATTAATAAAGACGAGCATGATTATACTATGAATCATTTTATTCAAACGGTGGTTGTAGTTATTGACTACGACTCACGAAAATTATACTTCTAAGCCGAAACCCGTATTGACTAATACGCAAAAATGGAAAATCGTGCGACGGAATGAAACTCGCGCTCCGGGGCGCGCTCCACAATGCATGACGATTTTGTTATTTTTATTTTTCAAAACCTTTATTTATCCGAAAAAGGGGTTCAAAATTTGGTGTCTACACCAACGTAGTTCTAATATTTTAAAAATGAAATTTTACATAATTTTTTTTTTTTGCAGCTGTACTTAGAAAATGAGTTGCCTACGTACCCCTTTTAGTACATTATATAGAAGAGAAACAAAGATAGATGCATACAACATTATATTTTTTATCATTTTTTTAGGGGATCAAGCCGCACGTAGCTCTACCTACAAAGTATAATATAAAAGCAATTAAATGATTCAGGTACTTCTCAAACTTTTTAAGACTTTAGTTTGTCGGGCGCCATGCCATGTATTCTCCTGTTTGAATACGTCTGTTCCACCTCTTAGGATTAGACTAAAGTGAAGTACTCGGGTTCTTCTCAACCTTTTTCCGAGTTCAGTTTGCTAGGCGTCAGGCCATGTATACTCCTGTTTGAATACGTCTGTTGCACCTCTTAGGATTAGACTAATTTGAAGTACCTGAAATGTACACACTAACAATGTTAGTCAACGACTCATGAATTTTTCTTTATATGTGTTTTTAGCAGGAAATGGAAGAATTTCCCCCCTTTTTTTTTGGTTTGAAAACAATTATCCCTTTTGATTTTATCTTTTGACACAATTTTTTATTTTTGTTTTTTTAGACTAGACTTCTCGTGTTTTGAACCACGTTTAAATTACATTCTAATTCCTAAACATGACACGTTTTGAACTTGTGATTACGACTCTTTTCATTTTTCATATTTTATTTTTTTTGTTTTATTTTGGGATTATATCTTCAAAATAGGATTTTTTTTTTTGAAATCAATTTTGTTTATGAAAAACCAATTTGAATGAAAAGAAATTTGAAGTAAATGTGAGTTTTTTTTTTTTTTTTTGAAAATGGGTGAGCACAAATTTTTTTTATGACACTTATGATAAATAAACAAGAATACTCTTAATATTTCAATAACCATTTCGGCAAAGAATTCAACCGCAGCTTAATGATTACGTAAATATTAACCGATCGAAAACGATCGAGTAATTTTTTAAAGATTTTCACATTATTCAATAACGAAATGAATAAAGGACATTTGTGCATTGATCCTTGTGTCCTAAAAGTCAACTAAAAGTTGATTCATTTAGGGAGAGATTATGTTAAAATGGCCTCGAGTCACTTCCATTGTGTCCATCGAGGGTGGACGCTCCTGACAGAGTCGGTCGCAATAGCTCGCGGATGCAGGTTTTACGCCCTTAATTCATTAATTTGTCATTCTAAAATTCTGGCCCTTGCCAATAGACAGAGGTTTTACGCCCTTAATTCATTAATTCATTAAAAAGAGTGCACGTGTATGGATTGATAAACTACCAAGCACACGTAATTTTCACATAAGCATGCTATATACGAAAATTAAATTGTGAATAGCCATGATTAACTTTTTTTATTATTATATATACATATGGAAAATAACGCATTGCTCGCTTTTAAACCTCTTATACTTCAAGTGGAAGTAAAATCCCTATGGAAGTCGTCACTGTGGCATCCGATTTTTTACTGCCTTAATTAACGGTCCGAATCCCACGAAAGTCTCTCATTGGACTATGAGTTTTAGAAAACTTGGAAGTCGTCACCCTATTAATGTCTGAATAGGGACAGATTTATTTAATGAATCATTTTAAAATCAATTTCAAGAAATATCATTTAAAACGATGATGACTTCATATGGATGAGGCTTTTTTGAAAATTGGTCTTCATATCATGAGATTGGGTTCGGGGTTTAGGTTAAGAGGTGCGAACGTCTGGAACTCGTCTCCTCTTCCGTTCTACAGAACGGGCTCTTACTAAATGCGTTATTTTCCATTTTAAAGTAATCATGGCTATTAAAAAAGAAAGAAAATCACATAACTTACACATATACACATCAACCATTTTTATTTAGGACCAATATATCATTTGTACATGGTAGGTTTGAAAGCACCGAAGTTGCACTACGTACCAATCATTGCGGGATTGGAATCCACTCATGGATCAAAACCATCGTAGTTCGATCAAGTGTCTCACTCCTAAATGGCCAATTCCATTGGGGAAGAAAAGGAAATAGATTATGAATAACTCATCTTTAGAATTAAACAAATCTATTAGGAATAATGAGGTAATCACTCCAATTAGTGATTGAAATGAGATTAAGATAATTACCTTAATTAGTGATTAAATATGAAGGTTTGGATAATCACCTCAATTAGTGATTAAATATAGGAGGATCAAGATAATCACCTTAATTAGTGATTCAAAATGGAAGTTAAGATAATCACCCTAATTAGTGACTAAACTTAAGAGGAAAGATAATCAACTTCATTAGTGATTAACAATGAAGGTTAGGAAGTAATCACCTTAATTGATGATTATTCAAGGTTTAGGATAATCACCCCAATTAGTGATTATATGAAAAATATTCGTCCTAATTAACGCTTATTAAAGTTTAAGATAATCACTCTAATTAGTGATTTAATAGGAAGAATAATCGTCCTAATTAACGATTATTAAGGTTTTAGATAATTACTATAATTAGTGATTAAATAAAGAGGGTTAAGTTAATCGCCTTAATTAGTGATTAACTAAGGTTTAAGATAATCACTCTAATTAGTGATTAAATATGATGAAAGGTTAAGCTAATCACCTTTAGTGAATGAATGAAAAGTTTGAGTTAACCGCTCTAATTAGCGATTAATCGAGGATTGAAATAACTACCTTAATTAGTGATTACGTTTATGATTTTCAAGAGGTCTTAGAAGAAGAGGTTTGCTTCCTAATTGAAGGCTTTTGAGAAATAATCTTAATTGAAATGATCAATTTAGAGATCAAATTTGGAGATTGTGTTTGGCTAATTGGAATTTGGCCATTTAAAGCGACACACGTAAAACGGCCTAAAATCAATTCGGAGATCATAATTACGAATCTAATTATGTCAAATTATATGATTAATCCATTTGAATATGGAGAACACATTTTTTAAAATGTAAGATGGATCATCATACAATTTAACTTAGTTAGATTTGTAATTTTTCCTCTTAATTGAGATTGGGTCATTTGATTCATATACTATGATATATTGGGCACAACATGTAAAATTTGTAACATTGGTTGCTCATTTTATTAAAAAAGAGTTGTGGAATTATTTCTGAAAATTATGCATAAACATCTCCATGTTTTATTAATGAGTGATGTAATAACTATTTACCAAAAGTTATTATTACAACAAAATGTACAAAATCTATGATCTATACAAAGTCTTCAATCTTGATCTTCACCATGATGCTCCTTGATCTTCAACTCCTTGAATGGATTTTGAAATTCATGTTTATTTGTGAATTTGTGAAAGTTAAAGATTAATTAACCTCTTTGATTTTGATTTTTTATGACAATTTTTATTGATTATTATTTGCATGATTAAATGAGTCATTTTAAGAGAAATTTAAAATTTAATGACTTTTATTTAACATTTTCGTATGAAAAGAAAACATTTTTTATGAAACTTGAGTTAATCACTTTATTTCATTTTCCAGATTGCACTTTTGTTCTTTTTATCGAATTATAAAATTCATCAATTTTCGTAGAAAGTGTTAAATTGAGCATGTGATACATTTATGGCTAGGTCAGTGAGTTATTTATGTTGTGTTAAAATTTTACAAGCTTTTAGTGACAATGAATTATCGTGAATTTTATGCCAAAACTGGTCAAAACAGGACCTTTATACAATTTATTCTTTGAAACCTAACTTATTGAACTTAGTTTGAAATTATTTTTGGTATGAACATTCTAGACACATTGAAGAACTAGACTGGAAATTTTCATTTGAATTGGACATTTTTAAGACCCTTTTTTATTCAATTTCTTAACTGAAAAGAAAATCCATTTTCTGGAATTTAGTGATCTACATGAACGGTTTTGTAAACATAATGTAAAATTATATAAAATTCATATGAACATGATCATTATATTTTTGAAAAGCTACTGATGTTTTTTTCAAACTTGATGTTTTTAGTTTTATCGAAATAATTTTATTTTAAACTTTATTGACAGAGAACAAGCTTAGGTGGTACTGACAAAATCAGTTTTGCACAACAAAGTTGTATCATTTTTAATTATTTACACAAAATTCGTTTTTTAGAAATTCCAAAGTCCAGTTGCTGGAAACATCTTGCACTTCATAGGAAAAATATTAAATCCTACAAACTATTCTGAAAATACAGACGAAAAACGAAATGTAGTACGAAATTAAAACTGATTATAATTACAGCATCACATTTTCTTTTATGGAGATATTTATGCACAATTTGTCTTGAATTTTTTATGAAAACATTTTTTTGGTGATGAACAACAACTTGATTAAAGAAAATCACATAATCACATTGTTTCCTAAGAGTCTCCCCATTAGAGTTGTCTATTCTAGGTGGACTCCAAAAAATTAAAAAATGATAAGAAGAAACAAAGAGAGAGTTAGTAGATGATCAAGAAGATAATCAAGATTAACAAGAGTTTCAACTTTACCTAGCTAGCTCAATGATGCACTTCCTTTTGTAAATTTTTCTACCTTTTTGTAATTTCCTTAATTTCTAAGTGAGTTTCTAAATCCACTTAATTACTAACTTAAACTCTTTTTTGTTTTTTTCCTTTTGATGAACTTCTTTTACTTACTTACTAAGACTTTTGCTTAGATGGAAAAATTAAGGAGGAGAAGAGTAATAGAGAAGATGAGAGTGAAGTTGAGTTGAGTTGTGTTTTTTCTCAACTTGGTTTTGAAGTGGAAAAAGGAGGGTATTTATAGAGAAATGAGGGAGGTGAACTAGGGTTTCAAAGAAGTAGAAAATTAGATTTTTCACCCAAAAAATCTGATTTTCTTCATCCTTAATCACCCTAATGACATCACTCTAATGACCTCACCCTAATGACATCATCAAATCTCTTTGGAAACACAAATATTCTTATTCTTTTTGGATTTTCTCATAAATGAGGCAAAATTAGATTTTCAGAAAATAATCTTCCCTAAACATCCTACTCCCTCCGTCCTGTAATATTCTTTTACACTTTCCTTTTTCATCCGTCCCATAATACTTTTTACACTTCTATTTTTGGATATGCTCCACTATTATTTTAATCCTTCTACCTTTTAAACATTGGCCCACACTCTCTCTCCTCCAAATAAAATAATATCACTCCTATTACATACCAACTCTAACCATGGCCCACATTCTCTCTCCTTAAAATAAAATAATACTACTTTTACTAACTACTAACTCCTATCACATCTAGTTTTCAATAAAATAATAATTGATAACCAAACAACAACTTATCATCTAAAACTATGTGCCTTGATAAGTGTCAAGAGTATTTTAGGACGGAGGGAGTAATACGTAAAAAAATGCATCGAAAAACATGCAAAACAAAACTGATTAGGACGCTGCGCCAAACGCAGAACCCCGCGCAAAGGGCCGTGCGCTAGGCGCAAGGCTCCGTTTGGCACATAGAATGCTTGTGCGCTAGGCGCACAATCATGCGTCTAGCGCATGATTGTGTGCTTGGCGCACACTCGATTCTTCCGGAAAAATCCGGATTCCCCCCCTCTTACACATGGGATTTGATTCTTATTCTCACATCTTTTCATGATTCTTATTCTCTAACTAATGGATAAAGGATTTGATTAATGGATAAAGAATATATTCTTATTCTTTATCCAATGAAACAATGACTTGACCATAAAAGAAACCGATTATTACCTCGGTTTTGGGATACGACTAAAATCCCAACGCCTAATCGTGACTCATTTTTCGTTTTTCCGAAAGACTAACTTAAGACAATTAACGAAAACTCATCAAATTACTAAAGAAGAGCATGATTATACTACGAATAATTTTATTAAAACGGTAGTTGTAGTTATTGACTACGACTCACGGAAATTATATGTCTAAGCCGAAACCGCATGACTCATACGCGAAAAAGGAAAACCGTACGACAGGATGAAACTCGCGCTCCGGGACAAAACATGCATTTTGACGGGGAGCACGCTCCACAATGCATGACGGTTTTTATTATTTTTATTTCTTTTCAAAATCTTTATTTATCCGAAAAAGGGGTTCAAAATTTGGTGTCTACAGACGCATCTCTCCCTTTTCTATCTTTTTAAATACCCGTGTACACGTGTATGGCTCGATTCGCTGACCGCGCCGACGCGCCAATGTGTGCCTAAAACGTGGATCCGCACTCACACGCGCCCGCGTCAGGTGGGGGCGCATGAAGCGCAGATTTTTGTTGCCTATAAATACCTGTGATTCCCCGAATCCAGGACGGCCTTTTCAATTATTATTTCACCAACACAAAAACTCTCGAATACTTACGAATTAAATTACGAACATTCAAACACTCAAATACTTTCAACACATCAATTCCTTTTCCAGTTCCAGGTCATACTGCGTTCTTGGTTCCACGATTGCTCCGCCTGAAGGTCGTTGCGCTCTTCGACCTAAGCCGCATAGGTATAATTCCTGAGGATCCTTGGATAATTCAATTATATTTATTGCCTGGAAGTTACTAACAGTTTCATGTCATGATGTAGATATTTAATTGATAATCGTGATTATTGTATATTCTAGTCCCTTTTACTATTATTTTTGTATATAATATTCATGTTGTTTTATTTGTCCTGTGCATGATTTTTATCACCCACATGTTATTATTGCTAAACAAGACCTAAAGAATTGTTCTAACTAATTCAGATTATTTGGACAACCGCTAGGTTCCCTGTAATATTGATTGCTTAATAACATATCACTAAAAAATAGTCTTTTATGTGTTTCCGGAACCAACCTAGACTACTTTATTTTTTAGGGTGCATGAAAATATTTTTTTGTTATTCTATTGCATAAAAATTGACATGAATCGATATCAAGTAGAGGCCAACAATGGGCGAATGTGGTTCATTATGACCGTGTTCGTCCCTCACCCCGAACTCAATCTTTGGTTCATTGACCATCTATGGAGCTCTGGACGGGGAAAGATAAGTGATGTTATGGTTTTATTTAGAGTTTCCCCCCTACTTATAAGCTAAAAAGGATGTAAATGGTGCTCTTGGGGAGCCATTTTATGCTAACTTTCTCCATCTAGTTGTGGTTTTCTGGTTTTGTGTCGAATTGCAGGTTTTAGGGAATTATTTTCCTATTTTCTACTATTATATGACCACTACACTGGATTGGGAGGTTTAATGCTGTGTGCTAAGGCTCCGACGAAACTTTTCGGGACCCTTGGACAAAAGGAGAAGTGAAGACTTGGCGTCTGAAGCCAAGGAATGAAGAAGTGAGCTCGCCCAATCCCATTAGGCGCCTCAAGCCCGATCGGGCGGCCATCCTTGCTAAAATGGAGTTTTGTTACGGGTCCGATCGGGCGTCTTTGGCCCTGTCATGATTCGATAACCCGGCCCGACGGGCGGATGACCCGACTTCATTCGGGGTGGTGTCAACGTGCAGCAGGTGTGCGATGTGTGCGTCTCGCGAAGCTCGCGCCGAACATCAATGGCCCGGCCCATCGGGGGGATGAGCCCGACTCCATCGGGCGGTGTGCTATGCGTGATGTACGTGGTCGCTTATGCTGAGAGGAAAAAGCGATAAAGGGAGTTGGCCCGATTTGATCGAGCGGTTGACCCGATAAGCTTATTTTAATGATTTCCGAGCTATTTTCGTATGACTTTTCCTCTTTGTTTTAGGGTTAGTATAAATAGGAAAATTAGAACATTACTTAGACATCTTTTATTCATCTTTTGTTTATCCCTTGTTTTCATAGTTTTCTCTATAGAGTAATTCACAAACCTTAATTTATTGCTTTTCTCTTTGGATTCCAGATCAAACCTTTGGATTATTCGCAAGTTCAATATAGTTCTTCAATTTGATAATCTTCTTTATTGCTTTCTCTATTATTGATTAGATTCATTTCTTAGTTATTTACAATCGCTCCAAGTATGAATTTTTATATTGATTTTGTTATTGTTTTCATAAACATGAGTGAGTAGTTTTATTTCTAGGGTCGTGGGGATCTATGTATGCAATGAGGGATTGATAGATTACTCTAATCGCCTTATATTTCAATTGTTTCCTGTGGTTGAATCGCTCATGCTAGATTTATAAATTAGGCCTCGATTTGTATTTCTACTATCGCAATACCGGATCCCGTTCCGAGAGGAAAGATACCGTATAGGCTTTCAATTATTAGGCAGAGTGATCCTTGATAATGCGAGAGCGGCTAGGTGATCTTTGAGGGAGGTAATGTTTGAGAGAAATTACATGTGCCCTAGATAATTTGACTTATTAGGTAGTTGTTATTCGTCCCTGATTTCCCGAATTGTATGCATATTGATCCATAATCCTAGTTCTTTATTAATCGATTCATTCCCTCGTATTAAATTCTCGTTATTTGCTTAGTTCAAGAAAAATAACTCTTTTCATCCGATTTAGTTAGTATAATATTAGAGTTCGGATACAATGGTATAGCTATCTCCCCATGGATTCGATCCCGACTACTAGTTAGTGGACCTTAGGTTATTTTTGATTAGGTGATACGACTTTAGCCTGTCAAATTTTTGCGCCATTGCCGGGGAGACGGTTTATTTTTATTTTATCTGAATTATAATATTACACTAACTTACTCTAAAGAACACCTGTTCTTCGGAGCATCTCACGTTTGTTTTAGTGTTTTTGGTATATGAGCAGGAAATTAAAATCTCCAAATCTCATTCCATTTTATCCGGAGATTCAAAAGGCCGCTCGTAAACTCGTAAAGAAAACAAAGCAAGCAAAGTTGTTCTCATAGGGCACCTTCCCAAAAGACACCCGCTCCACCATCTTCACCACAACAAGAATTCTCCGTCACACCTATTTCTCTTAAAATGGGTGAGAATGTTACACGAACCTTCAGTGGATTATGCACAACCATCTCCCGATAATGTGCCCCACTGGTACGCATGCCTACTATCGCGCGCTACGAATTTTGAAATCAAGTCTCATATTCCGAATATGGTTCGAATAATTAGTTTGTCATGGGTTACCATCCGAAGACCCAAATCGGCACTGCAAAGTGGTTTTTACAATGTCGGGCTACTCGAAAACATGCCGGTGTTACTCTGGATGAGATGAAACCGATCTTGTTTGGCTTTTCTCTACGAGACAAAGCTCGTTCGGTATAATAAGCCGCCTTTCCACTATCACCACTTGGGCGTAACTATCCAAGATTTTTCTTATCAAGTGGTATCCTTATCAAAAGACGCCAGATATGCAACATGCAATAGTGACCTTCACCCAAGATCCTCGTCGAGTCATTGTATGAAGCTTGGGAAAGATTCAAGGATCTCGTAGCGCCTTTGTCCTCATCATGGTTTAGGCTAGTGGTATTTGTGTTAGATTTTCTACACTACAAGTTGATGCGATACAAGGCGGATAATCGATGGAGCTTTAGGTGGGTTCTTCATGGGGAAGGCCATAGATGAAGGGTATGAACTTCCGGAGAAACTTGCTTCTAATCAAGCGTCCACTATTCGTTCTTCTATGAAAAAGGGAGGCGAACATGATGTCGAGGCCTATTCTTTATCGTCCGTGCAACTAGTCGCTCTAAACCGTAAGATCGCTTTTTGAAGCTAGGTAATAGTTCCCCCTCCCACATGAGTGTTAACGCGATGGCAAATGCTTCGGTTACAATGCTTTCATATGTGACGCTTGTGGGATAGCTGGACACAACTCTCAAGAGTGCCCCGCTCTCCCATTTTCTAGTGAGACAAGTGCACGCATTACGGCCACAACACAAGCCCTGGGCTCGATACATACTCCAATACATACAATCCTCGGGATGCGAGATCATCCAAATCTCTCATATAGAAGCAATAATGTGTTGAATCCGGAATAACAACATTATCCACAACCTCAAAGAATAAAGCAATACCCATACCACAACCCTAGTTTCCGCAGATCGGGCCACAACCACAAGCTTCTCCCCGGATTTCGTGAGAAATCGGTCCAACAAAGATCATAGCACACCTCCTTCGGACCCAGCTATTGTTGAACTCAAAAATCTCATGTTGCGAGATGCAGCAAGGTATCCTTTCCTTTCAAATGCAGATACTAGGTCTCGGCTTGAGAACCTACATGCTCGTAACAAGCTAGGGGGACACATAATAAGATGTTAGAGTCAGAAATAGCTCACCGGCTAGTTCTTCTCGCTAGTAGAGCTATCTCGGGTCATTGGCTTCGGAACCAATGCAACCAAGGAACATTGCTAATGCTATTACCCTTCGAAGTGGAGTGCAAGATGATGCCCCCGACAATCCTAGAGGTGGAATCATCGACTGCTATGAAACCACGTGAAGTGCCCGAGGATGCCGAACCTCATGAAAAGCAAGGAGTCAGAGATAAGACTACTGGAGGTGATTAAGGAGAACACCGTGTGACTCCGTGATCAAGCTACCATTCCCAAATTGGATGCTCAAGAAGAAGCTTGACCAACAAGTATGGTAAGTTTTTGGAGGTGGTAAAAATATGCAGTGCAATGACTCCTTTTACCGAATTATTAAATCAAGTGCCTCGCTTATTCTAAATTTTTAAAAGAACTTCGATGCTGAAGAGGACTCTCAATGAGGTGGAAATCGTGGCTTTTACCGCCGAATGCGCGCTCTTTTACAAAAAAAACCGTCCACCAAAATTGAAAGATCCAGGAGTTTTTCCATCCCCCGTCACATTGGCACCATATTTATTGACAAAGCTTTATGTGATTTGGGTGCCAGTGTGAGTGTCATGCCTCTTTCTATCCTCGGGGAGCAAATCGAACATGGGTGACTTAAAATGTACTACCATTACTCCGCAAATGGTCGACCGTTCCGTGAAATACCCCCTAGGTATATTAGAGGACGTTCTTTGTTAGAGTAGGTAAATTCTTTATCCCTCGTGGACTTTGGTATATTAGACATGGTAGAAGATACCCAAACACCCATTATCCTTGGGAGACCTTTTCTCCACACTCGTTGGGCGAGCTTATAGATGTTAAAAGTGGGAAACTCGACATTAAATGTGGGAGATGATAAGGTTATTTTTAGCCTAACCACCGCCCCTAAAAGCCCAATGTTAGAGGAAGCATGCTATAAAGTTGATGTTATTGATGACCCGACCCCCGATTGCATGCCCCATTCCCCCTCCCGTGATACTTCAAATGATGTGCTTGTCTTAGAGTCTAATGCGAGTGAAGAACATTTTCAAACTGTCTTGACGACTCACAAAAAAGGCAATTGGGTATAGCATCGATGACTTAACAGAATAAGCCCCGACTTTCATGCACATCGAGTTCATCTAGATGAGGGCCACCACCCCATTATTCGGGTCCAACACGGGTTGGAAGGGGTGGTAACGCAAGAAGTTACTGAAACCGCTAGGATGCGTGCTGATGGACACCGATGTCCATGTCCCTTTCCTTTCCCTTGTTGCAATGAGGCCATTGCCAAGTTCACTGGGGAGGATTTCGTGAAGTACCGCTTTATTTTTACTCGCTTTTTAGTTTAGTTTAATTGCTTTCAAAAAAAATGAAAAATCACAAAAAAAATGAAATATTCTCAAAAAAATGCCAAAAATACGAGTCGAATATGGAGTGAATTGATTGCTTCCTCGTGCCCCGAACTATGCTTTGAAATATGATTTAAATCAATATACCGGATAGTTGGGCATTTATGATTGTGATATTGTGATGTAATCTCTCGATTGCCTTGATCTTGAGTGAATTTTGATGATAAAGCGTCGCTGATCGTATGCTTGAATCGGTTAGGATCATGAGGATTCATTCTAGCCTTTCGATTTATATCTATATCCAGTCTATTCTTGTGTGTTAGTTCCTCGTAGCATTCTTATCTTGATTTTGGCAATGTACTCGTTGATTTCTGATGACTTTGGACATGTGCCGTGATAGAGGCGTTTATTTATTTAATTTTTAAGCCTCGTAGTTGTTTAATGAATTATTTTCCTCCCTAGCCCCGCCTCGAGCCTAATGACGCTTTGTCTCTATATTAAGCCACATTACACACCTCGAGCCTTTACGATGATTATTGTCCCAAGCCTAGCTTGGGGGAGCATTTGTTAGGGCCGATACTATGATGTGCGGTTGATTCTCGTGGGTTGGTTGGAAATAATATCATGTTGGTACAAAGAAAAGAACAAAAGTAAAGTGAAGAAAAGAAAAAAAATAATACATGAAAAGTCTCCATGATCTTCACTCATTAAGTTTCAAAAAAAATTTGATTCATGAAAAATTATTGAAAATTATACTGAAGGAGACCATTATTGGTTGGTTCGTGAGATTTTAAAGTTGGTTATTATTTTGGTCATGTTGTTGAGGCCATGGGAGTTGTTTTGACCACATCTAGTCTTTACTAGTGTTTTGCCTCCTTTTTCTTGGCTTTTCCACCACATTCCCTAAATAATTTCCTTACCTTTACCCGAGCCCCATTACAACCCCGAGAAAGACCTATTGAGCACATGTTTGATTGTTTATTTGATTAAAACCGAGTCAATTTACCGGTTAAAGATTAAGTTTGTTATTTGAGTCGACTCCGATTAGGATGAGCGATATTATGCCTTTCTAAACACATGATAGTGTGAGCGGGAAGGGACATTATGGTTGGGTTGATGAGTGATCGGGCACATATTATGCTCGCCACAAAATTGAGAGTAGTGACACTCTGTGAGCACCTTTTCAAGATTTGCATGTTATGTAGGGCAGGTGCATTTGATGGTTTGCTTAGGTGATTGGTGGTCGGGGTGATCTCGAGCAATCGAACTTGAATTTTGCTTGCTGAAGGATTTTGAGTTTGAAAATGTTTGAGCTCGAATTTCTTATTCGAGGGGTGAAGCAATTATATTCATATTCATGTTGTGCTTTGCTTGGGGACAAGCAAAGGTTTAGATTGGGGAGTTTGATGTTATGGTTTTATATAGAGTTTCCCCTACTTATAAGCTAAAAAGGATGTCAATGGTGCTCTTAGGAGCCATTTTATGCTAACTTTCTCCATCTAGTTGTGGTTTTTCGGTTGTGTCGAACTTGCGGTTTTAGGGAATTATTTCCTTATTTTCTACAATTATATGACCACTACACTAGATTGGGAGGTTTAATGTCGAGTGCCAAGGACCCGAAGACACTTTCCGGGACCTTTGGGCAAAAGGAGAAGTGAAGACTTGGCGTCCGAAGCCAAGGAATGAAGAAACGAAGCCTCGCCCAAACCCATCGAATCCACAGAGAGATAGCTATACTATTGGATTCGAACTCTAATATTATACTAACTAAATCGATGAAAAGAGTTGCTTTTCCGAACTAAGCAAATAACATAATTAAATATGAGGGAATGAATCAATTAATAAAGAACTAGGATTATGGATCACTATGCATACAATTCGGGAAATCGTGACCTAATAACAACTACCTAATAAGTCAAATTATCTAGGGCACATGTAATTTCCCTCAAACATTACCCGTCTCAAAAATCACATAGCCGCTCTCGCATAGTCAAGGATCACTCGCCTAATGATTGAAACCCAATATACGGTATCTCTCCTCTCGGCGGATTCAAGATTGCGATAGTAGAAATACAAATCGAGCCTAATTTATAAATCTAGCATGATCGATTCAACCATAGGAAACAATTGAAATAGAAGGCAATTAGACTAATCTATCAATCCCTTATTGCATACATAGATCCCCACAACCCTAGAAATAAAACTACTCACTCATGTTTATGAAAACAATAACAAAATCAATATAAAAATTCATACTTGGAACTATTGTAAATAACTAAGAAATGAATCTAATCAATAATAGAGAAAGCAATAAAGAAGATTACCAAATCAAGAACTATATTGAACTTGCGAATAATCCGAAGGTTTGATCTTGAATCCAAAGAGAAAAGCAATAAATTAAGGCTTGGGAATTACCGTCTAGAGAAAACTATGAAAACAAGGGCTAAACAAAAGATCCATAGTAATATTCGATTTGGCTATTTATACTAAACCTAAAACAGATAGGAAAAGTATTACAAAAAATAGCCCGAATATATGAAATAAGCGTGTCGAAGCAACCGCCCGATCGGGCCAAACATGCCCAATAAAATCGGGTTTCACAATCCGTTCTTAGCACAAAATGAGCAAACGCCCGATGCAATTGGACCGCTCAAACTTCGTCAAGAATGCACGCAAAGAAGCACACATGGGCACGCCCGATGGTATCGGGTCGACCCGCCCGACGGACTTCAACAAATAATTACGAAAGGGCGAAGGACGCCGGATCGGCCCGAAACAAAACCGCTTGTTGTCACTCGTAGGCGCCCGATCGGGCTTGGAACGCCCGATATGATCGGCCCGGACGCTTTTCTTCGCTCTTGGCTTCAAGTGCCAAGTCTTCAACTCTTCTTTTGCCCAAGGGTCCCTGAAAGTGTCCTCGGTGCCTTGGCACTCAACATCAAACCTATCCAATACAAAGTGTAGCGTTCATATAATAGAAGAAAATAGGGAAATAATTCCCCAAAACCCGCAATTCGACACAAACCGTGGAAAACCACAACTAGATGGAGAAAGTTAGCATAAAATGGCTCCTAAGAGCACCATTGACATCTTTTTTAGCTTATAAGTAGGGGGAAAAAACTCTATATAATACCATAACATCAAACTCCCCCAAGCTAAACCTTTGCTTGTCCCGACGTAAGTCCCTAATTTATCCCTATGATTTCCCAAATATCCAATTAGGTTTATGAGTCCTCCTTTAAAAAACTTGTTGGCGACTTCTTTCAATACAAAACAATTTTCAATAAAATCTTAACAATGGGGTAGTCAAATCAAATACGCGCTCACACCGCGGTAGGCGAAAATAAAAGCACATCTACAATTTGGCGACTTCACTTGGGAAGATTTTTAAAAAATTATTTTTTTAAATGAGTGGGTGAAACTCGAAAAATACGATTCATACTCTTTTTATGCTTTAGAATGACATTACGGTTTTGCATATGTATGGCTATTGTTTAAGCCACCATAAGGACAATCTACCTTGCCTCATTATCTCATGTTCTATGGGTGAGGCCACCCCGTGGGGTTTGCTCTTTGTCCTCCCAAAAGCTTCCCGAGCGATAGTGTTGGATCTTAGTCATAAGCAAACCTACCTAACCATGGCATTGTTCTCTTGTTCCTGACTTGAGAACTGAATGCGTCTTACACGTGGCCACCTTTTTAAGAAAAGGTACGAAGCGTGGGATCAATCTCTTAGTTATGGACCCTTTTCAACCTTAATCTAAACCCGACCATAGTTTCAAACATAGAATCGGACTTTAGGTTGGAACTTTTGCATCCATGTTACATGACATTTGCTTCGCGACTACGATTTTTGCCACGTTATTAACTTGTCAAATTTTCGTTGTTATGCGTCATACCTAAAATCGCGTCTAAAAAAACAAAAAAAAGATCGTCAATTGACCAAAACTTCGCCTAAATCCCCGAAAACATGTCGGAGGAGCAAAGGCGCCAAGCGCATTAAGTTGCGCCTGGCGCACCGCTCTCGCGCTGACACACCCTCTGTGTGTCGCGCGCAAAGCAATGTTGCATGGCACGGTGGGTGCATCACATGCTTTTCGTCGAATTAGTCAGTCATGGTGGTCGATCCTATGTTCGCCTATCTGCATTCGCGTAAAAGCATGGTCATTCTAGGGGTCTCACCCTAATTCAAAAAAAAAAAATCGTATTTTCATGCAATGTCGAGTTTGTCTTAAAAAGTGCATCTAGATAAATGGTCATGGTAGAGTTAGAATTGTCATGCATGTCTACCTTCTCCCTGTTGTCCAACTAATATTCTCTATCAATTCTACCCAATCATATTCAACCAATTTCAAAAACATACATCCTTCAAAATCAATCCTACACCCATGTCTATTCTACCTTTTAAAAAAAAAAAACATTTACTAATTATCATTAAATAAGACATTTACAAAAATATTTTCAAAATTAATCCATTATATTTTCCTAATAAATGATAAAAACAAGGGTTCCTTTCAAAAAAACAAATTTCGAATATTCTAAGCCTAATCCAAACACCTACCTTCAATCCAATCCAATCAACCAAATCCAATCCATTTCGCATTCATTTTAGGCCCATATGCATTAGATTCCATTTCAAATTCATATTAGGTCCATCTAAATTTGAGTACATGCATTCATATTAGGCCCGCTAGCATTAGGAGTCCATCTTAGGTCCATATAAGTCTAGTTCAAGTCAAATCTAAGCTAGGCCCATTTCGCATCTTTATGTGAACCCTAGTCTATGTCAAGCCCATGTGCATCTTCAAGTATAACTTCAAACCAATATAGGACTAAGTCCAAAATTAGGTCCATATAAGGCCCAACTCATTTCCTAAGTCTAATCTAGTCCATTTCCAAACCCGTATAGGACGAAGTCCGAACCATTAAGTCTTCTGAAGGCTAGCATCCCCTAAAGACCATAATGGCACCCATTAAGTCTAGCGAAGCTAGCATCCGGTTAAAGACCATAATGGCACCCTTTGACCTAGCGAAGCTGGGCCATCCCTAAGACCATAATGGCACCTTTGACCTAGCGAAGCTAGTCATCCTTAAGACCATAACGGCACCCAATGACCTAGCGGTGCTAGTCACCATTTAAGACCATAATGGCACCCTTTACACCTAGTGAAGCTAGTGAACCCTAAGACCATAAAGGTACCCTCCGAGTTTAGCGAAGCTACTCCTACCTTACATCTATAGCGATCAAATCCTCGAGTCTAGCAAAGCTAGTCTACCCTAAGTCCATAATGGCCCGAAACCTTTAAATCTAGAGAAGCTAGTCCATCTTAGAAAAATCATCGAGGTTGGCGAAGTCAATCCCCTGTGTTCAGCGGGGCTAGCATAGGAAATCTTTTGAGTCTAGTCCGCACTGTTCAAAGTCTAGCCTAGTTTACTTGCATAGTCCAATCCAAATCCACATCTCCATATGCATATAGTTAGGCCCATGTCGCCATCATAACCATAATCATACCCATTTCTAATCATTTCTCATTCCGATTTCCACTTTCATCCTCATTTCTCATCTCCATTTCCATTTCTCTAACCCTCATTTCCATTTCTCATTTCCAAAACATCATTTCTTAAAATTTACGAGGTCCACTCGATTTGCTTCGGGACAAGTCGTGAGATTATAACTCGGGAACGCCCGACGTAGAGGATACAAGGTCAACCTACTCCCTGAGACTTGTCAAACGAGTTCTCACCTTTTCATACGCGTCTTCCGAAACTTCTTAATCATCTTAATCATCGTGGGAGACACTTCGGAAAGCAACTCAATGCAATCATGGCTCGCTCAACCGATGAACTCTCGTCTTCGGGGGGACAAGACAAAGAGATCAAAGCACCGAGAGAAAAGCCGATAACCGAGGAAGAAGAGCATGATGACAATCCACCACCACCTCCTCCTATTAAGACAGAGACAATCGAGGTTTGAAAAACTCGAGCAATTAATCCAAGTCACTCTTGCGCCGAGGTTCGGGCTCATGGCCATGACATCATCGATCCCGAACCGAGGAAAAACTCCCCTAAAAGGTAGCATTGGGTGACCTCCCAAAATTCAATGGGGTCGAAGACCCGGATGATCATTTGAGAGCTTTCTCCATCTCTATGGCTCTCAAGGGAATGAGCCAGGACTTGTTTGCTTATATCTTTCCTCGACCTTGGATGCACATCCATCCAAGTGGTTCAGTCACCGAATAAGACCAAGTGAATAATTGGGACTATATCGTAGAAGAGTTCCACAAACAATACACATACAATACTCAGCCTCCATTGGCCTTCGTGAGTCGGAGTTAACTAAACATAACTCCAACGAAGATTTCGTCAACTTCCTTAACGATGGAGGGAAAACGCCGCACAAATGACTAACAGGCCATCTCAAGAGGATCAAGTCTCGACCGGTGATCCGTAACCTGCAGCTTCAAGTATGGGGATCATATTAAATTCCAACCCATAGTCTTTCACGAAGCTCTATAATGTAGGCCCGCCGATTGAAGAAGAGGTACAAGCCAACAAGAACAAGTGGTTCTAACAACAACAATTCTTTCCAAGAAGAGTAATAACAACCCTTCTAGCTCTAAAAGCAATGACATCAATGCCCTAACTATTAAAAAAGAGAGGTTATCTAGTGGCCTCAAAGAACATTCACTCCATCTGGGCATGACTCTAGAAGAAGCCTTCACTAGGTTTCATGCAAAAAGGAGCACTTCAACCTCTTAGCCCTACTCCAAACCCCCGCTCCCGAGAAAAGATCAAGTAAATGGAATCCTAATGCCTACTGCAAGTACCATCAAGGAAAGGGGCATATGACATCACAAGTGTTGGACTTTGAAGCATGCTCTACAAAGATATGGTTGAAGACGGTAGATTGCCAATTTCGCCTGCATAGAAAAAGTCGCAAGAATAGCGGCACCCTGGGCAAAGTGCCTAAATATGCTTAGGGGCATGGTTATTTAACGCTAGTTTTCTAGGGTTGAGTCTGAGAGTCCCTCCCCTAGCTCCTTCATTTCCTTTCTCGTCGAGTCTATGTCATTTAGGACTTTATTTCTAATAAGCTTCGTTCTATTTATTTCTAATTAATAAAATAATTGCATTTTCATTTTCATTGGCCTTCCATCCTTTTATCTATGCTTCTAATTCAATGATAAAACTTAAATCACCTCATGAACTTGACTAATAATAATAATAAAAAGAGATCCAAATAAAAAAATAATAATAAAGAAAAATGAAAAAAGGACATACTTTGGATTAGGAGTTTATCCCCTCTTTTCCTCCATCATCCATAAACCATCATCTCCATTAGCTAGATAACCTTTCAAGTCAATGTTCCACAAATATCCCGCAAACCTTCCAATACCCTAAACCGAACTTGTGTGCAAGCCTCACTACATAAAAAATATAAAGATCAATGCCGTGCAAAACAAAAAAAGTAAAAAATCAAAGTGCGAAAAAAGCAAAAGCAAAAGAAAACGCACAAGACAAAAAGAAAAAAATGCAAAAAAGAAAAAGCCAAAGGCAAAGAAATAAAAATTCTAGGTAGGGGGCTGGCACACAAGTTCTACCCCTCATTCAAATTCCTTCAATCCATCACAACCTTAGCCATATAATCCAAAATCCTTCAAACCTATATCAATGACATCGACCTTAGCCCATCCAATTAAACCTTCATCAAACCTAAAGCCTTTAACCTTTCAACCTCTCATCAACCCTACCTCCTTATTTAAGGTATGTCCAAGCCCGCTAGGTTGAAAACCCGAAAGAGCGGCCTAGGCATAAGTTAGGGCAAAAAAAACTCGGATCTAGAACTACGAATGGTCCGATTCCGTAAGGATACGTAGGAATCCTCGCTCGAGGTCCGACTTGCAAAATAAAATAAAAATAATCAAGGTCACATGATTTGATTTTCTAGAGTTCGGGAGCATATTCTTTCTAGATCCCGACATAGACTCGAGTCCGAACTTAGCCTCGTTAAAGCCTTCTCCCCACCTACATTTATTTAACTCACAAAATTTAAACCTTTATATTTTTCAATCCAAAGCTCTCCTTGTCCCCGAAGGACTCTCCGACAATTCCATGGTTTCGGTGATACTTGACTTTGCCTAAATCGGCTTCCCAAAGAAGAATCCCCAATGACAACTTTCAACGCTCAAGACGGATCAACTACATTTCAATCAAGGCTAAAGGTGCCTAATTCAAGGCAAGCTAACCCAAAGTGGGGGCATCCTATATATGTGGTGGTTCCTCCAAATCAAACTCCGAAGAGTTGTAATTTGCGAGATCTCGTTTACGGACCCCGATTATTTACTAAAAACGATTTTTGAAAATCATTTGATCCATTTATGATCATTCTATTTCTCTACATATCCGGATCTCCTAGCCTTGGAAAACCCCGACCTTGCATTGAATTTCATACATTCTAGTCTTGCATAACCCCGACCTTGCATGACGTGTCATCTTTCTTAGCTTTGCATAACCTTAATCCTTGCATAGCGTCTCATGCATCCTTAGAGTATAAGTTTGCATTTTGCATCGTTATGTGCTTTATGTGAGTTGTTTACACCTATCTGCATTAACATCTTCTTCGCGGAAATCGGATTGCTTGTGGTTATTGTCTGCATACTAACTTTGTTTGCGAGGCAGACTAGTGGAAAAAACGCAAGGGTTGCAGTGTAAGGCTGCGTTCTTTAAAAAACGCAGACCCTTAATAGTAAAAGGCTGCGGTTAGCCTAAAAACCGCAGCCCTTTAAGTGAAGGGCTGCGGTTTTTGGGCTAACTGACCACCTGGGCCTTATTATTAAGCGTTTATTACTCATTCCCATCCCTAAGTCCACTCGCAAGCCACTTCTCATTCTCTCTCTCTCCCGTCGTCCTCTCTCACCTAAACCCTAACTTTTCTTCCTCACCCCACCCTTTAGCTGCCGCGCTATCTCCCCTTGGTTCGCCGGCGCTACCTCCCTCCCTCGGTGCTCGCCGTGCTACGCTCTCTCTTTACTCTTCGTGCGGTGTTACTCGCGCTACCTCCTCTTCGCAGTTGGCTCGTCGTTTACTTCCCATTAGGGTTTTTATTCTTCTTCTCCACACACACTCTCACTCCTTTGAGTTCCGGTTGATCGAGATATCACGGCTCTTGCGTCCTTTGTTCAACGCATAGACAACGAATCGTTCAATTTCAAGGTTAATTGTTCAATCGCATTTCTTATTTTGGTTAATTTGGTTGATTTTTTATGCTAAAATTGGATGTGTCTCGATTTTTATTCGTTTCAGCTTTGACAAAGTATTCTACGAGGATTTTCTCTTCCTTAATCGAAATTGATAGTTATTTACTTATTTGTAGCTAGTCATTTTCTATGTCGAAATTGAATTGATTTTTCCTATTATTTTGTGGTTTTGATTTTATTGGATTGATTTTTAGCTTGAATTGGGTAATTTATATGTTGTGCTTTGATTAATAGTAAGTTTGAAGAAAATTATGTTGTTTTTGAGGTGTATTTAATTCGTATTATATGGTTTGTTGTTAATCGTGCTTTGCAAAGTGAAAAAATGAAATATTTGGTTAAAGTTGATAATTTCTTGATGAATTAGTTATGCAAATGTTCATGTGGGAAGGGGGTTGTGTGTGCGGGTGGGGTTGTAGAGGGGGCGGTTTGTGCAAGTGGGCCGTAGAGGGGTGTTTGTGCGGGAGGCGTGGGGGTGTGAAGGGGGTGGCTGGGGGTTGGGAAGGTTGGATATGAGTGGAGGTGTGTGAAGGTGTGTGTAGGTTGGTGTGTGTGTGTGCAGTGGGATGTGGAGGGGCCGGGTGGGATGTGGGTGTGTGAAGGGGTGGGATGTGTGTGTGTGCGGTGGGTGGGATTTGGAGGGGGTCGGGTGGGTGGGATGTGTTTGGGTGCTTCCTCTCTCTTTCCCCTTCGTGCGGTCTTGTCTCTCTGTCAAGATGGCCACCAACAAGGGTTTCTCTCACTTTTTTTGTTTTGAATTAAGATAAAGATTATTCCGTACATAAATGTCACATTGTTAAAGTATGAATGAGATCTCAGTGTTGATTTTGTTAATTTGTTGTTGTTCGATTTTATGATTATCGATTTTTCGCCCGAAATTGATTCGATTAGGTTAATTTTGTTGAAATAGATTTGGGTGATCTCCCATTTTAATTTGATTTTACATTTTACTGAATATTATTTGGAGGTTTTCTATTTTTGATGATATGGGCATGTTTCATTGATTGAATTTTATGGGCATATTTCGTTGATTGGATTACGGATTTTATGGCCTCCCCGAATTTCCTTGTTCTTCTTGGTATATATAGTATGATTGTTTGAGTTGATTTTTAGGTGTCAATAAACTGCAATTATCTTCGATAATGAATGCCCATTTTGCTAAATATGCTTTTGAGTTGAAATCAATGCGCTGACTTGGTCTTCGTGGTTTAGAATAGAATTGCTTTGGATTCATATATTTAGATGTTGATATGCAGATCTCGACGATGTGTTTGCTTTGTGGATTGTGATTGTGAGGCTTGAATTGTTGATACTTAAATTGGTCATTTTGTTGGAATGCAATTTTGAGAATAGATGTTTTGTATATTATTCTTGCTATGGGAGGATTGATAAGTTCTAGATTGAATTATTCTAGTTTCCCTAGTTCTTGTCCTTTAATTCTTGGATTGTGTTGAAATATGAAATGTTATATTTTGGTAGGAAAGCACTTTTTTTTGGAATTGGTATGTTCAATGAATTCGTTTTGGGTGTGGAAGTGCTGAATTTGCATAGTGATAAGTGATTGTTTTGTTTAAAATTAATCTAGAACTTACTACTACTGTCCATGATTTTGTTGTAAATTTATTGTTATATTATTGACTTATTATTGTTATTAATTCAATATAATTTGTTACTGATAGCTAATTGGTGAATGATGACTATGACGTTATGAACATTGGATTAGCTTTGAAGGTTTGATTGATTGTGTTCGAGTAATGCACTAAAACCCTTGTTTTAGGATTTTTAGAATTGGACTTATCATGTGAAGTTTCGGAGAGGCCATGAATGAGTCTTTGGTTTTGTGTGTTTTATGTCTTTGGTGGAATTAGTTGGAGATGGATAGGATTCCCTCTAATGTGAAATTATTTAGTATATATGCATAATGCGTTGATATGAGATGGACTTATTTAGATCTCTCGGGAACAAGAATTGATATACCTTTCCTAGTTTTCCTCCTCATGTTGGCTAGAGCTTCTACTTCTCCATTTCCGGAAAAGATGCTTGTGTTGTGCTATGAATTATACGGACCTACTCACGGCTCCTTGAATTCATATGTTTTCCGATTTCCATATTTAAGTTGTTGCACTCATGCTCGAAACTTGTTCGGGTATTTGAACTCTATTTTTGAAGTTAACCTTTTATTCTTCTCTTCTCCCTACTCTCACCTCTCTTCCCTGTTCTTCTTTGTTTTGGCTTTGAGCCTTTGACAAGTGCCCACTTGTGTTCATTCAATTTGTGGAGCTTACGTAATATATTACATATTTCTAGACTTCCAAGTTGTTCCTTTCCATGACTTACTATATATATCTTTGTATGAAGTTTGGTTAAAAAAGAGTATCAATTTGTATTTTTTAAGCATTACACGAAGATATGGATGTTACTGTGTAAATTAAACCAATTGAGATCTTGATATATATTTTTGTGAATTTGAAAAGGTAATATAGTTTATCCTTGAAGTGAACTAAAATTTGTCCCCGTCTCAACTTTGCAAACCCATAAAAACCTAACCCTTACGAATTAGCGCATGACCACCATCATTTTGTTGTCGACTTCCTTTGATGGGCTAATATGGATTTAATCTTCTAATATTTGCTTCTAAATTTATGTGTAATTTGATTTATTTTACCCATTTTCCTAGGTTTTCTTAAGGAGTATGTTGGGACTTGATTAGTATCTTTGGGACTTGGATGCCCTCCCCCCCGCTACACACCCCCGCCCTGCATCCTGCTACACCCCCTACATTTGCCTGACCCCCAAGCCAGACCCCTGCAGCCCCACCCGGCCGCCTCCTCCTTCCCCCCACAGACACCCCACCCTTTGACCAGCCACCCCCTGCGCCCCCTCCCCCTCTTTACACCCCACCCCACCGCCCTACATCCCTGCCCCCACTGCCCAAGTTGACCCCACTTGCCGGCACCCCACCCTAGCCCTCCCCCATTGCCGCCAGGCCCCTCTCAAGCACCCCGCCCCCACCCGGCCACCCCCTGCCCCCTCCCCTCTTGCTACACCCCCTTTGACCACCGCCTCGCTACACCCCCTGCTAGCCCAAAGCACCCCGGCCAACCCCCACCCAGCTTTACCCCACCCTGGCACCCCACTGCCCCCCCCCGCTACACCCCCCGGGTTGACCTCCAAATTATAGCGATTTTGGTTTTATTTGCCGGGTTCTATCATCTCCAAAGAAGTTGCTTTTGAGGGATGGGATGCTAGTCTTAGTGGAGTTGTAATGTCTTCATGGCTGTTCTTTGGTTGCTTTATTTTCTTATGGTTGTGATCCTTACTCATATATTGCAATTGAACAATCGAGGGCGACCTAGAACTAATGTAATTGATTATTATTTTTCTATATTTGTGTAAAAACATAATTTGTAATGAAAAATGATACTTATATATATATATATATATATATATATATATATATATATATATATATATATATATAATTGTTTGGGAACATTTAGGAGAAAAAAATGCAAAAAAAAAAATTTTTTTTTTATTTTCAGGTCGCAAGAGCTGGGTTCGGGCAAAAACCGCAGCCCTTGGTGGGGTTAAGGGCTGCGGCTAAGGGCCAAAACCGCAGCCCTTAACTCACCAAGGGCCGCGGTTTTGCTTTTAACCGCATCCCTTAATCCACCAAGGGCGCGGTTTTTTCCCCGACTTGACCCTTAACGCGCTAAAGGGTTTAAAAAACCTGTGACCCTTCTTAAATGCCAAGGGCACTGGCCTAATGGCTGCGGTCAAAACGCAGCCCTTGGGCCCCTTTGACCATGACCCTTGGGTTTTTTTTCCTCTAGCGCCGCGCGTTTTACACCAGAGCGTTTAGAATCGTTCTGTCCCGAGGCACCGTATACTTTGACTTTCGATTTCTGAACCTCGGTCAAAGTGGTGGCTTCTATAGACACATAATCGTGTCTCCCCACTTAAGGGTCAATGATGAAACATACCGCGATACTAGTTGGCGGAATTCGCGGAAGAGCAATCCGAAGAGCCAACCCAAAAATCAATTTAAATTGTGTTTTGAAATATTATTCTAAAGCCTAATTAATTATTCATGATAATTAATTATTTTAAGCCCATAAAATATTTTAAGTCCATTTAAAGTATTTTAAAAGCCCAATTATTAATTTATTATTTTTAAAAAATATTTTTATTATTTTTAATAAATATTTTAATAAATACAAGTCAGATTTTTATTAAGTAAAATTCAATCTCAGTTTTAAGGATAAAAAAATATCTTTAAAAAGCGCGTTTAATGAATAAAAAATTGGTTGGACGGGGCGGTTAAGACGCGCCACATGCGTCAAGACATTGGCCGAGTTGTGTCGTGCGCCAATCTACGCGACATGTGGAATTGTGACTCACACGAGTCTGCGCCTAGCGCAGTTCCTGTATGGGACGCATCTCTCCCTTTTCTATCTTTTTAAATACGCGTGTACACGTGTATGGCTCGATGGGCGAACCGCGTCGGACGCGCATCAATGCGCTTGACACGTGGATCTGCGCCTCGCACGTCGACTGCGCCCCCTAACGGCAGTGTTATCCCCATAATTTTAAAGGATTTTATAAATATATTTTAGCATTTATATATTTATATTTTAGTTGAAATGATTTTATTATTTAAAGAAGATTGAATATTTTAAAAGTCGAATGAAATTATTTTAAGGATTTAAGAAAGTTGAAAATATTTTAATTAGGAATGCTTTGAAAAAGGTTTGAAATACGAATTTGAGTTGGGAAAGAAGTCTAAGTGGACTTGAGGAACCCAAATTCTAAGAAGATTAGGAGAAAGGAGTTATATTGATGTTTGGAGTTCTAATTTATCAATCCTAGACAGTCATCAGACTCTATTCAAACTAATCTCCTTTTCCTAAGCCCAAAAGAAAACCCTACTTAAAAATACCTTAGACCCAATTATTTTTACCACACAAAGATTATTTTCTTTTTCCCTCACAAAGCAGTGAGGCACTTTCTTCTTCCTCTTCCACGTGAATTTTGGTTTTCTTCCTCTCGAGTTTTCTTTCTTTTTCTTCAAGTAACGCTTTCTTCTTCGCTAAGAAACGTCACAACCACCGCCGAACACCGGTGAACCGCTTTGCTCTTCCTTGGTCGGCGCATCCTTCCACTTTGTTCTTGTGTTGGTTTAATTCTTTTCTTCTTCCTCGAGTTTCAATTAAAATCATATTTTTATGCTTTATTTTAGTACTAATCATGATTAATAACTTTAATTTACTGTTTTAATGATTAATCATGGATTATGTATATTATATATTATAAGAATAAAAAAAATTCAGATTTGTTTATTATTGTTAGATTGAAGTTTTAATCATTAAAGCATGGATTTTTAGGGTGTTAATTATTAGAAAACCATAGTAGCATGTTGTATACTATGAGATTGGTTTAGATTATTAATTTAAACATGTTTGCATATGTTTAAAGAGGGTTTTATGATTTTATAAGTTACTGGAATTTCAGAAAAGATTTTTTTAGGGAGTTTTAAGAACTTTAATTACTAGTATGGTAGTACTATGCTAGGAATTAAAAGTAATTGAAGTTTTGATAGTAAAATCAACTTTTGAATATGTTTAAAGGGATTTTAAATATTTTAAAGTTGCTGACTTTTTATTTAAGAGTATTGATTTTAGTTTATATTGATTTCTAGGCGGAGGTATTCTGTAGGTGACTTTTAAAGGGTTAAAAGTGGCTCCGACTAGTTTACACAAGGTACGTACATACTTGTGTGTTATATGATTAGTATCATGATTTAAGAAGAAAAGAAGTTGTAGTATCATGTATAGGAACTTTATACGTTCATATGTGATTTTTAGTATGATTGATTTCTACATGTTTTATGCGTGAGCAAGCATGTTAATCATTAGATTTATTATGAGTAAAGAATTGTCATGTTTGTATGGATTTATTGATGCAAGCATGTGGATGGGAACTTTAATTATTAATTCATGGGGGAATTAATATGTTATTAAGATTGATTCATGATTATTCATGTGTTCCCTTACAAGTATTATTTTCACTCTTTATGAGGACCGTGGGCCTTATTTGGTAAGTTGATAAGTATGCCTTTTAAAGGTAAAGTTGATTGTTGGCTAAGTTCAACAAATAAGAAAGTTAAGATTAAAAGAAAGTAAGTCTTGGGTTGTAAGTTGTGACCACATATTAAATCCTAAGATAAAAGAAGTTGGGTTGTGAATGTTGAATTGTATTTTCGTGTTGCTTGTATGTGTGTCATAACAAGTAATAATTTGTAAAGAACGTAAAGTGTAACAAGGATAGTTATAGACTTTGGGCGGGTGCACGTCTAGAGTTGGACATTAGGAGTTGGGGTACATGGTGAGCGAGCCATGGCTTTTTACGGGGAGATGGATTGATCACCATCCCTTTTCGAGTTAGCAAAGGTTCCTCGATATCGCGAGATCATTTTTTGGAATACGTGATAGCTTCCGTATTTTGTCTTCGTAATGAAGGCATTAGTAGATAAGACAACTCGGGTACAATAACTATTCCATTTGAGTAATAAAAGATGTTTAGAGTTAGTTCAGTTAAAAGTTATCTGCAGAATGTTATATGATTATATTAATATTTATTCCTGCATGTTATTTATTTAGTATCATGTTAGGAAAATTTATGTATTATTATGTAGTACTGACTTTGGCGATTACGTGCTTTGTTTGTATGTGTTGATCATGGCTTTGCCTTATTGATTACTGTGATGACCCAATTTTGGTGGCAGATTCTCTTGAGCATTGACATTTTCGGTTCGTGGATGTTGCATCATTGGGAATCCTGGGAATGGAGAAGCTGGTGTAATCTAGTATATCATATTTTCTGCATTAGTAGGAACATATTTTAATAAGTTTGTTTGAGTAGACATTTATAGAGTGTTTGTTTTTGAAGTACTTATTTATTTATTTATGATAATAAAGTATGAAGTTTAGTTAGATGTTTTCCATTTGCAAAATTAAGAATAAGTCGATACGTTATCACACGGGCGATAATACTTGGGTAATTCTCTAAGTTTTATATTATAAAGGTATTTCGAAAGAGAGAATTATCGGGGTGTTACAAAGTGGTATCACGGGAGCTTTAGGTTATTTTCAAAACTTTTAGGCGCCTAACTAACTTACGAGTTATTTGAATAAACTCTTAGAATTGCTCCTACTTGTTCGTTTTGAAAAACTTATAGGAATATATTATTATATGTATATTTCAGAGGGCCAGGAAATTTTTTTTAGGGGTCCGATTTTTTTTATCATTGTCCGAAAATTTTATTTGCTCGAAATTTTTTTGTTATTTCAATTTTTGTGATAATTCTGAAAATTTTAGGATTCCGAAATTGTTTTTTTTAAGAAAAAAAAATTTCGAATTGTTTTCCTCTTTCGGATTTTAGAAGTTGGATTTTTTTTATTTAGTCGAAATTTTTTTAGTTCGACATTTAATTAGTATTATTTTATAAGGATGCCTGCATTAATTTTCATGCCTTCAAAGTTTTAATTGTTGCATTGTGAGAATGGGTAGTATAGGAAGGGCATATAGGATAGAAATATTATATGCTGCGTTGAATAGTTAGTTCGGCATGATTATTATTTTCTTCCCGCTAACTATTCATGATTATTTTTCAACCCCGCATATGTTGTTTGTATTTTTCTTGCCAGCCTAAGTGTTATATCCTTGTGCCTATGATGTTAATGGCAACTTGTGTATTATTATTTTTGGGAATGCGTACGGGGAGAGTACTAAGTATATCCATTGGAATAGGTTTAATTTATTTGTTATAGATCCCTAACCATGTTACATGGGCAAGTTAATAGAGTAGGAAGCCATCATAACCCAATTGTATTGAGTGATGATGAGAATGTTCGATGTCATGAGCACGGAAGTGATAGCTACACTAGCTTAGAGAGCATTATGCGTTATGTGTTAAAAGTAGGCGTCCCGTTAGCGATATATGAAGTAATTCAAGAGTTTGATCGTACTAGGCGCAAATACGAAAGGACATCTACAATGTTACTTGGAGACTGAGCGATGTTAGTGATTTAGAGATGGATGAAAATGGACATCAACCCCGAAAGGATTCGAAGATCTACTAGATCTAGGAATTCGGGTTATTATTCTTATTATTATTATAGTGAAGACTCACGGAGACTTTGAAGATGAAATATTTACTCCATAAAAGCATAAAGGAAATAAGGATAGGAATGATAATGTAACTCCATAAGAGTATTTATTTATGCTTTAAGATTAGTTGTTGGAAAGTAGTCGAAGCTACAATGGTTTAAATTTCCTTCTTTAGCATCTTTATATTGTTGAGGAATAAGTTGGTTATTTTGGATTGGAAAATATTCTTGTTATCGTTCGAGGAATAAAAGTTATTATTCGGTTATTTGAGTTGAGTGAGAATATATTTTGAAGTACGTGAAAGGGGAAATATATTATTTATTATGATTGGTTTCATTTGATCCTTATGTGATTATTTATGTGATTATTTATTCATGCGTGAATATATGATTGTTATGGTTCATAATGTGTGAACTTAGTGTTATAGTAACTTCATGAGAAATTGTTTGTTGATGCTATCTTTATGGTCGAATCAAATGTTGTCTTCGTAGGAAATGGCGAGTAAGTGTGAATCGAAACCAAAGTGGAGTTACGTTAAATTTCGATCGCGAAGTAGAGTGTCGAACAACAATGATGCCTTAGCTTGCTTTATTCGCCTATTGGCGGAGGAGAAATTGACTCACGAAAGAATTGAGAGTCCCGAATATGATGGGGACATGTTTGAGAGACTAGCTAAGATTAAATCGTTGTACTGATAAGAGGCGAGGTGACCCCACCTTCTTAAAGAGTGGATTAGGGAGTTTGAAAAGATTTTGGGGTGTGAGGCATCTGAAGGTATGAAAGTAGGTCGAGTTATCTTGTATCGAAAGATGAGGCTGACTTATGGTGGAAAGAAAATGGAAATAGACTTAGTGTTGTGGAAGAGTTTAATTGGGAATCCCTTATTCTTGCTTTAAGGGAAAAATTTTTACCACTGCTTTTATGAGAAAAGAAAAGGCTCGGGAGTTCATAGACCTTAGGATGGGGAGCATGACCATCTCTCGAGTATTATAGCAAATCCATAGCATTGTCTAGGTTTTTAGGTAGTAGCCTTGAGGAGTTAAAGGCTCGGTGATTTGAGCAAAGGTTTGATTGAGGAAATTGATTGGGGTTAGTAGATTATGAAGAAATTGACTTGTCATCGGTATTCCCTCTTGGGGAGATCATAAGGTATACCAAGTCATTTAGAAATTTGCATTTGAAGATACGAGACTATGTTTTCCAATCGACTTAATAGAATTGATTTGGGAGACCTAGATGTGATTCTTGGGATGAATTGATTAAGTCATTACAAGGCCGATATCATTGTGAGATTCGAAGGTAGTGTTAAGAAACCCTTTGGGAAAATTGACCTCCTATAGGCGCTTTTGGGAAACCTAAAAGTTTGGAGTTATCTACTGCTGTCAAGTAAGAAAGTTGATGAGAAAGAGGTGTGAGTTATTCTTACCACGTAGTGTGCGGGATGTGAGTAAGGAAGTTGAAGTGAAGCTTGAGGATGTTCCAATTGTGAGCGAGTTTATGGATGTGTTTCAGTGAGATTTCGGGTATGCCACTGCGAGGTGCATTGAGTTCACCTTAGACTTAGTTCTGGAGCTGCACCTAAATCTAAGGCACCCCATAGAATGGCACCTCTGAGATGAGTGGTCGAAAATGCAGTGCAAGAGCTATTGGATAAAGGTTATATTAGGCCTAGTGCATCACCTTAGGGAGCTCGTGTGTTGTTTGTGAACAAAAAGGATGGAAGCATGAGGCTATGTATTCATTATAGGGTGTTGAATAATGTAACCATCAAAGAAAAAAATATCCCTTTGCCTAGAATAGATGACCTTTTCGACCGGTTGAATGGGCGAGTGTGTTCTCGAAGGTTGACTTACGTTCGGGATATCATCAGGTGTGGGTAGGCGATAAGGATTTACCTAAGACTGCCTTTAGAAGCGCGTTATGGTCACTATGAGTTCACTTTGTAATGCCATTTGGGTTAACGATACTCTATGATATTTATGTACTTAATGAATAGGATCTTTCATGAGTTTCTAGATAAGTTTGTAGTAGTTTTCATTGATGACATACTGATATATTCGAGGAATGAGTTGAGCATGATAAGCACTTGAGGATCATTTTGGAGACATTGAGGAAAAAAAACCGATTGTATGCCGAGTTCTCTAAGTGTGAGTTCCGTTTGGAGAAAGTAGTGTTTTTGGGTCACTATGTATACAGGAAGGAGTCTCGGTAGATCTGCTAAGATTCGAGTTGTGAGTGAGTGGCTGACTCCAAGAGCGTGTTAGATATTAGAAGTTTCTTAGGTTTATTTGGCTATTATAGGAGATTTGTGAGAGATTTCTCGAAGATAGTGAGACCTATGACCAATTTGATGAAAAAGGAGTCGAAATTTGAGTGGAGTGAAAAGTGTGAAGAAGCCTTTGATTTTAGAAGATCGTTTAACCTCTGCTTTTGTTTGACCCTGCTGATGGCGATAAGGGATTTGAGGTATATAGTGATGCTTCGAAGAATGGTTTTGGGATGTGTCTTTGTGATAGAATGGGAAGGTGATTGCGTATGCGTCGCATCGGTTGAAACCTTATGAGGCTAATTACCCTACTCATGACCTAGAGTTATTTGCCATAGTGTTTGCATTGAAAATTTTGAGACATTACCTCTATGGAGTGACTTGTAAGATATTCCTGAGACCATAAAGCTTGAAGTACATTTCGCTCAAAAAGACACGAATATGAGGCAAAGAAGATGGGTTTGGAGTTGATTAAGGATTATGACCTAGACATCCGGTATCATGAGGAGAAAGCAAATGTGGTTGCTTTGATGCCTTCCGAGAAAATCGAGTCATAGCTTGAGTACCTTGATAGTGCACGAGGAGTTGTGTCGAGATATGCAAAGGCCGAGCCTAGAACTCTTAAATCACAGGGAAAGTGAGGCAAGACTTAGCGCTCCATCTTTGGGTTTGTCGGTTTTCGATGAGATCGAAGAGAGTCGGGTTGGGGATGATCATCTAGATAAGATCGAGGAGAAAATGAAACAAGGTAAGGAAGCAAACTTTAAGATTCATGATGATGAGAGTCTAAGGTTTGAAGGGAGGTGGTGTGTGCGCGAAATGTAATAACCTTAAGGAGACGCCTTATGGATGAGGGCATAATACTCCATAATGCTATGCACCCCGGAGGTGACAAGTTGTATAAAGACCTTAAGGGTATCTATTGGTGGTCAAACATGAAGCGAGAGGTAGGCGAGTATGTGTCTAAGTGCCTAACACTGTCGGAAAGGTGAAGATAGATCGTAAGAGACCCATGGGAAGGTTGATCTTTAGAGGTTCCCGGATGAAAGTGGGATTCTATTTCTATGGACTTTGTGTTTGCCTTACCTAAAGCGAGGAATGGAAATGACACTATTTGGGTTATTGTGGATAGATTGACCAAATCATAGTGTTTATACCTATTAAGGAGACATGGAAAAAGAAGCGACTTGCTAAGACTTACATTAGGCATGTGGTGAGACTACATGGAGTTCCAAAGGATATCATTTATGGCCAGTGACTCTAGGTTTCTTTCGAAATTTTGGAAAAGGTCTAATTAAATCTTAGGACAAAATTAAAGATGAGTACGACCTTTCACGCAGTGAGTGATGGTGGTGAGAGGACTAACCGGACTATGGAGGATATGTTGAGAGCATGTGCTATTGACTTTCAAGGTAGTTGGGAGGACCAATTAGACTTGATTGAGTTTTCTTATAACAATAGTTATCATGCGAGCATTAAGATGGCACCTTTTGAGGCATTATATGGGCGGAAGTGTAGAAGCCCCATTTGTTGGAATGACTTTAGTGAAAATATAGTCTTGAGGCCAGAGTTTATTGAGGAAGCGCTAAAAAATGTCGGACTAATTCGGAGTAGAATCAGTTGCGCAAGATAGGCGGAAGAGTTATCTTTGATTTGAAGACGCGAGGATGAGTTTGCTATAGGTGATAAGGAGTTCTTGAAAGTATCACCCACTAAGGGTGTCATGAGATTTGGGAAAAGGGCAAGTTAAGTGCTAAGTATGTAGGTCCGTATGAGATTTTAGAGCGGAATTGGGAAAGTAGCTTATAGATTGGCATTGCCGATGGAGTTTGAGAAGATGCATGATGTGTTCCATATTTCCCGACTCAAGCGCTATATCCACGATGGCGTACATATCCTAAAGGCCTGACGGATTCGGATCGATAGTAGCCTCGCATATGAGGTAAGGCATCGAGATTCTCGACGAGAAAAGTGTGTAGTACATGCAATAAGGACGTCCACATCGTGAAAGTACTTTGGTCTAACCACGAATACGAGGCAACGTGGGAAGCCAGAAGATGAGATGAAAAGAAGTATCCGAGACTTATTCCTTGAGGTCGATTCCGAGGCGTAACTCGTTTTCTTTAAAGGGGATAGAATGCGATAAATTTCGCGCTTTTTGTCTATTTTTATGAGATTTTTATGCATATGTATGCCTATGTTGGGCAATTTGCACATGTTAGTGCAAAAGAAGAAGATTCTCCGCATAAGAAAAACGTGTTCATAAGTAACAAAAGTGTTTTAAGTAATTCGTTGTAAACTTTTGAAAAGATGAGTTCAAGTTTTGAAAATATGTGAGTTTTCGTGTCAAGTTTAGGGACGAAACTTCTTTTAAGAAAGTGTTGTAATCCCCCATAATTTTAAAGGATTTTATAAATATATTTTAGCATTTATATATTTATAATACGGTTGAAATGATTTTATTATCTAAAGAAGGTTGACTATTTTAAAAGTCAAATGAAATGATTTTAAGGATTTAAGAAACTTGAAAATATTTTAATTAGGCATGCTTTGAAAAAGGTTTGAAATACGAATTTGAGTTGGGAAAGAAGTCTAAGTGGACTTGGGGAACCCAAATTCTAAGTAGATTAGGAGAAAGGAGTTATATTGATGTTAGGAGTTCAAATTTATCAATCTAGTCATCATCTAGCTCTATTCAGCTCAATCTCCTTTTCTACCAAAGAAAACCCTACTTATAAATACCTTAGGCCCAATTATTTTTACCACATGAAGATTATTTTCTTTTTCCCTCACAAGCAGTGGCACTTTCTTCTTCCTCTTCCCGTGAATTTTGGTTTTCTTCCTCTCGAGTTTTCTTTCTTCAAAAGTAATTTTCTTCTTCGCTAAGCATCCACGCCACTTAGAACACCGGTGAACGCCATATGTTGCCAGCATCTTGTTCTTCCTTGGCCGGCGCATCCTTCCACTTTGTTCTTGTGTTGGTTTAATTCTTTTCTTCTTCCTCGAGTTTCAATTAAAAATTATATTTTTATGCTTTATTTTAGTACTAATCATGATTAATAACTTTAATTTACTGTTTTAATGATTAATCATGGATTATGTATATTATATATTATAAGAATAAAAAATTCAAATTTGTTTATTATTGTTAGATTGAAGTTTTAATCATTAAAGCATGGATTTTTAGGGTGTTAATTATTAGAAAACCATAGTAGCATGTTGTATACTATGAGATTGGTTTAGATTATTAATTTAAACATGTTTGCATATGTTTAAAGAGGGTTTTATGATTTTATAAGTTCTTTGGAATTTCAGAAAAGATTTTTAGGGAGTTTTAAGATTTTTAATTACTAGTATGGTAGTACTATGCTAGGAATTAAAAGTAATTGAAGTTTTGATAGTAAAATCAACTTATGAATATGTTTAAAGGGGATTTTAAATATTTTAAAGTTCTTTGTCTTTTTATTTAAGAGTATTGATTTTAGTTTATATTGATTTCTAGGCGGAGAGTATTACGTAGGAGACTTTTAAAGGGTTAAAAGTGGTCTGTGACTAGTTTACACAAGATGCGTACATGCTTGTGTGCTATATGATTAGTATCATGATTTAAGGAGAAAAGAAGTTGTAGTATCATGTATAGGAACTTTATACGTTCATATGTGATTTTTAGTATGATTGATTTCTACATGTTTTATGCACTGTGAGCAAGCATGTTTAATCATTAGATTTATTATGAGTAAAAGAATTGTCATGTTTGTATGGATTTATTGATGCAAGCATGTGGATGGGAACTTTAATTATTAATTCACATGGGGGAATTAATATGTTATTAAGATTGATTCATAATTATTCATGTGTTCCTTACAAGTATTATTTTCACTACTTTATGAGAATTGTAGGCCTTATTTGGTAAGATTGATAAGTATGCCTTTTAAAGGTAAGTTGATTGTTGGCTAAGTTGACCAAATAAGAAAGTTAAGATTAAAAGAAAGTAAGTCTTGGGTTGTAAGTTGTGACCACTTATTAAATCCTAAGATAAAAGATAGTTATAGACTTTTAGGTGGTGCACGTCTAGAGTTGGACATTAGGAGTTAGGGTACATGGTGAGCGAGCCATGGCTTTTTTACGGGGAGATGGATTGATCACCATCCCTTTTCGAGTTAGCAAGGTTCCTCGATATCGCGAGTCATTTTTGGAATACGTGATAGCTTAAAGTATTTCGTCTTCGTAATGAAGGCATTAGTAGATAAGGCGACTCGGGTCCAATAACTATTCCATTTGAGTAATAAAAGATGCTTAGAGTTAGTTCAATTAAAAGTTATACGCGAGATGTTATATGATTATATTAATATTTATTCTGCATGTTATTTATTTAGTATCATGTTAGGAAAGTTTATGTATTATTATATAGTACTTTCGGCTTTTTTGATTCGTCTTTTGTTTGTATGTGTTGATCATGGCTTTGCCTTATTGATCTTGTGATGACCCAATTTTGGTGGCGAGATTCTCTAGAGCATTGACATTTACAGGTTCGCGAGATGTTGCATCATTGGGAATGCTGGGAATGGAAGGCTGGTGTAATCTAGTATATCATATTTTTGCATTAGTAGGAACATATTTTAATAAGTTTGTTTGAGTAGACATTTATAGAGTGTTTGTTTTTGAAGTACTTATTTATTTATTTATGATAATAAAGTATGAAGTTTAGTTAGATGTTTTCAATGTCAAAAGTGCGAATAACCGATACGTTATCACACGGCGAAAATACTTGGGTAATTCTCTAAGTTTTATATTATAAAGGTATTTATGAAAGAGAATTATCGGGGTGTTACAAAGTGGTATCACAGGAGCTTTGGGTTATTTTCAAAACTTTTAGGTGCCTAACTAACTTACTAGTTATTTGAATAAACTCTTAGAATTGCTCCTACTTGTTCGTTTTGAAAAACTTATAGGAATATATTATTATATGTATATTTGGAGAGGAACCGGAATTTTTTAGGGTCGATTTTTTTTATCATTATCCGAAAATTTTATTTGCTCGAAATTTTTTTGTTATTTCAATTTTTGTGATTATTCAAAAAAATTTCATCAAAAGAAAGCTAGGTTTTGTCACTAGAACAGGTAAAAAGAGTTGAAAGTGATAAAGTGAAACAAAAGGCATGGGATACATGTAATAGTATGTTGTTTTCATGGCTAATATCCAATGTTTGAGTCTATAAAAAAGTGCAATGTTCATAGAGAACTTCTGCTTTGATAGGAAACGGTTGGAGCAAAGATATTCTTTGACTAATAGGTTAAGGAAGTATAAGCTCGACAAGGAAATATATGAATCAAACGAAGGGAAGTACATGGCGGATTATTACCTTTGAAATGAAAGGTTTATAGGAGGAACTTGATGGTTTTGAGCAGATTTTCCTCCTATAACCAATGTCACACCTGAGATAAATGACTTTTTTAGAACCCTAACCGACAACAGAGGAACAAAAAGTTGTTCCGGTTCCATAAGAGTCGGGATGAAGTGTATGAGACACATAGGAGGCATCTCTTGATGCAATCACCCTCCCCTAATTAAATGTTGAGTACGGCTTGTAACTCCTTGCAACAATAAGAAAGCCGAGAGAGTGTTAAGACCGGTTAAAGAAGAAAAATATGACTTCTATTGCTATGTATAGTAAAGGAAATGACATGACACTTGTAGTGTGCGCTGTAAGCTTTGGACACATCGAGAAAGATCTTTGGCATATAGTTGGTTTCCCACTATAGCCTGGACACATCAAGAAAGTTTGAATCATCTTCTAAGGAGGAAGATGGAATAGAGGAGGTAGGAGCAATAGGGGAGGAAAAACAACTACTAATGTTAAGAATGTGAGTGAGCATGGGTCAAATGCAGCCGGCCCTCTTTGGAATCACTTTGCATCAACTAGAACAGGCTCATGAAATTGCTTCCCGCTCCATCTAAGTGGACCTTGAGACCCAAATGATGAAATAAATTACGATTATGCGGGCATGGTAAGTTGTAACTATCTTTGGGCGGTGAAGAAAGAGTGGATCATCGACTCGGGGGTCTCTAATCATGTGACAGAGAGCACGGAATTGTTGATAGATACTCAGAAGATTATGAAGGAACATAAGATTAATCTTCCCTCTTTGGCGAGCCTCGGTGATCATTCATAGTGGAGATGTGGCTCTTTAGAACTCCATAACTCCTCAAAATATACTCTATATTCCAGCCTTGAAGCATAATCTTATGTACGTACGGAAATTGGCTCGAGACAGTCGGTGCAAGGTGAACTTTCACTCAGGTTATTGTTTGATACATGAAAGCAAAGCGAGAAAGTGAGAAGGATAGGAAAGGTTGTAAATGGGTTGTATTATCTCATGAACCAACCATTACGGGGAATTATTGATGAATGGAAGAATATGATAAGTGAAAGATCCTGAGTTGAAGAAGGTGACTACGTGAAGAGAACTACTATACACGATAATCTTTGACATACAAGTACCTCCTACGGTTGAAGTAAACAACAAGATCACGGGATGAATATTGTGGCATCATGATGTGTCACTTTTATATATAGTTTTTAGATGCATTTTGATTGCATTTAGAACTCCTTTTAGAGCATTTAGGTGCATAATGGCATGAATTACGTAAGTTGTGCTCTACTACTCCCGTTTACGTGTTTCGATGATTTTCGGGTTATTTTGATGCAAATTAATTATGATTATCTAAGATCAAGCCTTTTAATCATTGGGGATTAAGATATCTTGCACAAGGATCACAATGCATCCGTTTGGGACAATCTCGAGTTAGAATGAAGCGAAGAGTTAGTGAAAGAAGTGCCAAAACTGATACCTGTTCACTACTTTGATCATAACTTTTTTTATAGAAAATTAATAATCAAGAAATTATAGGTGGGTTGGAAACTAGACTTGAAAGAGCTTTCCAACGATAGGTCACACGCCCCAAATGGACTCTGGTTGAGAGATACAGCCTTCGCAAGTTGACGCAAATTGCAGTTTTCCCGCCCGGTCGCCGGGTGAGACGAAAATTTCTTCAAAGTCAAGGCATGTTTGCCCAGTCGAGCGGGCAAAAGTGGCTCCAAAAGTGCTTGCGCGCCAGACCAGGCGGCTCGCGGTCGGCCGGGCTGAATTTCTTCTTTGTCGTAGTTTCGGAACAACGTCGCGGGCCGGTTTTACGGTCGGGCGTTTTGCCGATCGACCAAGGCGGTTTTCCCGGAAGGTTAATTTTTGCCTTTTTTTAGTAGGTTTTGTAAAAACTATAAATAGGGCTTTAGTAATTTCGATTAAAGAGATCTTATTTTCTGCGTTTTTAGGTTTAGTCTTCTTCTCTTTCTTTCTAGTTTTAGTTGTAAACCCTAATTTTTATTCTTCTTCATTAATTCATGAGTTTCATTAGTTTCTTTCCTTGATTTCTTTAATTATGTTCTCCTTGGTAGATGTAGTTTTTATTCTTTGTTTCATGATTGAGTAGTCTTATTTTCTAGGGTTTGGGAATCCATGTTTATATAATATGATTATTGATTGATATTTATTCATGGTTTGATTAGTTATTGATTTCTCTAATTGATTAGTGTTTTTATTGTTAATCTTACAATCGATCAATTGTCCGATTAAATATTGCTAATATCGAGTCATAGATCGAGAGATAGTACTCTTTAGAGGCTTGCCTACAATTAGTAAATACGATTATGTTGAGCGGCCGTACTAGCATATGTTGATTTGAGGGCGTTAAGACTCGACAGTAGGATTAACTTTGTGCTCTAGATATCGATTAATTGAACAATTGATGATATTTTGATAGATTATAAGTATGAACATGGTGAACCATTGCCTAGATCTTTTTACTTTGATTTTCTTTATTTATTAGTTTAGAACCTTAATTATAATTTCTACGATCTTGTTTAGTTTCTCCATACCTTATAAGCTAGATTAGAACGACCATCTCTGTGGATTCGACCCTACTTACCCTACTACATTGTTAGAAGGTTTTTGGGAATTATTTTTGACAGGTGCACGACAACCTATCAAATTTTGGCGCCGTTCTTCGGGAGACGGTATTGTTTTATTTAGTTTTTATTGTTGGTGAGACTAAAGCTGTATATTTTTTTCCCCTTTTGTGAATAGTTTTTTTTTGTTTAATGGAGTCATGTTATTTTGATGATGGGAATAATTCTTTTGCTAGGCAACATAATAATAGTTCTTGGGATTCTCATGTTTACGGTTTTGATACATCATATCAAAATCCTCCCTAATTTTGCATGAGTTCTCTGAATCACCTCGTATGTTATGTGAGCCCCATGTATATACTAGTAATTCTAGAGCAATTTTTCTTTTCCTCGGTATGAGAATGAAGTGTTTTGGAAATACTATCATAAGCTTAGTAATTATATTGGTCCTAATCATGGAATTGAGTTGTGGGATATGTGCTAGTGATTTATGAGGGGTTAAATGAAGAAACCTAGGATGGTGGTGGAATCTATGTCTAATGGAGGATTTCTATTTCAATCACTGATTATTGTTGAGATTTAATTGCGTGGTTGGCTAGGGATACTTATGAGTGGGATATGTCTTCATATGCTCTTTCACCCAAACTTACATGGCACCAGCCCCTTATTGTTCAAATTGTCGAGTCTACTTCACATGATTTTATTTCGTGTGATGTGACATTAGTTTTATGGTTTTAACCCCTCTTCCCAATATGAATGTCAATTTGCTCAAAATTCTAGCCCCAAACCGTTTATTTATGATGATGAGGAGGTTGGGTAATAAATGAGAGCTATTGGGATGATGAAAAGATTGAGAGAGACTATTATGATGGATGTTTTGGAGGAGCAAGAAACCATGGTTGAAGTTTCCTCTTTGGAGGTAGAGTCGAGTTGAGAGTGAGGTAATTTACGAGTCTTTATCGGTCTACCTATTGTTTTTGAGTCTCATGTTTCCTTTCTCTCAAAAACTTGACCTTATTCCTTCTTCTCTATATTATATCCTCCATCGTTCCTTCTTTCTCCCCTTTTGAATGGCTCTCATGATAATGTAAATGATGTACAATTAGTTTCTTTTCCTTCTTTTGAGTCATGTAATAAGACTAACGATTTTTCTTTTTTTTCTTCTTGTAAATATAATTTTTCCTTTGATTTTTCTTTTTATAGTTTTAGTAATTTTTTAGTACTAATTTTTTTCATTTTCCTTTCCACTCTTATATAATATGCTCTGAGATGTTTGTGGGAACATATGATAAACTTCTTAGAGCATTGAACTATTATGAGTGATCTATTAGTCTTAAACGGTCATGCGAGACCTTAAATCGGGGCTTAACGGGAGCGACCCGACTTTGTTCATTTTTTTGATTTTTTTTTTTTTTTTTTGTTTGACTAACTTTACTAATGTGTGATGAAGTCTTTTTGCTAGGTACAAGCATAGCCAATTTTTGGCTAAGTTCACTTTCCTCATTACAACTATCGATTGTAGTGGAGGTGTGATGCTTTTGATATTCCCTTTGATTACCCACCCCTTTTTGTAAGTTGTACCTCTCCCTCATTTAATTACTCTTTGTTTCATTGAGGACAATGTGTCATTCAGCTTGGGGAGGATGTTTATCATCATTACTTAGCGCTTGTATTAGTTGCATTTTAGAGTAGTTTTCTTTTATTGCTTTCATAGGTTGTTGCACGGTTTGTACTACTCATTAGGAGTGGGAGTTTACGTGTAACCAAAAAAAAAAATTATCTCTTTGCTTTCTTAGTTGCACTAGTTAATTTCATCTCATATTAGATTTCATCTCATTTTAGTTGCATCTATGGGACTATTGCTAGCACTTATTGAGAACCTTGGCGATATTTTACTACAATTCCTAAGCATAATTCATCTTATTCATGATTCTTCTTCGCACGATTGTTTTGCAATTGATTGTTTGTGGTAAAATTGATTGAGCTCTCTCTGACTCGATTTAACTTTGTTGTGGACATTTTAGACTAAGTGAGCTTACCATTGCCCTATAAGCGTCGTATACGTATCGGTTATGTTCTTTCATGTGTGATTAGTTCCTTAGTTGTCGCATTGATCCTAATTTTGACTCGGTACTCTTTGATATTTGATAGTGCATACATTTTGATATGATTGAGGTTAATTCTATTTCATGATCTTAGCTCGAGTTATTCTTGTTTTCATATTATCCTTCCTCTAGCCCGTTGAGCCTTTCACGAAATGTTTGATTGCTACCTACATTCAAGCCATTGGCCTCATTTGATATTTGTCCTAAGCCCTAGCTTGGGGGAGCGAGTATTAGTTTGGTTTGTATTGAATTGAAATGCTCTATTTGTGGTTTAGAAGGATGGAAAAGTATGTTTAGTGAGCTTTGAAGTTGAATTGAAAGTTCGAAAAAAAAAAGGGAAAAAAAGTGAAAAATGAAATGAAAAAGAAGTGAAAAAAAGTTGTGAATAAAGTGAAATAAAAAGGGTTATGATTGAATTTCTTGAGTGAAAAAGGTTGTTGATTATATTTGGAGATTGTTGGTTGTTGCGTGGAGTTGTTGTGATCTTTCTTGGTCATGTTTCGGTTATATGATGCTCCCCCTTCTTGGTTTTTCCACCCCGATTCCCAAATTATTCCATACCTTTAACCTCGGCCCCATTCTGACCCTTAAAAGTCCTCTTGATAATTTTTGTATTGTATTGTTGAGTATTAAGTGAGTCAAAGTCAAAGTTAAAGAGTATTTGCTTCATGCGAGTCGACTTGATTAGGTTGAGTGTCATCATTTATGCCTTAAACACATGATAGATTTGAGTGCACATAAGTATAGTGAGGTTTGTCGGGTTTTGTTAAATCCCGGCTTGGGAGAGATGGTATGGTATGATTGGAGAGTCGATTACGATACATGACATGCTATGCGGCTTTGTTCGAGATTGTTTTGATGCTTGGTTTGTGTAGTGATTATATCTCTCGTGTTTTCAATTGAGTGTTTGACCCTATAGTCCTATATTGTAGGTTGTCTTTCTTTTCCAATGTCTATGTCTTACTGCTTGAGGACAAGCAATGGTTTGGCTTCAGGGAGTTTGATGTGTCACTTTTATATATAGTTTTTAGATGCATTTTGATTGCATTTAGAACTCCTTTTAGAGCATTTAGGTGCATAATGGCATGAATTACATAAGTTGTGCTCTCTCTGCCCGTTTGCGTGTTTCGATGATCTTACGTTATTTTGATGCAAATTGATTATGATTATCTAATATCAAGCCTTTTAATCATTGAGGATGAATATATCTTGCACAAGGATCACAATGTATCCGTTTGGGACAATCTCGAGTTAGGATGAAGCAAAGAGCTAGTGAAAGAAGTGCCAAAACTGACACCTGTTTACTACTTTGATCATAACTTTCAATAGAAAATTGATAATCAAGAACTTTCAGTTGGGTTGGAAACTAGACTTGAAGGACTTTCCAACGGTAGGTCACACGCCCCAAATCGACTCCTGGTTCGAGAGATACAGCCTTCGTAAGTTGTATGTGAAGTGCGGTTTTTCCGGGTCGGCGTAGGGCAGAGACAGAAAATTTCTTAGAGTCCAAGGCATGTTTGCCCCGGTCTCACAGGGGAAAAAGTGGCTCCAAAATTGCTTGCGCAAGCGAGGGGCGGAATTTCCTCTTTGTCGTAGTTTGAACAACGTCGCTTTGGGGCGGTTTTAGGAAGGTTAATTTTTGCCTTTTTTAGCAGGTTTTTGTAAAAACTATAAATTGGGCTTTAGTAATTTCGGTTAAAAGAAATCTTATTTTACTACGTTTTTAGGTTTAGTCTTCTTCTCTTTCTTTCTAGTTTTTAGTTGTAAACCCTAGTTTTTATTCTTCTTCATTAATTCATGAGTTTTCTTAGTTTCTTTCCTTGATTTCTTTAATTATGTTCTCCTTGGTAGATGTAGTTTTTATTCTTTGTTTCATGATTGAGTAGTCTTATTTTCTAGGGTTTGGGAATCCATGTTTATATAATATGATTATTGATTGATATTTATTCATGGTTTGATTAGTTATTTATTTCTCTAATTGATTAGTGTTTTTATTGTTAATCTTACAATCGATCAATTGTACGATTAAATATTGCTAATATCGAGTCATAGATCGAGAGATAGTACTCTTTAGAGCTTGCCTACAATTAGCAAATCTGATTATGTTGAAGTGGCCAGTACTAGCATATGTTGATTTGAGAGCGTTAAGACCCGAGCCGTAGGATTACTTGTGCTCCAGATATACGATTAATTGAACTATTGATGATATTTTAATAGATTATAAGTAGGAACATGGTGAACCATTGCCCTAGATCTTTTTACTTTGATTTTCTTTATTTATTTGTTTAGAACCTTAATTATAATTTCTCGATCTTGTTTAGTTTCTCCATACCTTATAAGCTAGATTAGAGCGCCCAATCTACTGCGTGGATTAGACCCTACTTACCCTACTACATTGTTAGAAGGTTTTGCACGAATTATTTTTGACGGGTGCACGACGACCTATCACATCAGGGTAAGGATATGCCCCCATGAAGAAGATAAGCGAGATCTTGACCTTCCGGTTTCAGGAAGAAGTGACGGAGTGTGTGTCTCACTCGCCACTAGCTAAGTTCAAAGAGCTTCCCTACAAACAAAGTGAATCGAGCATATGATATCCACAGGAATTGGTACACATTGACATATTTATAAGGTGAGAACAAGATTTGACGAAAGATATTTTCTCACTTATATATGGTTGATGATCACTCAAGAGTAACATAGGTTCATCTCTTGAGATACAAATATGATGCTTTTGATGCCATTCAAAACTTTGTGAACATGACAAAGACTCCATATGGGAGAGAAGTGAAGAAGATAAGATTAGACAATGCTCTTGAATTTTTAAGACAAAAATTGCGAGCTCTATTTCGAAGCCAGGAGAATATTCACCAAACTACATGTGTTGACATACCTCAGCATAATGGAAGAGTAGAAAAAAAGCATAGAAATATACTTGAAATGGCTATAGCCCTCGGGGTTTCAAGATGGGTTACCATTACGATCTTGGGGTGATTGTTTGATGTGTGATGTTCACATAAACAACATACTTCCAATTCTATCCTCGCAATGAATCTCCACATGAGGTATTTCGTAAAACCCCTCCTACATATAGTCATATGAATGTGTTTGGTTTGTTTGGCAATGGCTAGTAACCCGGAGGGGAGTGATAAATTTGATGTGAGAGGTGTACTCTGTATCTTATTGGGTACCCTCGACCCGTAAGGGAGTATAAACTCTTGAACTTAACCGCAATGTCACATTTGTCGCGGTGATGTGAAATTCCATGAAGGAATTCACCCCTATAAAATGTTTGGCAAATACAGAGAGGAAAATAATCCCATACCTGTAACCCTGACATCAATTTATGATGTGTTGATGGATTGGATGCTCCATAAATTGAGAATCCAGGAGACAATGACTTAAAATGAAGATGAGTTAGCTCGACCTACACCCTTGTAAGAAGTTCCTCTAGACCTCACAAAACTCCTCTTTGGCCTTGCGATTACATCACAACAAATAACACCACAAACTGCCCCACCTACAAAAAACGGCCTTCAACCTTAGCCACCGGTACTTATACCTTCACCTACTTCTTATCCGCCACCATGAACACCACCGAACCCTTTCACTTCAAAGATGTTGTGAAAAGGCCTGAGATAGGTCTCGGCGATGAATGAATGAAGAGCTTGATGCTTTGAGGAAAATAAAGCACGGATTATCACGTCTCTTCCCACCCTTAGCAAACAAGCCATAGGTTGCAAGTGGTTGTATAAGATTAAATATAGCTACCGATGGGTTAATATCCGGAACACAAATCTGAGGCTTTGTTGTCTTGGAAAAGAGAGCGAAAGTATGGCATTGATTATGATCGAACATTTGCCCTTGTGGCTTAAAAATAGCCTTTGTTAGGTCCTTGCTTGTTGTTGCTTCCATCCAAGGATGACACTTGCATGAAATGGATGTTAAAAATGCTTTTCTTCATCTTGAATTACGAGGAACAATGTACATGAAACTACATCACGAATATCATGGAACATGCACCGGAATCACTATTGTTTCTAAGGGGTAGCTCATGCAACAACACTCTTCTCGAGTTATTCGCAAACTTATCTAGTCTCTCTATGGCATGAAATAAGCTCCCAGGCGATAGTTTGCCAAGCTAACCGAGCTCTAAAGTAACATGAGTTCACCCAATCTAAGTCGACTACTCTTTATTTACGAAGCAAAGAGACACCGACCTCCTTTGTGATCTTGAGTACATGTTGATGATATCATCATAAAAGGGCAGGCGACTATTAGGAGAAAAACAATTCTTAGCCTTCACTTTCACATGAAGAACATGTGTCGGCTAAGATATTTCTTGGGCTTGAAGTTGATCGCTCTACATAAGGTATTTTCTCTTTCAAGAAAGTATACCGAGGAGACGTGTTACAAGAATAAGGTCTAGAGAGTTGGGACCTCTCGGACTTCCCATGGATAGCCACCTAAAACTCCACTTTGTAGATAGTGGAGAACCCACTTCCTAGACTTGAAAACTAAAAATTAGTTGGGAAACTCATTTTACCTAACTATCAATAGACCAGATATTGCCTTTCCTGTCACATTGTGCTTACCAAATTCATGCATAACCTTACTCCGGTTCATCTTCAAGCAACAATAAAGTTCTTAGATTCCTCTCTCGTCCCCATTCAAAGGCATCCTTCGACGATACCTCCCGCTGCTTCGTCTTACGGCGTTATATGATAGTGACTAGAATTTAGGATGTGCAACCACAGAAGGTGACCTGGGGTCTATGCATTCTTCTTGGGCGACCTCCCATCACATGGAAGTCCAAAAGACAGCTTTGTTGTAGCAAGGAGTAGTGCGGCGAGTGCGAGTCTATGGCACTCCTTTGTACGTGAGGGTAATGTGGTTAAGCGGCTCTTGAGGATCTTGGCCTAAAGCACCTTGGCACCACACTCTTTGTAGTGACAACCAAGTAGCCATTGCCATTGCTTGCGATCCATTACATCACTGAAAAAACTAAGCATATTGACATTATTTTACGAGAGGCAAGAGCTCGTGAAGTGTTGATCTCTCCCGCTTATGTTCTCTCGTGGTTGCGAGATGTCTTCACCAAATAGTTTCCTGTCCAACGACATGAGCATCTCTTATCCAAGCTAGGAGTTGGTATCACTCTTCGTTCTCGTCTTGAGAGGGAGTTTTAAGAAAGGCCCGATTAGGCCTCCCGGACATTTGTGTTATTGCTTATTTGTCTTTAGCTCTATCTAGGGCCGGTATTATTTTATGCCTTCTCTTGCTAATTGTTAACTTGTTATTGGGAAGCCTATCTTTGACCTAGGGACTCCCATTGTTACCCGTCACTATGAATACTCTTGTAATAGCCCAGTGTAAAGCCAGAAAAAAGTGAATGAATGAAATGACCACAAAATAAAAAGGATCTTTTGCTTGGAGCAAATATAATTCTCCTACAAAATTTCATACTTGAAATGTCTTCACTTACCCTCGTCCTCACTTGTCACGAGATTAACACAACATTGATACCACGAGAACCACCAGAACAAGCTTGACGCCACACGGAGAATTAGTATTTATGAATAAAGGAATTCATCGTTCACAAATCTACCCGGGAATATGACATATGCTAGCATCGACGATTAACAAAACTTTAAACATTGAAATTTCGAACATGGCTATCCAAAACCACCATCACATGGAAATTCTATAATATACATTTCAATTTGCGCAAGCTAGAATCGATTCCTTAAAAATTGGAAATGGAAAATTCAAATAAGAATCTACCCAGCGCGCCAAAATTTACGCCCTTGCAGTGGTTTGGCGCCCGAAGAGGATGTCCACACCCAATAGTTAGTCGCCTTTAAATCGGACGCCCGCACAATCGCGAACGCCTAGAGCGGACGATCACGCGAAATGTTCGGGCACTGAAGAGGGACGCTCGTACCCAATGGTTAGGCGTTTTTAGGAAGCCCTTATGTGCGAGTATTTACAAAGATTGAAGCTTGCTAGTGGGGGAAGTCGCGACGATGTGAAATCTCACGGCGGTGTCTCAGACTTCTTATCGCGTATCGAGTGAGGAAGATGGGAAGAGTAAAGGTAAAGGAAAGTTAAATGAGGGTGAGGGAATAATGTAATTAAATTAAAGCTAATTGAAGATAAAGAAGTAAAACCTCTCTCCTAAAACCTCTCAGGCGCTCGATAAGGGGTTTGGCTATCGTGCACCCTCGAGGTGTAATGGGGCGGAGGAAGAAGGTGGCAAGTCTTGGGAAAATGGCTCTGCGCATCGGGATCTTCTAAGGCCGATGGAGCATCGACTTGGCAGGCGGTAGTAGGGGAAAGTCCGGTGGCGAGCGGTGAGGGTGAATGATGAGGTGTCCGGCGGTGTGCGGTGGCGATTACTCTACTCGAGACACATGTGGATATAGCGACACGAAATGGCGGCTATTTTTGGGCATAATCGAATTTCGGACTGAAGGTATGGGTCTCGTGTTTGTTGCTCCTACTTTAGTGGAGGGAAACCCTTTGCCAAACTTGATAAGAATGAAATTGATAGAATGAATTCCACTTGGGAAAATGCTTTAATCATGTATGTTGTAGGACAAAACCCGACTATGGCTATTTATTATTTATGTTAAGACTCGATAGGGGGTTGTCTTACGAGCTGGTGGTGTATAAACATGAAGAAGGATTTTGTAATTAGAATGACATCGAGGAAGAGCGAAATTACATTTTATATTACGGTCCTCATCTTTTCTTTGGGGAACCTTTGATTGTGAAAAAATGGACACCTAATTTTGATTTTCATAAGGAAAATCTTAAAAGTAATTCTATTTGGGTGAGGCTGCCTTGACTTACCATTAAGCTTCTTTGGAGGTGAGGAATTCTTTGAGTAGAATTGGAAGTTTAATTGGAGTACCAATTTATCTTGATGAGTGTACAACAAAGACACTTAGAATTTCTTTTCTCGAATTTTGGTTGAGATGGATGTAACTAAGGAAATTCTATATGAGGTTCTAATTGAGGATCCTAGTGGTAATACTTTTAAACGAAAATCATCTATGATTGGTTGCGGCCTTTTGTAAGAAGTGTGAGGCCTTAGGACATAATTGTGAGACTAAAGCTAAACTACACTGTTAAAGTGGTGAAAAAATGGGTTCCCAGATTAAAGTTGGGGCGAAGAGATTCGGGGAAGGGGGTCGGGATGCGAGAAAATGTTGCTATTGAGGTTGAAGATGCGGGGAATGCGGTTTGAGATTCACATTGGTGCTCTACTATGGTATATTGACCCACTGCTCTAATGGGGGTCCTCACATGTAAGTAGAGCTAAATGTTGTAATTAACCGATTACTATACGAGCAACAAGTAGAAATGTTGAGGAAGAAGAGCCTTGGAAAATTGTTACATAAGAAAATCTAAGGAAGCATGTTGCTTTCCGTATTAGTAAGTGGGAATGTTAATTCTTTTCATTCTCGGTGGACTCGGGAAGGCTTTGGGGGTGCTAGGGGACGAGCCCCTATTTGTCCCTAATAGGTTTGTTATCTTGGAATGTGCGGGGTTTAAATGACCATATCAAAATAAAAAGAGGTGAAGATGTTTTTACGTGATACGGCAACAAAGTCGGAATTTTGTGCACTTTTGAAACAAAGAGTAGAGATTGCCTAATTGTGTAGAATTCGGGAGCAAGTTTGGTAACCTTGATAGCGAGGGGAAAGCTGACTATGATTTTTTTCTCTCCAGAGGAGAATTTGGTTTGGTTGGAAACAAGGAGAGATTAAAGGTAATGTGGTATTTAAATGCGAGCGATGTATAGGGGTTGATTAGGATATCAATAGATCCTTTTTGTTAGTGGTGGTGTATGGGTGCACACCTATTGTAGATAGGAAGACTTTATGGAGTGATTTGCGGGAGGTAGCGGAAAACTCTACTTATCCTATATTGTGTATTGGTGATTTTAATTTTGTATTAAATTAATGCGAGATAGAATTAATGGAGTTGACATTAGTGAATAAGAAACCCGGATTTTACGAGTTCATGATGGTAACTTTCGTATGTTTGAGGCTCCTAATTGTGGTGTATTTTATTCTTGGTCTAACAAGAGTGCAGTGCTTTGAGAATATGCGGCGAGGATTGATAGAGCTCCAATAGATGAGAGCATCTTTGGATTTGTTTTCCTAGTCGATGGTGAAATATCACTCATGTGGTGTTTCGATCACACGCCCTTTGGTGGTTAATTTCCGATCAGAGATCGGAAGAAGGGTAGGCCTTTTAAGTTCCTAAATATTCTCTTTGAGGATGTAAGGTTACATGATATTATTCTTGAAGCATGGAGTTCGATTCTTGATTCATTTCACATGAAGAAGAGTGCAGTGTAATAGCTATTTACTTGTCATCGAAAAGCTATGAAAAGTGCTTAAGGCTAGCAATTATTCATATGTTCACGGTAAAGTGGAGGATTGTCGAGTTATTGAGAACATCCGAGCTAATGTAGTTATTACCGGTGATACTCGGGGTGCAACGGGAGGAGAAAGGTTGCTTGAAAGTCTTCGTCCGTTGGTCTAAGGTTGGAAGAGAGCATCTCTTGTTTCAAGGCGAGAATTAGCCAGTTATGTCAAAAGGTGATGCTAACACCAAATTCTTTTTACGATTAAAATCGGGAATGCTTGAAATAAAATTGACCTTCTTGAGAATGCTCGAGGTGTAGTTCTTACCTCTCCGAGAGGCAATTCAGAAGAAATTTGTAAGTTTTTATAAAAACTTACTTGGCTCTTGTGCCGTAACCTTAATGTCGCTATTGATGCGGTTCTTTGTTAGATCCCCGGTGTCTCTCTTAATTTGGATGCTAGAGCTTCTCTTATTGACCCGATTACTCATGGTGAAATTGATAGAGCATTATTTGATTGATGATGCAGGCATTGATGGGTTTAATGTTGTTTTCTTGAAGAGGTGGCACATTATCGAAACGTGATGTGTATAGAGGTGTTTTGGAGTTTTTTTGAAAAATTACTTACATAAACGATCAATATCTTGTAATCACTGCGGTGCCTAAAGTTGCCCAGCCAAATGTATGCCCGAGGATTTTAGACCTGATTGCTTGTTATGCTATCTTATACAAGATAATTTCTATGGTTATCACTCATGGGATGCGATGCATTATCCATGAGATGGTGAATGTTTCTCGAAGGTTTCATTCGATAGATTCATTTGCGATAACATTCTCACAGCCCTTTGAATTGATAAGAGGTTATACTAGGAAGCATGTTTCTCGAAGATGTGTAATTGAAGTTGATATTAAAAAAGCATATGATTCGGTTGAATGACCATTCCTTGAGCATATGCTTCTTGAATTTCAGGTTTCCTTTAGTGTTTGTGGGGTGGATTATGGGGTGTGTTAGGAGTGTCTCCTGATTCATTATGTTGATGGTGTTTCCTTGACTCCTTTTCTTTGCGAAGAAAGGTTTAAGGCAAGGAGGTCCCTTGTATCCTTTCCTTTTGCTCTGTATAGGAGGGTATGCGAGTAGGTGTTTAAAGGGTTTAGGATGATCGACTTGATTATCATCCTAAATGTGAGAGGATTCACCTCGATCATCTTATGTTTTTGAAGATTTGCTTCTTTTTGCTAGAGTGACCTTAGTTCGATTACTAGGATCATGAATGCTTTTAGAAAGTTCTGGAGCTTCGGGTTTGGAAGCCTAGTGTGGAGAAAGCGACATCTACATTCTTTGGAGTTTAAGTGCGAGTCTACTTTGATTCTTGAGGTTCGTTCTTCTTCTTATTGGAACCCTTCCATTTAAGTATCTTGGAGTTCCACTTGTCCTCTAAGAAGCTTAATTTTTCTCGATGTAAGATTTTGGTGGAAAATCACTGGAAAGAGATCGAGTTGGATGACCCGAGAATCGAGTTATCTTTGGAAGATTACGACTTGTTAGGAGTATTTTGAGTAGTATGCAAAATTATTGGGCTCACATTTTTTCCGTTTTCCAAGAAAATCATCAAAGTTTGTTGAAGGGGTTTGCGAGGAAATTTTTATGGACGGGGAAAGTGCTTGATTCCCGAGATGAGCTCATGTTGCTTGGCATAATTTTTACAATTCTAAAGTGTCGGGGGGTGGAATTTTGATTAATATGTGGCCTGGAATAAAGATGCTATGCTCGAAACTTCTTTGGGCTATTACTTTAAAGGTGACAGTTATGGGTTGATAGTTGATGCCTATTATATGAGAAGACATGATGTTTACATTTGTTGCATAACTAACAACATGTCTTGGGAGTTACGAGGGAAAATTTTTAAATCAAGAAATTTGCTTGACTTGGTGGGAAATTGGAAGCGTTGATGCATAATGGCAAATTCGGCCCATCAAAAAAGCTTACACATTGATTCGGGGGAATGTTGAGAAAGTTGAATGGAGAAGATTGATTTGCGGTAATAAAGCAAGTCCCTAAGAGTAAATTCATGGTGTGGTTAACATTTGAAAATCGCATGCCTACCTTGACGGATCGGTAGGTGGAATGTTAACGACAGTTTGCGGTGCTGCATTGTAATGATGTTAATGAATGCGTACGGCTTCTCTTTTTTTAGTGTAGATATTCGGTTGAAATATGGCGAGGTTTACTTCGACACATTGGCATAAACGAAGTACGGCTTCTTTTGAGATAGAAAGCAGATTGGCTAGTTTGAAAGCGCATAGTAGGGGTGTTAGATCAACGAGTATATGTTATGATTTTTTACGAGGTGCTTCATGTTTATGCGGGGTCGAGAGAAGCAGTGAAATCTTCTCTAATACTTGTTGTACTCCTCGTATTCGATCAGTCTAATTATCTTTCATGTGGCGTGCACAGCTTTTATAATGAGAAGGAGAGAAGACTTTTAGTTCATTAGAGTTTTGGCTCTTTTGCTTTCTTGGTTGTTATGGTGATATCGGTTGTATTCTGTTGTTGTTGAAAATTTTGCTCTAGTTTTGTGTTGTGTTGGTTGTAACTAAAACACCATTTTCGGTTATCAATAATAATTTTGAATTGTCAAAAAAATTGAGGGTGAGGGAATAGGTGAGGGAAAGGAATGAAACACTAGAGGAAAAGGCGGTAGCGATTAGTGGCCTAAGGCTTGTGTTTTTACTTGACCCTTAGCGTAGCGACCCTTAACAATTTAGAAGGGTTGCGGTTATTGACCGCGGCCCCTTAATAATTAAGGGGCTGGGTTTTTCAAAGTGCATCCCTTAATGGATAAAGGGTTGCGGTTTTGATGGCCGCGACCCCTTGTGACCCCGAAAAATAAAAATAAAATATATTTTTTCCATTTTATTTGTCTCAAATGATCCCCCAACATGATTATATATATATATATATATAAGTATCATTTTCATTGCAAATTATGTTTTTATACGAATATGAGAAAATATTGTTTGGAATTACAACAAATGGAGACGAAAGTAGATCATCACTAGCATCGAACCCTGGCATGGCCCGACCTTTGCAGTGGGGGAGGAATCTGACAACACTTTAATATTTTTCACATGTATTTAGGATAATTGTTCCAAAATGTATCACATCTCCTTTTTGAGCATATAACCTCAGTCATTAACAATCCGAAGGACTAAATCTCATAACATATATGTATCAGTAAGGCATCATTTGCGAAACAAGAATGTAAGTTTTGTTCAAATGAGTGGCGGATCCAAGGAGAAAAATGACTTGCATCTTCATCAACCATCTATACATATATCTATACATATATATATATATATATATATATATATATATATATATATATATATATATATATATATATATATATATATATATAAAGGGAAGGAACAAATAACCATTTATATATATAAAAAAGAAGGGAAGGATTAAACTCTTTGAAATCTCCACAAACGAGAAATTGACTTGTTTACCCATTAAAAGCAACAATAAAATTGGGTTACGGTAGAAACACACCATTCTTACGGATTTTTCTCCCGAAGCCGAGATAGGAGGGTCGTCGAAAGTTGACATTAGCATCGACGAGTTACCGGCGAAGTTGAGCTCTTGAATTAACGGCGAGTCGGCCTTCCTTTTCTAGACATCTAAACATTCATGCTATCTATACGAAGAAGCATCTTGTCACGTCATCACTTTCACCAACTTCATCCCATATTCGTTACATCCCATCGAATCATGATCAATCGGTCTGATCTTAGTTGTTTAAAAAAATTATAACATTATCACCTCTACCAATCATTTTGGTTAATTGCCACGTAATTCTGTTGGCGAGACCCCTGAGTGGTTTCTCCTAAAGAGGATTTTCTACATTTTATTCTTGTCATTAACAATGGAGCCTATTCCAACGTGCATTGAACCCAAAAGTTCCGGCTTCTCCATTCTAAGAAATTTCCATGATAGAGGATCGACTCTCACTAACACGCACCTTCCCCCGACCCCGAAAAATCGGTAATGATAAAAATAAAACATACAAAGCGAAGTTATCTTTTTAGCTAATGTTGAACACACAAATAAATTCATCTCTCATATCGGTTTCTTTCCCATCCATGGGCCATATAACCCACATAAATCCAGTTAACGGCAAATAACTCGACAGACGAGGGGAACACATATGACATTCACATTAGAAATTCCATTCACCTTAACATAGATAAGGTAAGCTGTGATAGCTATGGCATCTCACACCAACTATGAAAGCGACGTACAAATGCTTAGCGGGAAAAACTACGAAGGCTCCATTGATGACTAGAGTCACTAGATAGGAACGTGACATAAAGTCTGATTAACTTTTCGTACAACCATACGATTATTTGGTGATATAGTACTTTTAGTTACGGCTTAGCAAACATTATCCACAAATCTAAAATCTTTGGTATCAACTCACCAAAAAACCCATAATGATAATAACATCTAACCCTTAATTATTTTATATATATATAAGTAATGATAACATAATAAAGTAGATAAAACATACTTTAATATACCTAATCAAGAGAGCAACGATGAAGGACAAAATGGCGGCAACACCCGGCCCAATGCGTAGCAAAAGCGAACGAACAAAAAAAAGAAACTCAAGCGATTGCAAAACTACAATAATTTCGAGCCCTATATCCCACGAAAATCATTGAAAAAAACTAGCAAAATCGGGTAAAAACATAAAATCGAAAGAGAGGGAGAGAGAAAATGCCTCGACGTCGAGGTAGTGCGAACGGCGGTGAGGTAAGCGGAGGCTCAGAGCCGCAGACTGCACGCTCGGCGGTAGTGGTCGCGTGACAAAAACGAAAGAGGAGGAGGGAGAGTGCGAGTGAGAGAAATGAGACGGCGGCGGGCGAGAGAAGAGCGAGGCTCGGTGAACAAAGCTAGACGGCGGCCGAGGTCGGGGGAAGAGAGCGGCGGGGGTGTGAGTGAGGAGTACGAGAGAGAAGAAGGGCGTGGTGTGAAGTGAGAGGGAGAGATAGAGGCGGGTTCGGTTAGGGTAAGTGAGAGTTAGAACGTTAAGCGGGGGAACTTCGCTAAAATTATTTTTAAAAAAAGAAAGGGTTGCGGTTATGCCCAAAAACCATAACTCTTCATCAATAAAAGTTTGCGGTTTTTGGCACTAAACATGACCCTTTCAATTTCGACTTATTTTTTTCGCGGGTAGATTAAGGGTTGCTTTTTTTCAAATACAGCATCCCTTGCCTTTTCCTCTAGTGAGAGGGAATAGATGATTGTATAAATGAAGGGCGGTAAATAGAATAATCCTAATATTTTTAAGCTTTGTGCCTCCCACGTCCCAATTCTACATGGTACCAGAGAGCGAGGTTAAATCTAATCTAAACCTTAAATAATAATCCGAATTTTTTTTTCCTCAATTTCGGCCATTATGCCTAGTCGAGAGACGAATACATGAAGGAGGACAAATCTCACCTCCTTTCCGCCTTGCCCATCAACCACTGAACCCCGACCATCGATTGTTGCCTTAAGATTAATGCGCCACTTATGTCACCTTATGCAGCCTTGGTTGGGCCGAATTTGTTGCACGGATCTTTTCACGTGACCAATGGCGGGCACTTAGCGTTTATTAGTAATTGTGCAATTCCAGAAAATCGGCTTATTGGTGCGTTTCTTAATGATTTATGGATAATAAATACGGGAGCCCTTGCGTCGTATAGCGGGTAATTGTTCTTGGTTATTTGATGTTTCGTTTGCTTATTGTCTTATGGGCGTTCCACAATGAGTAATATTGTTGTTGCTACTCGGTGGGGTTTTGTTCGTTCTAGAAGCCAAATCCTCTAACTAATGTTCTTTTTGTGCCTAACTTGAGTTGTAACTTACTTTACGTATCCGAATTATCTAGATTGCATTTACTGTGTATTGTCCGTCAACATCTTACATGTGTGCTATACGGGACCACACGAGGATACTAATTGGAGCAGTGTTAGGTGGGATAGACTTTAATACTTAGGTGACACCGATTCGGTGCATCATGTTTCCTCTCTTTGGTTCGGCCTCTCCTGGTTCGGCCTCTCTACGGAATTAGGGCACTGGCGCGTGGGTCCCGCCACTAAAAAAGCTAGTAAGATTACTTCCTCCACGTTAAACATTTAAAGGGTTGTTTGAAAAAAAATTGTGAAGTTTGCTTTCGTGCTTAGCATCCTAGAAATAGATTTCCTACTAGTGAAAATAAAGACTGTCACATTTTTTAGAAAATACATTGTGATTTATAGGGTCCTTATAGGCGTGTTTCCTCTTGTGAGGCTCTTTATTGTTTAACCATATATAGTTGATGATTGTTCGGTGCTTTTTGTGGATATACTTAATTGTGGATAAAGGTCGGGGTGTTTCGTATGTTCATGAATTTTTTGTGGTTATAGTTGAGCATTGATTTTCTAACAAATATAAGTGGTTCGATGTGACAATAGTTCAGAATTTAATTCCTTGCTTGACTTTTTCCATGTGACTAGTATTTATTTAAATTATCTTGTGTGGGTACTCAGGAGCCAAATGGGAGGGTTGAAAGAAAGCGTAAATATATTCTCAATGTATGTCGTGCTTTGAGATTTCAAACTCCCTTCCTATCCATTTTGGGAGAGGGTGTTTGTAACGCTTCTCATTTAATTAATATATTCCCTACTCCGGTGCTAGCCATCATATGTCCCCCTTTGAACTTCTCTTTGATAAAACTCCCTGTTGCAGTCCTATTCATACTTCTTGGTATCTTTGTTTGCTCAAAATCAAAAGACAAAGGGTGATAAATTTGCTAGTCGAAGTCGAAAGTGTGTTTTTATAGGCTATCCTCATGGAAAGAAAGGGTGGAAGTTATTTGATTTTAGATACAAAGGAAATTTTGTGTCTCGAGATGTGAAACTTTTTGAAGATGTTTTTCCTTTTCTCGATTCCCGGATAAGAGTTAATATTATTCCCGAACATGTTGTTCCATCGTATGACTTTGTTGATGATGACTTTGATGAATTTCTCACTTTCTCCTTCTCGTTCTAATTCTTTATCACCCCATCTCACAAAAATGACTTCCCGACCCCCCAGCAACCCCCAGCTTAGACCCGTTATCTCGGCTCAAGCTCCTTACGAATTTCACCACGTAAGCCCGAGCCCATGCTTAACTCACCATGAAACTTCTCCTTCTCGTGTTGTCTTACCGTGCCGGCTTCGCCCTATCCAGCCCCAATTGAAAACCGCTTCTCCAAGCTCCGCGTGCTCCTCGAATCGGAGCCCGCTCTCGCTCTCGCAAGGCCATCCCTTGCCGGTGCTCCCCCCCTCTGCTTCTAATGAAAATTTGGGTCATATCTTCAAGAAAAATGTGCATCGATCTTTTTGCGTGATTTGTCGGCTCTCTTAACATTAACGGCAGAAGTCCATCCTCCCGCACTTCATACCCTTGTGCTATCCTCGGGTGCTCCTTATCCTTTAGCACACTATATAAATTGTAATAATTTTCTTATCCGAATATTGTGTGTTTCTTATACTCTTATTTCTAGTAAAGAACCTCGTTCTTTCAGGAAGCCATACAAGATTGTGGTTGGAAGGCCTCCATGCAGCATGAGATAAATGGCTTGAAGAAAATGATATGTGGACATTGCTAACCCCTTTTCCGGGCAAACGTGCTTTGGGTAGTCGGTGGGTTGTAGAATTAAATGTTCTTTCGATGGTTCTATTGAAAGGCTTAAGTCTCGTTTAGTAGTTTTGGGCAATCATCGAGAAAGTGGCATTGATTATAGTGAAAATTTGCTCTAGTTGCTAAGATGACTACGGTTCGTACCTTTCTTGTTACGTTTGTCATCTAAAAGTGGGAACTTCATCGGATGGATGTTCACAGCACTTTCTACATGTGGATCTTCATGAGGAAGTTTGTATGAAACTTCGACCGGTTTTAACTCTTACAATCCCCAATTGGTTTTGCGGCTTACGTAAGTCGTTATATAATTTGAAACGATCTCCTAGATGTTGTTTTGATAAACTATTGTAGCCTTGAAAGGGTATGTGTAACACCCAGACGATTCTCCGATTTTATAAAATACATTTTTCCCACTGAAACCTAGAGAAATTGCAAAGTATTATCGCCGTGTGATAACGTATCTGCTTATTCAAAATTTTGCTGGTGGAAATAAATAAATAACTTTGAAAATATAAGTAAAATTGATCGACCACAAGGTGGACTCCAAAAACCGAACCATAGTCAAACCAACTTAAAAGTCGAGCCACAACATATTAACCAAAAGTATGAAAATATAAAGGAAGCTGAAACCACAAGCTCTCCCTTGTTCCCGGACACCCGATGATGCATCATCTTCGGGCTGAAATGATCGATGCTTTTTATTGATCTGAAGGGCTTGCTCAGCGAATAGGGTCATCACGGGATCGATAAAGCGCGACCATAGTCGACCTGCTTGAGAATAGCACGTAATCGAAACAAAGGGGCCAAGGTACTACTGCGTAAATAAAAACATATAACCTAATATGATACTAATAAACATTAAATCGAGAGATAGAATTATAATATAACGAATTAACGAGACTCACTATCATGAACTTGACTCCTGGCAAGGGGTAGATTAATTATAATTAAATTGAATAGTCGATGGATAGAGTTGTCCCACCAAAATTTGTCTTGACCATAGAGAACGAAGTACGGGCGGATATTCTTGTCTTTCATGACCAGCGATATCGAGGTACTAATTAAATAGAAATAGGAGCCCAGCGGTGATCAATCAGGTCCAAAGAGAAAAGCTCATGGGCTACCACCATGTACTCTGACTCATACTAGTCCGACACTTCGGACGTGCCCTGAAGTCTAAAGCTTATTCCTTTATTCACTTTCCACTTTAAGTATTAATACATTTATTTGATGTTGAGACTCACAAAGTAAGACTGACCAACATAAACATCAATTTTATTCTTGAACCATGATGAAAAGGGTAGATGATTTTTATTGATATTGAAATATCATGTATTATATTAAACTCTTTCAAAATGCTGAATTTTTTTATTTGTTAATACTAAAATGGGAAAGAATATTAATTTATTTAGTTGTTTTTAGTATTAACATATTTGTTTTCATGATTTTGGTTTGAGTATTAATATGATGATCATTAAGTTTATTTATTGTTCATGTTATAGTTAGTGGTTACTATCACTTATTATGTTTTGATTATATACTCATGGACTAGTTATAATGTTTATTATGATTAAAGTAAGTGTTTTTATATAATTTGTTGAGTATATAATTGTTGACATGAACATGAACGTGTGGAAATTATAAACATGTTTGTTAGTAGGCCATCTTTGTATAGGCTATGTGTTTAATTTCATTTTCACCATGTGTTGTCTAAATGTTATAAATGTGATTCTATGTTCTTTAGAATATTTATATTTTAGACATGGTTAAAAATGATTATTAAATTTACTTCTCGATTTATATAAGTTGGGTGATGTTTATAATTTACAAGTTGAAAAGAATCGAAATATTGATCTATTTCAATGATTTGTGGTAATCACTAGTATAAGTGTTTATATGTTTTGTTAATACTAAAATGGGGAAGAATATTAATTTATTTATTTAGTTTTAGTATTAACATGTTATAAATTTATACTAGAAATTGATTATGATTTATGGAATGTTATTATTTCATAGTTTTCACTTTTTAAAGTGACATGTGTTATACTTGAGTAAAGTATAATGATAGACATGGTAATTAATTATTTCAATTTATGAGATCATAAAGTTCATGTTGCGGAAATCGGTTGTAAAAATTGGTTATGTATTAAATTTGAAATACGATGAAATTTTGTCTAAATTTGGTGTTGTATACATATGATTTTCACAGATTTTGTTTTTAATTGAAATTATTAAATGTCTTGGAAAGATATTGGTTTATTATCTTTGATCCAATCTATTTAATAGAGAAGGAATTATGTAGAAAGTAAGCCTGTTCTTCGGTTTGAGGAAAATAGTTTGGCGTGAGTTAAGTCTTGGTTTAGGGATTTGTTTCTTACGAAGGTGATATTCTTCTTGGAGGAGGTACTTCATGGAGGAGGTTCTTCGTGGAGGAGGTTAATTCCTTGTGATCGAAGTCATGCTTACATGGTTGTTTTCATATACATGATCTTGGTTTAAATAGATAAGATGTTTATTTTATTAATACAAAAATGGGGAAGAATATTAATTTATTTGGTAGTTTTAGTATTAACATGTTATTTGTTCATAATTCATGTTTGAAGTGTTTGCATCATATCATTAGTTATTGTGATATACTTTGATTAGTATGATGACATATGATTAATGATATTGTAATGTTTATAATGGAAAGTCATGACATATTTTGGATTGCGACATTGTGTTGTTTGTGATTTTATAAACATGGAGTCGTGTTAATGAACTTTTATATGTTTTGTTAACTTAGTGAATTTGGTGAAAGTTGTTGTCGAGTTGTATTGCCGCAAAGTAGGGATGTGTTTTAAGCCTTTATTAAATGAAATTGCAAATGAAGAAAAGCTTCAGTCCACGTCTTGGCCTGTATCGGAGATCTTGAATTAATTGAGGATCCCACTTTATTTGTAATTTGGAGCACTATAATATTTTTATTACCTCCACAGCGAGGTTAATGCTTGTTTTGCGCATGTTAGAGGTTGATTAATTTCTTAATAAGCCTTTAGTTGAATGCTCGGTTGCGAAAGCATATTATAGAAGGTTTACCTATATGGGTAAGAAGTTTGGTAAAAACTTCACCTAGTTTGGGGCTTAACTAGGAACACTTTCGTGAATGTGGAGGATATGGACTCAAAGGCCCCCAATGATCGAAGGTGACAATGTTGTTTGTGTAAACTTGTGTGTATAGCATCTTGGAATTTTCATATGGTTGAGTGATTGATATCTTTAGTCAATCATTTAAATTGAAAGTTTGTAAAGTATGTTGTACTAAGTGAAAATTCAATCTTTAAGACATTTTTCATTTATGCCTCAAGTTTAGTTGATTTTATTGTAGTTTGCAAGTGTACGGATTCAAAGCATTTATACTATAAATGGGAGGATTGTTGGAACATTTTATTGTTTAAATATCTCAGTTGATGTTATGTGATGAGAAAAGAAGGAAAAACGAGAAGGTAAGTCGGTAGAGTGCCATTTCTCAGGAGAAGAGCGCAGCGCTGAAAGTTGGAGTATTTGGAATTAGAACCAAATTCTTGACGGGGTTGATGGCCGCTCCTTCTGGAGCGCGCTCCTTCTGGGCGTCGGCTCCTTCTGGGCTTGGCTCCAAAGAGGCTTAGCCGCTCCAAAGGGAAGCCTTGACTCCAGTCGTCGATTTTCTGACGATGCATTTCTTTGCGAAATGGTATATGTCTTTTACGCTTATGGTTGCGTCTTTTCATACATAATTCTTTCCTAGCATATATAGGGACATATCACATGTGGAATGGGTTAGAGAGAAATTTATTCATGCTTGTTTAAAGTGTGAAATCATTCCATGGTGCTTGCTTAGAGAAGCAAATTATCTTGTGTTTTCTCACAAGCAAAATCAAATTACAAACTCTTGTTGGGATTGTTTTCTTGTTATGACAAGATTCAATGTTTCTTCTTTGTATCACATAAGTATTCCTTAGTGATACTCGTTGTTCCCTAGTGGGTCGGTAAATAACTTATAGGAAAGCGTATCTAATACGTGCTTGGAAGTTCTAATATCCTGTACTAACATTATATCCACACGCACACTCCTAACTACTTCTAATGAAAATTTGGGTCGTATCTTCATGAAAAATGTACATGTTGATCTTTATTGCGTGATTTGTCGCTCATAATATTATCGGCAAAAGTCCATCTATCTGCACTTCATCTCCTTGTGCTTCCTCGGAGTGCTCCTTATCCTTTAACTTTGCATTTGCTGCACCAATTGTGCACTAATTTTCTTATCGAAATATTGTGTGTTTCTTCTACTCTTATTTCTATTAAAGAACCTCGT